>OW387144.1:39222520-39645471 GCA_936440205.1 Lepidonotus clava | reverse complement strand
ACTGAGTGAGTGAGTGAGTAATGGATGCTTTACGCCATTTCGACAACTAAGGTCATATTCATGGCGAAAACGGTTGTTATCAATGAAAAGATGGACTAAAAGTTGTCAATAGAACAACATGATATATGTACAAGATCTTATCCTAAGGATAAAAACATGTTAATATACTAATCATATCAGTCCATACAGACCAGCTGTTTTCAATAAATGGATGATACGATCAGACTGTACAGTGTTAAAAAGTTCAGGTAGACCAGCTACCTGATAGAACTGTCTACGTATCTGTTCAAAATCTGGGCATTCCAAAAGGAGATGCTTGATGGTTAAAGGTTGATTACAAACAATACATTCCGGTTGGGGCTCACCCTTTAAAAGAAAAACATGTGTAAGTCTAGAATGACCAATTCTAATTCTGGTAAAAACAGTTTGGTCTTTTCTAACTTTAAGAACATTAGGTTTAACATCTTTGATGGTTGGGAAAATAGAATGCAGTTTGTTATTGGGGAACTGGTCACATTCATTTTGCCATCTCTCATTGATGTATTGAACAATTCTCGGTTTAAAATTTGTGTGAGGAATTGGAAAAGGAAGGACTGCTTTGTCCAATCCCTTCTTGGCCGTTTGGTCAGCTAACTCATTACCATGAATGCCTACATGACCCGGTATCCAACAGAACTGAACATCAAATCCTGAGTTGGCCAACTTTTGTAGCCAGAGAAGAATTTTCATAATGACTGTATGTTCAGTTTTTAAATATTGTAAAGCCTGAAGACAGGACTTTGAGTCGGTAAAAATGATACAGTTCTTTTCCTCTGCCTGCTAAATGGCTTTCAATGCAATAATAATGGCAACTGCTTCAGCTGTGAAAATAGAACTGAAGTCAGGTAGACGGGCAAACTGTTTTTTACCGCAGCAGACAGACGCTGCTGCAACACGTTTCCCATCCTTTGAACCATCAGTGAAAACAGGAGAATGATGAGGAAATTTGTTTCGAACTTCATGATACCGGGACACGTAATCCAATGGTTGAGTCAGTGACTTTTTGGATTTGGTGAGGTCAAAATTGATATTAGGTGGTTTGAGTCTCCATGGAGGAATGACTGAAAAATGAAGCTGTTTCAAAACATCAAGATCCACAAAGGCATTTTCTATGTGAGGTTTCATTCGAATGCCAAAAGGTTGGATGTAGTTTGGTCTGGCAGCATAGAGATGTTCGTTTTGGGGTTGAAATACGCACTTAAAAGCAGGATTAGAAGCATTGGTTTTTAACTTAATGATGAATTGAAGGGAAAGTTTTAATCTTCTATTGGTTAATGAAGATTCCCCCGCCTCAACATAGAGGCTTTGGGCTGGCGATGTCCTAAAAGCACCTAATGCCAGCCGCAGCCCCTGATGATGGACGGAGTCTAGCTTCTTGATATATGATGCGCGTGCTGACCCATAGACCTGACAGCCATAATCGAGCTTTGATCTAATCAAAGCTCTATAAAGTTGCAATAAAATTTTGCTGTCAGAACCCCAAGTGGTGTTTGCCAGAACTTTAATGATATCCAGAGCCTTGTTACATTTTGTCCTTAGACTGTTAATATGCGGAATAAAGGACAACTTGTGATCAAAAACCAAACCTAAAAACTTGGTCTGTTCTACTACTTTGATTGGATCACCATCCATCTTCAACTCAGGGTCCAGATGGAGGGATCTCAACTGACAAAAGTGAACAGCCACTGTCTTTGCTTTGGAAAATTTAAAACCATTATCTATTGACCATTTGTGGATCTTGTTTAGATTTAATTGAATTTGCCTCTCTATAATGTTCATGTTTTTGCCCTTATAGCATATGAGGAAATCATCAACATATAAACTGCAGGACATGTCTTTTTGAAGACACTGAACAATACTATTGATTTTGATGCTAAACAGGGTCACAGACAAGATGCTTCCCTGAGGAACACCAAGTTCTTGATTGTGAATATCAGACAGAGTAGTGTCTAATCGCACCCTAAAGTGACGATTAGATAGAAAATTCCTAATAAAAATGGGTAAACGGCCACGAAATCCCATGTTATATAAATCTTTCATAATACCATATTTCCATGTCGTGTCATATGCCTTTTCCAAATCAAAAAAGACTGACACGACATGTTGTTTTTGAATAAAGGCATCTCTGATGAAAGATTCCAATCTTATCAAATGATCGAGGGTGCTTCTACCTCGTCTGAACCCACTCTGAAATTCTGAAATCTGATGTTGAGATTCCAGCATCCAGACGAGTCGATCATTGATCATCCGCTCCATGGTTTTGCAGATGCAAGATGTTAATGCTATAGGCCTATAATTAGAAGGATCATTATGATCTTTACCAGGCTTTGGAATAGGAATAATGGTGGCTTCCTGCCAAGACGTTGGCAGTTGGCCACTATCCCATATCTGATTGAAAAGATTCAAAAGAATTTTGAGCACTGGTTTAGGAAGATGTTTGAGAAAGTCATAATGAATTTTATCAGGACCAACTGCTGTATTATGAGATTTATTGAGAGATTTTAAAAGTTCATCTATGCTGAAGGCTTGATTATATCCTTCAGCATTGTCCGATGTAAAATTTAATGGTTTTCTCTCCTCTCTTATTTTAATAGGTTTAAATTGGGGATGACAGTTGGCTGAAGAAGAATGATGTTGAAATGTTTCGGCCAATCTTTCGACCACCTCAACAGGAGAGGTCAAAAGATTGCCTCCATATTGTAGGTGCTGGACTCTGGCCTGGCCCCCCTTGCCTTTTATCTTACGGACCATAGTCCAGACCTTTTTTATGGGAGTCTGGGAGTTAACCTCCGAAACATAATCCCTCCAACACTGCCGTTTTGATTCCCATATGATTCTTCGGGCCTGAGCCCTTTTAATCTTAAATTGAGTTAAATTGTCAGCAGTTGGTCTTTGTTTAAATTTTCTGAAGGCCTTCTTTCTATCTTTAATGGACTTTTTGCATTCGTCATTAAACCATGGATTACGGATGTGCTTAGGAACTGTCGAGGTTTTGGGGATAGTTTCTTCTGCTATAGAAAGTAATTTGGTGGAGAATTGGATAAATGAATCATCTGCTGAGAGCCTCTCCCGACATAAAGCAGAAATAAATTGTTTTTTTGTGTGTTTTTTGTTGGGCGGATGTCTGCCGCCGGCTATTGCAGCCCAATCCGGTCTTGGAGTTATTTGTTTAGCAGTTAGGACTTAGTGTGTTTATATAATATTGTTAATAAGTTGTCACTGTCTGAATGACAACCCAACGGTGACATAAATGTTAACTATTACATCAGTCAATAAACCTTCTTGAATCTTGAATCTTAGTGAACTACAGATGCTTAGGTGATGATTTATTGATATGGTAATTTGAACTTTGAATTATTTCCCTAGTATATATACTGTATATAATTGATGAATCTTAACTTAGACAGCCATGAGTACATCATATATATTAGCTAGCTCTTGACTTAGACTAGCTATCTTTTGTGATTATATTGAATGCAGAGTATTTATCATATGGCTGATTCTTAATTTAGACAGCTTGTATGTCTGGTATGTCTCTTTATTATGTCAACCCTTTGTATATCTACATGGAAGAACATGTTCAATGAATGTGGTTAAATAAAAATAAAAAAAGCCTTGGAGATCAAGTACAGCTAACTGTGGAGTGGTAGATCGAACTTATCATTATGGCGCAAATTTACAGTAGCTAAAATACTCCCAAAACAAAAGGCTCAAAGGAAAGCTGCTAGATACCAAAAATGAACCTTTGTTTCCTTCAAAATTACGGTTTGTTTACTTCACGAAGCAGCGGACGGACGGACATTCTGACGGCGCTCGAAACTTTTTGAATTTTTTTCACAAAGAGGACCTGATCGCACCAACAGAAGACTGGAAACGACCCCCGACTACAACCCTCGACCAAAACCACGAAAACTGATAAGTAAAAACATTCTAATATTCTGTGTTTCAGCACTAGAAAACTAAATTCACCTCATATCAACCACTAGGAAGCCCGCGAAATTTGAATCTCAATCCAACTATAAACAACCCTCACCCCCACCTAAGAGTGAGTGAGTGAGTGTTGGGTGTTTTACGCCGTACCGACAGCCAGGGTCATTTTCACGGCGAAAACCAGTTGGGACCAATTCTGTCTTTGGTGATCGAATCTATGAGATGAAGGTGACAGGGCGGGCAAACAGCAGGGGATCAAAACCCAGTGATCATTTTTGCTGTACCTCATCCCTTAGTGAACCAAGCACTGACCGGGAATCGAACCCAAGAACCACTTGGTCAGTGCAGGGTCCCCCCTATCGTCGCCTCATACGATCAGCAGGGGCTACTGAGGGCCTATTCTTACCCGGACCCCCACGGGGCCCCCCACCTAAGAAGTAAAACTGTTAATCATAAAGGCAATCAACTATAATTATAACATAAACTACACCAGAATAATAGAAATCAACCAACGTAACCAACTACACCCCCCATTCTAAATTAGGAAATATAACCCTACATCTACACACAACCCACAAACCCTACCCTAGAATATAACCACCAATACTCTTCCCCCACCAGAAAATGGAAACACACCTAACCGACCTGAACATGGATTACAACTCAAACCTCGATGAAGCCACCAACCTCCCCATGAAGCCGACAAAAAAACGACCGACCGCCAACGAAACAATGACCACCGAACCCAAAGACGACGAAAAACAAAGAAAAAGTGGAAGAACCAAATCAACCATTAACTATGCGAAACTCCAGCAAGGGAAAAAAACGTCCATGAAAAAAAAACGGAAAAAAAGACAACTAACCAGCCAATACCCCACAAAAAAGACGAGACCAACCCCATGAAAGAGGACACTGAAGACAATGACGAAACAGAAGACCCGTTCCACCAACCAACCGACACCAAAACAGATCACGAGAAAGAAACTACTACAGACAAGCAATGTGCAGACTGCATTAGCAAGGACCAAACTATCTTCAACTTAATAAAACAGCTACAGACGTATGAAAATGCCCATGCGATGCAAAAAAAGAACAATAAAAGAACTAGATGTGGAGGCAAAGGAAGAACGAGAGTGGAGGAAGGAATACAAGAGAAAATAGAAAATCTGCAGAGAGAAAAGGAAGAAACCGAAGAGAAGATGAGAGAACGAAAAAAAGGGCACAAAGAAGGAAGGAAGGACATGAATCAGAAAAGGAACAAAAGAGAAGGGGGAAAAGAGAACAAAAAAAAAGGCACAAAGAAGGAAGGAAGGACATGAATCAGAAAAGGAACAAAAGAGAAGGGGGAAAATTGAAACAGACCTTCGCGACGAGATCAAGGAAGAAAAAGAAAAAGAGAAAAGAAACAGAAAAGCAGATGGAAAAACTAACAGCAGCGACCAAGAGTCTAAAGAACGACGTGCTGAACGAAAAGGCAAAGGTAGCCGAAACGGAAGAAGAAAAATCCAATGAAACAACGAAACTGAAAGATGAAATCCAGAAATTGAAAGTGGAGTTAGAGTTAGAGGGTCATTCTCCGGAAATCTCCTCAATTGATAGAAACAGCATAAATTAAAGTTAAAGCTCTCTGTAGGGAATAAATTCTATATTTCTTTACACTGTCTATTACATGTATTTGGTAAAGACTTTGACGATTCCGAAAATGTATGGTTTTGCCAATATATATTTGGGAAAAATGTTAGAAATATGATGAAAATATGAAAATTCACGAGAAAATCCCATGGTAAATTATTTTCTTATTTTACTTATTTTTAACATAAAGACTGTACAAACAACCAGAATTTAGTTGCAGCATCCTCAGATTAATTCCTTTGTGAAACCAGCATGATTAGTAATCATTTTGATAGAAAATACATTTATTTTCTTGTTTGTGGAAAATTTTAGAGATACTTTTTATCTTATCTAGTGCAATTATGTAACGTACAGAACCAAACTTTAACTCAATCCCATTTAATGCAAACATATAATTTTATTATTCAAACATGGTGAAAATAATGTTCCACATTTAGGATATATCCAATGAAAAAATCTGTTCAATATCTCATATATTGTGCCTACTATGAATAATAATGCTGCAAATCTTAAAACAGTTGTGTAACGTACAGAACCAAGCTTTGTAACATACAGAACCAAGTTTTAACTAAATCAGTAATTTTTAGAAGAAAATTCTTTAACAGTCATTGTTTTTTTACATAATTAATTCAAGGACATACAGTTCATTAACATAATAAACAATTCAGCCAAATAGTTCAAGAATATAGCCATATCTATAGCAGGAAGAGCTTGGTTATGTATGTTACAAGGTTTGTAACGTACAGAACCAAGGATTTGGGAATAACGTTGCATTTCTTTGCAGGAAATAGTTTTCACAATTTGAATTTACCTTTTTTCAAGACTTTGACACTGTTTTTGAATATTGCAGGTTGCCAGACTTTGAAATAATTGTTCTTCTGGCATTATTTGACAAAAACAGCTTGGTTCTGTATGTTAAAAGCTTGGTTCTGTACGTTACATAGGAATTATAAGGCAATTTTTTCAAATACAAATATCATAATAAATAATTATCATAAAGTTGCCCCCTTTTGTATATTTAATACAGACTGATTTTTCTTGATATGATATTTATACAGTTTGATTTGTGAGCTACTGTCACCAAACAATTGAGGAAATTTCCGGAGAATGGCCCTAGAGCTAAAGACAAAACAAGAGAAACAAGTGGGAGCCTACGTATAACGGGAAAAGGTGCAGATGTTGAGAAAGCACTACAAGACACAAGGAAATTGATAAGCATAGCAGAAGAGTCCTCCACAAATGAAAGCTCCCCAACACGCCACAGAAGAGACACTGACAACAAACGCAAACCCGACTTCGATGACAAAAATCTGTCATGGGAAAGAAACGACCGATACAAAAGAGGAAAATATGAATAGGGCTACGGCCGGCCAAAGCATACTAACACCCATAACTACCCGACTAAACAAACCAATAATCACCCAACAATAACCAAGGAGAAAAGAACAATAAACACTAGAATCCCAACCAAGACCAACTACCTACCAACAAATGAAACATACAACCCGACAAAGAGACGCCCCCAACCACGAACATGAACACGACAAGGAAAGACGCCCCTGACCACAAACGAGCATAACGAAACATCAACACACCAAACTAGGAGATGACCCCCAACCTCACAAGAACCTACCAACGCACCCAAACAACAGACTAGGAGATGGCCCCCGACCTCACATGAACGAAACAACGCACCAATGAACCAAATCAGAAAACGCCCCACGACCACACACAAACCAGGAAACGCACCAAGCGCTTCCGAAATGGCTACCAAAAGAGGATCCTGCCCCTAAGAAAAAATAAAGTAATTGGACACCCCTCAAAATGGAAATGATGTACCTCGTCGCTAGGGACTTCAGTTAAAAAAAAGACAAGTATCTTTTACAATTTAATATTCTTCACTTATACATTTTCATACATTCTTATTACCTTTTAAAAAGTAGAACCATTTTATTATTTTCCATAGGTCATTCGTCTAGAGAAGGAGTACGGCAAGACTGGAGCAGCAGGTGGCAAGAAGCCTGAACTCAGCCAGCATGAGCTAATGTGTTCCATGGTGAGGAGTATTTCGGAGGTGAGTCAGACAAAACTACCATAAAAAAGCAAATTGTGAATAGGTACAGTTATCGAAATGAGACATCATATTTCGATATTTAGATTTGGATATTAACTGAATTTAATTTTACACACTGGTATTTTTTTGTATGGGCTGGATATACGTTTCTCTGTCATTATTTATTTTGTTACTTACTCCATCTGTACGTCCTGGAAAATACTGTTTTTATTTACATTACATTTTATAAAAAAAAAATTCAGTGGTGCCGGGTGCCGAGGTGTGGCAGGTACAAATCGAGACTGGCGGAGGAGATGGGGAAGAGTCTCATGTGTCAGAGGCAAACAGCTCTGGAGAGATGATCAGGATGATGGAAGAGGGCAAGAAGAGGAGTGAGTGAGTGAGTGTTGGGTGTTTTACGCCGTACCGACAGCCAGGGTCATTTTCACGGCGAAAACCAGTTGGGACCAATTCTGTCTTTGGTGATCGAATCTATGAGATGAAGGTGACAGGGCGGGCAAACAGCAGGGGATCAAAACCTGGAAACCCCTTAGTGAACCGATCACCAACCGGGAATTGAACCCAAAGAACCACTTGGTTAGTGCTTGGTCCCCCCTATTGTTGCCTTCTACGATCAGCAGGGCCTACTGGGGGCCTATTCTACCCCGGAACCCCGGTTGGGGGGCACATTTCAAATCATCAGCCTATGAGATCGGTGATACACACAGGAAAACGATCAGCGTCTAATATTTGAAGACATTAGAAAAAACAAAAATAGGCTTCGATCAACAATGCACCACTGGTAAAGAGCTTATTAACAGCCCGCCAGTTGGGTCTGCTCCGCGGCCTACACACACATACACTTATTTGAACGATAGCCCACAGTACTAGTGACACTATCCTGATATCGTATACCAGAGTTATATCGTGAACTGTGCTAAATGGCGCAGTGACAGGTTGTACATAGCAGAGCTCCCGATGCATTCACAGCTTTGGGCATCACCAATACAGTGAAACATGTATAATTGCGTTTAGATTACATCAACAAGGTACTGTGACCATGTATATATATTGATTGAACACGATCCTCTGCCTGATTGTTGATTTCTACCTATATATTATAGACAATATACAAATGCAATATAAGAACCGCGCCACCGCTGTGTGTAAACAAGTACCACCATGTCTAAAAATAGCACCTCAGCCCCGCCATACCCGGCGTCTGCAGTGTTACCTGACTCACCTGAAGGGGAGCGTTCGGAAAGACTGAAACGCCGTGACTTGACTCAACGTATTGAACATGAAGCGTTGCTCTCACAACAAAGACATAAGGAATTGAATGGGAAAATTGAAAAATATGATGACCGATTCCTAAAAATAGATGATGCCCTTGCCAAAATTAATTTGGCTCTGGAAAATGGAGCACCACCAATTGAAAATGTACTCACCAAGCCTGAGTTTGAAACAGAGATTAAGAAGAGGGATGACAAAATTTCCAAATAGAAAAGAAAGTGGACATGCTCGAAAAACAGATGCAAATACAACAACAAATCACAGACCACTTGAGTTAATACTCTAAGTACCAGACAATTATTATTAACACACTCAAATCTGACATAGAACAACTTGAAATTAAATCCTGTGACAAAGGACTGGTATTCAGAAATACTCCAGAGACCAATGACACTCCAAAAACTGTCATTGACAAAGTATTCAAGGCCATTGGATGTAATATAGACATGGAACGAGATACTGAACAAGTCAGACGTGTTGGCAAACCACCCAACCAAGGCTCAAGATACATGAGACCCATCCTTGTGGAGCTGAAATCTGCTTCAAAAAAAGGTGAACTGTATCAGAACATAAATAAGCTGCAAAACAAAAGAGTTGAGGTTATCAATGACACAACGCCCAAAGAGCAGAGGAAAATGAGGGACCTCAGGATAGTGTCGGCAGTAGCCAGAAAAAAAAGGAACCAAGCAAAGGTCAAAGGAAACAAGCTGATCATCAATGATCAAACATATACTGAAAGTAACATCAACACCCTCCCTGCCGAGCCATCCATTGAAAGGATAAAAACCCCTGAAATCCCAGAAATCGGCATAGCCTTCCAAGGACACCACAGTACATTCTCAAATATAAGATATGCCGCGTTCATCTATGATGACCAGGAGTACAACTCGGTGGAACATGCACTTGTAGCAACAAGAGGCAGAGTTGAAGAAAATCAGCAATTAATTGAACTTCAGGTGATTCATATCATAGAAATACACGTTAACCCCTATTCTGGTATGTCTTTAGCCCATCTATGTATGCAAATGCAGTACAAAGATTCATTGAACGCACCAACTTTGTGTATCTGATGCTTGGAATTAATGACTTCACTGTGTTAGACAGGATGTCAAGAACCATGAGGCTCATTACACCTTTCTCTAGTGTTTTGTTAACACATATAAAGCAGTAAATTCTAGACCTTGAAATGGAATTTAAAAGACTGTATCCTAACACAGCATGGATATAAATAGATATAACAAACTGAGTGGTACTTATCATTACCAGGACACAATTGATCAAGTCGTACCCGAACTGCATGTATTTATTAGCACCCAGAACTAATGCAATGGGACCTTTGCACATTCATTGTTACAGGCCGAAACAAGGAGTGTACATTACCTTATACTAAAGACTACTTGACAGCCTGTACCCAGGTAAACAGTGAGTAAGTGAGTGAGTGAGTGAGTGAGTGATGGATGTTTTATGCTGTACCAACAGCCAGGGTAATTTTCACGGCGAAAATAGGTAGGGACAAATTTTGTCTTTGGTGATTGTGAACGCTACTGTATTGTTTATGGTTAATTATAGTTATAGTGCATTGTCTGAGATAATTACTGTCATCAATGTTATTCCTAATGGGTGCTAGTCGAGTGGTAAGTAAGTCCACGAGATGGGCGCTCAATCCATAACATGAACAACACTTGGCAGTAGGGTAAGTTTATTGGTGGATACGGGGTTGCGAACAATAGCCAGTGAAGAGATGATAAGTTCCTAGGTATTACAATTCCAATTCAGGGTAGAGTAAGCTTCCTCCTCGGAGTCCGCCTAGTCTCACCTCCAGCCGTAGTGCGGTAGTACCATGTAAGTCACCAGATGTCCCTGTTGTTGCGTAGCTATCTAAAACCCCTCGAATCTCTCAATCCGTATTGTCCAAACGCTAATGATTTCTCTCTGCCCTTACACTGCGTTCCCGCTTCTTATAGCAGTCTGGTATTGATTTTTACCCCAGGCATCAACGCCTGTTGGGAGATGTACCCTGCTGAGCATTGTCATCAGGTATATTTACACCTACCAGCGGCACCTGCCATATTTATACTATGTATTTTCATAAGCTAAGTGATTTGGAAGAGTTCTTAGTATCCTCTTGTATTCAACTGGTGACCTTTACACTATTTCGATCATCATGCACAAAGTAAATGAATTAATCTCTACCTTTGTGCAATTGTATATATAATATGAAGGTGACAGAGCAGGCAAACAGCAGGGGATCAAAACCTTGAAATTATTTTTGCTGTACCTCATCCCTTAGTGAACCCAGACACCTACCGGGAATTGAACCCAAAGAACCACTTGGTCAGTGCTAGGTCCCACCTATCGTTGCTTTTTACGATCGGCAGGGGCTGCTGAGGGCCTATATTCTTCCCAGGAGCACTAGCCACACCTCGATAGGAGACTGTGCAAAGTATCCTCTTGAACTGTTGACTATGCTGATCCAGCAGTAGTCACTATTGTCTGAGCATCTGGCCCCTTAAGTGCTTCATGCTTGCTCTCTAATGGAGTGGACTGTGAAGCAGAACAAGTAGCACACCATAAACATAGATTCTCAAACAAGACAATCGTGAATCCTACATAATCAAGAGCATTCGCAGTGAATAGACGCGTCGATCAAGGTGAACGCTAGCGTACAGTTTATGGTTAATTGTAATTATTGGGGAAAGATATTCACTGTCGTCGATATTGATATTCCTAACGGTTGCTAGTCAAGTGGTAAGTTAGTTCATGAGATGGGCGCTCAATCCATAACATGAACAACGCTTGGCAGTAGGATAAGTTTATTTGTGGATACGATGATGCGTACATTTGCCAGTGGAGAGATGATAGTTCCTCCAAGTGTCACAACCTTAATCCTATGGAGAGTAAGCTTTCCCCTAGAAGTCCGCCTAGTCTCACGCTCAACAGTAGTGCGGTAATTCTCATATAAGTCACCAGATGTCCCTGTGGCTTGCGCGGCTATCTAAACCCCTCGAATCTCTCGATCCGTATTGTGCAAACGTTAATGATTTTCTCTCTACCCTTATATCGTGCTCTCGCTTCTTATAGCAGTCTGGTATTGATTTTACCCTAGCATCGACGCCTGCGGGGAGGTGTACCCTGCTGAACACCGTCCATCAGGTATATTTACACCTACCAGCGGCACCTGCCATATTTATATTGTGTACCATCATAAGCTATGTAATTTGGAAGAATTCTGATTATCCCCTTGTGTTCAACTGGTGACCTTTACACTATTTCATTTGATATGCGCAAAGTAAATGAGTTAATTTCTACCTTTGTGCAATACCCTTGAAACCATCATGCTCCGTGAGGTCGGCTCCACAATTTACACTGACGGTCGGGCTGGCTATGACAACTTGAACCAGCTTGGATACCGTCATTTCTCGATAGAGCACAAATGGACCTACAAGGCCATCTACCGAAATGAGCAGACGCAAAAGTAAGTTATTTTGATTGTTAATCATAATTTTACGTATATATGTTTAAATATGGTTGTAATAGTATGTTACTCACAAGAAAAAACTAACAAAAATAACTTAAGAAATGTAATATAATCCTCTCATTTTAGGCCCATTTCCGCCAGATAAATGGCACCTCCCTCCAAAACTTTGAGGGACACCTAGCAGAGGTCATGTGGAGGAATTGGAGCCGGAGGGACTCCAAAATAGCTGGTGTATTCAACTTGATCCGAAAATACTACCCTCTGGATCGTGATCCACTCCTGGACGCATGTCATCCACTATTTGACACTTGGTCAAAAGGAGTGGTCGGGAACTTAAAGGTAAATAGATAATAAAAAACAAAGTAACTTAAATAACTATTTAAACTCCTTATACACTGAATATTAAAGATTGTTTGAGAAAAAGAAATGAAATAAAAATACTAGATATTTTTTTAATGATTCCAGCCAGACTACGGGAACACCACTATGAGTGAGTGAGTGAGTAATGGATGCTTTACGCCATTTCGACAACTAAGGTCATATTCATGGCGAAAACGGTTGTTATCAATGAAAAGATGGACTAAAAGTTGTCAATAGAACAACATGATATATGTACAAGATCTTATCCTAAGGATAAAAACATGTTAATATACTAATCATATCAGTCCATACAGACGAGCTGTTTTCAAAAAATGGATGATACGATCAGACTGTACAGTGTTAAAAAGTTCAGGTAGACCAGCTACCTGATAGAACTGTCTACGTATCTGTTCAAAATCTGGGCATTCCAAAAGGAGATGCTTGATGGTTAAAGGTTGATTACAAACAATACAATCCGGTGGGGGCTCACCCTTTAAAAGAAAAACATGTGTAAGTCTAGAATGACCAATTCTAATTCTGGTAAAAGCAGTTTGGTCTTTTCTAACTTTAAGAACATTCAGTTTAACATCTTTGATGGTTGGGAAAATAGAATGCAGTTTGTTATTGGGGAAATGGTCCCATTCATTTTGCCATCTCTCATTGATATATTCAACGATTCTCGGTTTAAAATCTATGTGAGGAATTGGAAAAGGAAGGACTGCTTTGTCCAATCCCTTCTTGGCCGTTTGGTCAGCTAACTCATTACCATGAATGCCTACATGACCCGGTATCCAACAAAACTGAACATCAAATCGTGAGTTGGACAACTTTTGTAGCCAGAGAAGAATTCTCATAATGAGTGTATGTTCAGTTTTCAAAAACTGCAAAGCCTGAAGACAGGACTTTGAGTCAGTAAAAATGATAAAGTTCTTTTCCTCTGCCTGCTGAATGGCCTTCAATGCAATAATAATGGCAACTGCTTCAGCTGTAAAAATAGAACTGAAGTCAGGTAGACGGGCAAAGTGTTTCTTACCGCAGCAGACAGACGCTGCTGCAGCACGTTTCCCATCCTTTGAACCATCAGTGAAAACAGGAGAATGATGAGGAAATTTGTTTCGAACTTCATGATACCGGGACACGTAATCCAATGGTTGAGTCAGTGACTTTTTGGATTTGGTGAGGTCAAAGTTGATATTAGGTGGTTTGAGTCTCCATGGAGGAATGACTGAAAAATGAGGCTGTTTCAAAACATCAAGATCCACAAAGGCATTTTCTATATGAGGTTTCATTCGAATGCCAAAAGGTTGGATGTAGTTTGGTCTGGCAGCATAGAGATGTTCGTTTTGGGGTTGAAATACGCACTTAAAGGCAGGATTAGAAGCATTGGTTCTAATCAAAGCTCTATAAAGTTGTAACAAAATTTTACTGTCAGAACCCCAAGTGGTGTTTGCCAGAACTTTAATGATATCCAGAGCCTTGTTACATTTTGTCCTTAGACTGTTAGTATGCGGAATAAAGGACAACTTGTGATCAAAAACCAAACCTAGAAACTTGGTCTGTTCTACTACTTTGATTGGATCACCATCCATCTTCAACTCAGGGTCCAGATGGAGGGATCTCAACTGACAAAAGTGAACAGCCACTGTCTTTGCTTTGGAAAATTTGAAACCATTATCTATTGACCATTTGTGGATCTTGTTTAGATTTAATTGAATTTGCCTCTCTATAATGTTCATGTTTTTGCCCTTATAGCATATGAGGAAATCATCAACATATAAACTACAGGACATGTCTTTTTGAAGACACTCTACAATACTATTGATTTTGATGCTAAACAGGGTCACAGATAAGATGCTTCCCTGAGGAACACCAAGTTCTTGATTGTGAATATCAGACAGAGTAGTGTCTAATCGCACCCTAGAGTGACGATTAGATAGAAAATTCCTAATAAAAATGGGTAAACGGCCACGAAATCCCATGTTATATAAATCTTTCATAATACCATATTTCCATGTCGTGTCATATGCCTTTTCCAAATCAAAAAAGACTGACACGACATGTTGCTTCTGAATAAAGGCATCTCTGATGAAAGATTCTAATCTTATCAAATGATCGAGGGTGCTTCTTCCTCGTCTGAACCCACTCTGAAATTCTGAAATCTGATGTTGAGATTCCAGCATCCAGACGAGTCGATCATTGATCATCCGCTCCATGGTTTTGCAGATGCAAGATGTTAATGCTATAGGCCTATAATTAGAAGGATCATTATGATCTTTACCAGGCTTTGGAATAGGAATAATGGTGGCTTCCTGCCAAGACGTTGGCCAAGACGTTGGCAGTTGGCCACTATCCCATATCTGATTCAAAAGATTCAAAAGAATCTTGAGCACTGGTTTAGGAAGATGTTTGAGAAAGTCATAATGAATTTTATCAGGACCAACTGCTGTATTATGAGATTTATTGAGAGATTTTAAAAGTTCATCTATGCTGAAGGCTTGATTATATCCTTCAGCATTGTCTGATGTAAAATTTAATGGTTTTCTCTCCTCTCTCATTTTAATAGGTTTAAATTGGGGATGACAGTTGGCTGAAGAAGAATGATGTTGAAATGTTTCGGCCAATCTTTGGACCACCTCAACAGGAGAGGTCAAAAGATTGTCACCATCTTGTAGGTGCTGGACTCTGGCCTGGCCCCCCTTGCCTTTTATTTTACGGACCATACTCCAGACCTTTTTCATAGGTGTCCGAGTATTAATGCCAGAAACATAATCTCTCCAACACTGCCGTTTTGACTCCCATATAATTCTTCGGGCCTGAGCCCTTTTAATCTTAAATTGAGTTAAATTGTCAGTAGTTGGTCTCTGTTTGAATTTTCTCAAGGCCTTCTTTCTATCTTTAATGGCCTTTTGGCAGGCATCATTAAACCATGGATTAGGAATGTGCTTAGGAACTGTCGAGGTTTTAGGGATAGTTTCTTCTGCTATTGAAAGTAATTTGGTGGAGAATTGGATAAATGAATCATCTGCTGAGAGCCTCTCCCGACATAAAGTCTGGAAGGACTCCCAATCAGCCCTATTGAGCCTCCAACGGGGCTCTTTTAGGCCTATATTTGGGTCGTCAATATTGACTAAGATTGGGAAATGGTCACTTCCATGGAGGTCATTTAATACTCTCCAGGAGAGGTCCAACAGCAGACGAGGGTCAGCTAATGTTAAGTCAATAGCAGAATAAGTACCATAACCCGGATGTAAATAGGTATTAGAGCCATCGTTTAAAACACATAAATCTAGATCATTAACAATATCTTCAATCATCCTGCCCTTTTCATCATACCTGTCACCACCCCATAAGGGATTATGACCATTGAGATCTCCCATTATGAGGACTGGTGACGGTAATTGGTTTAAGAGATTTTCTAATTCTTGTCTATTGATGTTTGAATTTGGTGGAAGGTAGAGTGAACAGAGAGTAATGGTTTTATGTAATGTCACTCTAACTGCTATTGTTTGAAAATTGGTATTTAATGGAATAAGACTATGCATGATATCTTGTCTTATTAAAACGGATGAGCCCCCTGAGGCTCTTCCACCATCAGGGGCGTATGTATTATAAATACAATAGCCTTTAAAAGAGATGTTATCGTTTCTCTTTAATAGGGTTTCTTGGAGACACAGGGCAAGAGGATTGAAGTGATTGGCGAGAATTTTTAATTCATTAAAATTGGCTCTGAAACCTCGACAATTCCATTGGAAGATAGATCTTCCTGCCATCAAGGTGGATGGACAGGAGATCGCCCCCTGATCTTATCTTGGGGGGACGAGCTGCGACTTGCAGGCGCAGCTTCTTCCATCTCAACTTCGTTTAAATTTTCGAATCTGTTACTCAAAGGCAACGGATTCCTATCTATTTTAGTTTCTTTAATAGATTTTTGATTGACAGTCGAAGCTTCAGAAGAGCCTCGACTGTTACGACTTTTTTTCCTGTTTGTCGTTGAACTTGATGGTTTAGACTGTGGACTGGGTTTAGATGATGTCGTAGCACTTGTACTGGGCTCAGTTTGTGTAACCTTTCCGGCTACCACGACCTGGATGCTTGAGGGACTACGCACTGGTTTATCCTTTTTCAACCAGGTGTAATCTGTCTGGCATTCAACCGTCCTGAGTTTAGGCTTAACCGCGGCCGCATAGGAAGTGGCTCCAGGGACTCGAGTGGTCCCTTCTACCATCTTCCTAGCTTCCGGATAGCTGACATGATTTTCAGCTTTAACCTTTTGGATTGCTTTTTCTTTCACCCACACAGGACAGTCTTTGGAAGTGGCCATATGGGCACCTTGACAGTTTACGCATTTAGCATCATTGATGCACTCTACGTTGTCATGTCCCTTCTGGCCACATCGGAGACAAGTCTGCTCGTTAGAGCAGGAGTCTCTGCCATGACCATACCTCTGGCATTTAAAACAGCGGAGTGGATTTGGTATAAACAAATCCACATCAACGCGGAGATAACCAACTTTAAGTTTCTTGGGAGGAGAAGGTCTCTCAAAGGTGATGATGTAGGTATTGGTCTGAATGACATTACCATCTTTCCTAATGAAAATCCTTTTAACAAAGGAAACACCTTGAGGACGCAGTTCTCTTTTGATTTCATCCTCACTAACATCTTTAAGGTCTCTACATCGGATAACTCCTTTGCTAGAGTTTAGAGATCTGTGAGGGGAGGATTTCATGCCTATACCTGCTAACGTGGTGGCACGAAGCAGGTTGGTGGCATGAGCCCTCCTATCACACTCCACAAGAATTTGGCCAGATCGCAGTTTACGAATGTCCTTCACCTCGCCAGCTATTCCCTCAATGCCTTTACTTATGGCAAAAGGAGAAAGCTTTGACAAAGGATTCGCATTGTCGGAAGGTTCAAGTACAACAAACCTTGGCCAGTAATCATTACCATTATCCACAGTCCTAATCTCGCCTTCGTTTTCAGATGAATCCGAATCCGGATGCTTTCGTTTGTCGGGGGTTGTAGTGAGTGTCTCCATATGAGTATACTCGGTTTTCATCCCCCTTGCTCCCCACCCACCACGGAGTCCTACAAGGGGATGTGCAGAGCCGAGGTAACCATCGGATACACACCAGAGATACAAGGGGGATATACTGTAGCAGTCAACCAACCACTACATTAGCCCTAGCCACTGCCTTCTAGGATACAAAGAGAAATAATTTACAGAGATTAGTCAGAAAACAATAACTGTCCATTTCAGCTTAAAGAAGAAAGCCACTGATGTTATGGGCAAAATAAATTTAACTTATAGATATCCTAGGGCTTAGCATGACCAGCCGATTGATTGGATCGGGCCTCTCCAACCTCCCGTCTAGATGAATTTAGAGCCAAAGTGCAATATTGGGCAAGAGGAGGAACACTATGAACCCGCAGTCTTCGAAGGCCCATAGCCTCGCAGATGCCCTCATGACACCAGGATCTCCGCCTCCAAACAACACGGGTCGCAATTCACGGCCAACAAATTGCCCCATTTGTCGCCTCCTACGATCAGCAAGGGGATGCTAGGGACCTATTCTTCCCAGGAGGCTCCCGAAGGAACCCCCACCCCGGATCCCCACGGGGGCATGATATCTTGTCTTATCAAAATGGATGAGCCCCCTGAGGCTCTTCCACCATCAGGGGCGTATGTATTATAAATACAATAACCTTTAAAAGAGATGTTATCATTTCTCTTTAAAAGAGTTTCTTGGAGACACAGGGCAAGAGGATTGAAGTGATTGGCGAGAATTTTTAATTCATTAAAATTGGCTCTGAAACCTCGACAATTCCATTGGAAGATAGATCTTCCTGCCATCAAGGTGGATGGACAGGAGATCGCCCCCTGATCTTATCTTGGGGGGACGCGCTGCGACTTGCAGGCGCAGCTTCTTCCATCTCTACCTCATTCAAATTTTCAAATCTGTTACTCAAAGGCAACGGATTCCTATCTATTTTACTTTCTTTAGTAGATTGTTGATTGACAGTCGAAGCTTCAGAAGAGCCTCGACTGTTACGACTTTTTTTCCTGTTTGTCGTTGAACTTGATGGTTTAGACTGTGGACTGGGTTTAGATGATGTCGTAGCACTTGTACTGGGCTCAGTTTGTGTAACCTTTCCGGCTACCTCGACCTGGATGCTTGAGGGACTACGCACTGGTTTATCCTTTTTCAACCAGGTGTAATCTGTCTGGCATTCAACCGTCCTGAGTTTAGGCTTAACCGCGGCCGCATAGGAAGTGGCTCCAGGGACTTGAATGGTCCCTTCTACCATCTTCCTAGCTTCCGGGTAGCTGACGTGATTTTCAGCTTTAACCTTTTGGATTGCTTTTTCTTTCACCCACACAGGACAGTCTTTGGATGTGGCCATATGGGCACCTTGACAGTTTACGCATTTAGCATCATTGATGCACTCTACGTTGTCATGTCCCTTCTGGCCACATCGGAGACAAGTCTGCTCGTTAGAGCAGGAGTCTCTGCCATGACCATACCTCTGGCATTTAAAACAGCGGAGTGGATTTGGTATAAACAAATCCACATCAACGCGGAGATAACCAACTTTAAGTTTCTTGGGAGGAGAAGGTCTCTCAAAGGTGATGATGTAGGTATTGGTCTGAATGACATTACCATCTTTCCTAATGGAAATCCTTTTAACAAAGGAAACACCTTGAGGATGCAGTTCTCTTTTGATTTCATCCTCACTAACATCTTTAAGGTCTCTACATCGGATAACTCCTTTGCTAGAGTTTAGAGATCTGTGAGGGGAGGATTTCATGCCTATACCTGCTAACGTGGTGGCACGAAGCAGGTTGGTGGCATGAGCCCTCCTATCACAC
Organism: Lepidonotus clava; assembly: GCA_936440205.1. Taxonomy (NCBI): domain Eukaryota; kingdom Metazoa; phylum Annelida; class Polychaeta; order Phyllodocida; family Polynoidae; genus Lepidonotus; species Lepidonotus clava. Next base: position 39,625,818 of record OW387144.1, on the reverse strand, counting down.
TCCACAAGAATTTGGCCAGATCGCAGTTTACGAATGTCCTTCACCTTGCCAGCTATTCCCTCAATGCCTTTACTTATGGCAAAAGGAGAAAGCTTTGACAAAGGATTCGCATTGTCGGAAGGTTCAAGTACAACAAACCTTGGCCAGTAATCATTACCATTATCCACAGTCCTATTCTCGCCTTCGTTTTCAGATGAATCCGAATCCGGATGCTTACGTTTGTCGGGGGTTGTAGTGAGTGTATCCATATGAGTATACTCGGTTTTCATCCCCCTTGCTCCCCACCCACCACGGAGTCCTACAAGGGGATGTGCAGAGCCGAGGTAACCATCGGATACACACCAGAGATACAAGGGGGATATACTGTAGCAGTCAACCAACTACTACATTAGCCCTAGCCACTGCCTTCTAGGATACAAAACGAAATAGTTTACAGAGTTTAGACTGAAAAGAACAACTATCCATTTGAGCTTAAAAAAGAAAGCCACTGATGTTATGGGCAAAATAAATTTAACTTATAGATATCCTAGGGCTTAGCATGACCAGCCGATTGATTGGATCGGGCCTCTCCAACCTCCCGTCTAGATGAATTTAGAGCCAAAGTGCAGTATTGGGCAAGAGGAGGAACACTATGAACCCGCAGTCTTCGAAGGCCCATAGCCTCGCAGATGCCCTCATGACACCAGGATCTCCGCCTCCAAACAACACGGGTCGCAATTCACGGCAAACAAATTGCCCCATTTGTCGCCTCCTACGATCAGCAAGGGGATGCTAGGGACCTATTCTTCCCAGGAGGCTCCCGAAGGAACCCCCACCCCGGATCCCCACGGGGGTACTGGTGTGGGTCCATGGACACAAAGAAAAAGCACTAAAAAACACCCTGTGACGGCTGTGGCCAGGGGGAAACGTTTTTTCAGGGAGACATCACTACCAACGAGCTAGGAGCTTTTCTTTTCAGGGAACATCACAAAGGTACAACCATCCTTGCCTACAACATGCATGGATGTGATGGCTATTTTCTTCTAAACTATCAGATCAAACAGTCAGTCCAGCCCAACATAGTATACAACTAATCCAAGATCATGTTCATGATTGTGGGCAAGGGCCTTGATATGATCGACTCACTAAATATCCTCACAATTAAATTGGCAGAGCTCCCAAAGTCTTTTGGTCTGATTGAGTGCAGAAGGGCTGGTTCTTACATATTTAATTGCTAAGAGAATCAGGACTTTCTTTGGTCATTTCCTAACCAAACTATTACAGTGTGAGGTGCGTGAAAGCTAAGGAATGATTATTAGGGAAATTATAGAATACTGTCAATCTGATGTCAACATCCTCCATGAAGCCTGCATGGAGTTCACAATTTATGGTAATCATGTCCTGCACCTATGTTTAATTAGGATATTGTTCACAGGGATGGTGATATTATAAGACTCTCTCCCAGCAATTCCTGTAATACCAACAAATCATAGCCCTCTGTACCTTTGTTAAGTATCATTACTGAAATATGTAATTATTGCTTTTTAAGACAACTCGGATTTTGCTGCCCCTCCCAAGAAAAATACCGGAAAAGACAATTTAACTAACCAAGGAATCATCTAGTGACAAAGACTGGAAGGATGTGATTAAAAAACAAGCAGAGATGGCAGCCCACGTGCAGGAACTAGCAATCCGGCACTCACATCAAAATACCAAAATTTGACAGAATAAACATCCTCCTGGAACCTATTTGAGTATTTTAAAAGTAAACTAGAATGAATTCTCATACAGGTAGGGGAGATTGCGTTGCTTATAATTATTTGTTGCAGGGAAGAGCCAGTGACTCTCTAAATGTACCTACTTGTACCTGGTTCAGCCTACACAGTCCATTTGTTTGTGTGACGTCACAAGCAGAAATCAAGAATTTAGTTATGGTTTGTTAAATCAATTTACAGGTAAGTCAAATACAATAGACAAAATCAATTTTACCAACACTGACATCACATATAAAGGGCCAGAGGCTACTGAGAAAAAAAGATTGTTAATAAGGTACCTTGGGATGAGGAAGAGTGAGTGAGTGAGTGTTGGGTGTTTTACGCCGTACCGACAGCTAGAGTCATTTTCACGGCGAAAACCAGTTGGGACGAGCTGTCTTTGGTGATCGAATCTATGAGATGAAGGTGACAGGGTGGGCAAACAGCAGGGGGATCAAAACCCAGCGATCATTTTTGCTGTACCTCATTCCTTAGTGAACCAAGCACTGACCGGGAATTGAACCCAAAAACCACTTGGTCAGTGCAGCGTCCCACCAATTGTCGCCTCTTACGATCAGCAGGGGCTACTGAGGGCCTATTCTTACCCGGACCCCCACGGGGAGGGATGAGGAGGATGAGGAGGCTAAAAGAGAGTTCAAGATCATAGACAGAGAAGGGAAAGGTGCCTGGGAATCCACACATATGACAGAAAGGGGATTGGCCTTTTTCACAAAGAAAAGTTTTTTGAGTAATTTTTTTAAGGTGCAGTTAAAATTCAATGGGAAGGTTTTGGACCATCGGAGCAGGCCTTCCAGTATGAGAGTGCTAAAGTAGTGATTGAGTGAGTAATGCTGGGTCCCCTCTATCGTCACCTTCTACGATCAGCATGGGCTTCTAGGGGCCTATTCTTACCCGGAACCCCCATTGGGTGGGGGCTAAAGTATGCCAGGCCACTGAGTTAAAGGATAAGATATACAAGAGTACAAGTCCAAAAGGCTAGGTGGTCAGGTGAAAGTAACACAGAGATGGTTAGCACTGGAAAAGGACAGGATGTGGGAAATTCTGCTTGCTAAATTACATGGGGTATTTACCTCAGTGAGGGCAGCATTCACAGGAGATGGAGTTGTGGGAGACCACTGTTTAGTCAGGAACTGAAACAGGGAGAATGGAATAGACTGAATAGTGAGTGAGTGAGTGAGTGAGTGAGTGAGTGAGTGAGTGAGTGATGTTTTAATTTTATTTTTCTCTAGAGTGGAAAGGAGAGTTTGTAGATGTGTGGACCGTGATACTGAATTTTACAGTTCAAAACCACTTCAGAATAGAGGTACATCATGACAGCATATTTTCAATGTCCACATTGTGTTTATTTGATTGGTTGTACATGAGCAAGTTAGGTTGGTTGGTTATTGGGGTTTAATGCCGTATCAACAGCTAAGGTCATATCACGGCGAGAACAGTTTGACAATTCTGTCTGGCATGATCAAATCTATGGAATGATTGAATCTATGAGAAGATAGAGACCATACTCCTACACATTTACCGAAGCAGGTGTTCTTTTATGTGCAGGGTCCCATAGGCAGGGCCCTACACACAACAGCTGGTGGCCCTCAAGGAGCCTTTGATAACCCAGTTGTTGCCACTGGGAGACACACAGAGAGTAAGTTAGGTTATTTCAAGTTGCCGAACTCATGAGAGTATTATATGACATAGAGCTCCGGGAGCTTGATTGGACTGTGTCCTCTCCGAGTCCCACTTGATTAATCAGTTTAATACAACAGATCATTTAAAACCTAGAATGGTTGGTTAGTTGGTTGGTTATTGGGGTTTAACGCCGTAGCAACATCTAAGGTCATATCACGACGAGAACAAGATTTGACAATTCTGTCATTGATGATCTAATCTATGTAAAGAACGAATCTATGAGAAGATAGAGACCATACCCCTACACAAATACCGAGGCAGGTGTTCTTTAATGTGCAGTTTGTTTGTTTGTGGGATAAGTTTAACATCCGGCCAACCCTTCAGGGTTTCTTTAACCAGACTGCACAAGGTAAATCCTTTCAGATTGTTTTACGCCACAGGGGCAGTGACCGAATCTTTGAAATGAGGTGCCTATTTGTAGCAGTGGGACCCAATGCCCTCTTTATAGTGCTGCCACACTGAGATAACATGTCATAGGCCCACACAATACCCCACCCAGTCACATTATACTGACACCAGGCTGACCAGTTATTTTTCGTGGTTCTTACTTTATACAGAGTGCCAGGCAAGTAGTGACCACTACCATTGTTAAAGTCTTTGGTGTGACTCGGCCAGGGATAAATCCTAAGACCTACCAGACTCAGGGCGGGTACTCTACCAAAGAGCGACTGAGTCTGGTCCCCCCATTTGTTGCCTTCTACGAACAGCAAGGGGCTGCTGGAGACCTATTCTTCCCAGGAGGCTCCGGAAGGAACCCCCACCCCGGATCCCCACGGGGGAATTTTAACTTTTAGGTGTTCTTTAATGTGCAGGGTCCCATAGGCAGGGCCCTACACACAACAGCCGGTGGCCCACTAGGAACCTTTGATAACCCTGTCGTTGTCACAGGGAGACATGCAGAGCAGAGTAGCAGCTAGCCCACCTCAGCCCAGACTTGAACCCGGGCCGCCTGCACAGCAGACGGACACTCTAACCACTTCACCACCAAACACCCCTAAACCTAGAATGTGATGTTTGTTTCACCTGATCACTATAAAAAGATCAGTCCCTTCAGTGTCATTACCACTTTCTCTTGGTGCTCATAAGAGCCATGGATTTACAGCCTTCTGATGAGTTTTCCCTGGATGACATGATGAAAATTGACCAGATAGAAATGTACTTTCTGAATATCAATAATGATCCCCAGCCTTCCTGTGGTTCACAGCACCAACCGGGATTTGAACCCAAAGAACCACTTGGTCAGTGTTGGGTCCACCCTATTATCACCTTATACTATCAGCAGGGGCTACTGGAGGCCTATTCTACCCCGAAACCCCCATGGAGTTCAGCTGGTATGTCTGAAATCAATGACATGGAAGCAAGGATTGCTGCGTTGGAAAAAGAGAATGCCAGAGCTTGTGTGACAGACATGGTTGATGATGAGAAAATTGAAAACAATTGAAAAAAACAGACACCAAGAAGCGAAAGCCAAGATATAGATTGAAGGAGTTCCTGAAGGGAGAAATGAGGATACATGGCAAGTTACCAAATCTATAATCCATAAGGTGGGCTGCCGCATCGATGATCGTGATCTGCTGGAAGTATACAGGCTTGGGAAGCCAAACCCTGCAAAGAAGGGTATCCAACCTAGACCCATTATAGCTGTGATTTCAAGCATTCTTACAAGGAACAAAATATTCAGGATCCGCTCCACTCTTAAAGAGACTTGGCAAAAGCCCAAGGCAGAGGAGCTAGGGTAGTTGGTGACCAGATGATTATAAGTGGCATCAAATATAACCACCGAGGAATCAGCAAGCTGCCAGATGATATAAACTTTGAAGCCACGCACACAAGAGAAATCGACAATGACTCCATTCAATTAGATGATGTGTAGGAGCGTGAACCAAGGTAATAATATTAATCAATGTAATAAGTGTATACTTATGTAATGGACCTCAGTATGGAATACATATATATTATTTCAGAGAGAAAGTCAAACATGAGGGGCAGGTTTTTCAGAGAATCATTGGAACTTGATGAGTGAGTGAGTGAGTAATGGATGCTTTACGCCATTTTGACAACTAAGGTCATATTCATGGCGAAAACGGTTGTTATCAATGATCCAGAAGTACATCGCGTCAACTACCATGGAGGACATGAACCTCCTACAGTTTCTTTTCCCACCCTAGGTAACCAAATATAAATTTTTGTATAATTTAAAAAATATTTTCATAAAGTATAAAGATTTGACATTTATTATTAATCATTATTTCAGTTCGAGCGCTTCAAGAGGCTGTTAAGGAAGCATCTGAGAACCAAGAAATAGAGGGTCACAGCTGGGGTAGCTCAATCCCAATTCCACACACGTTCAGGTGAACCATCTGCTTCAAGTACACACAACACATGTCAGTTATCACCACCCTCAGCCTCTTCAACTCTGACAAAAGATCAAGAAAGTCACACAAGGAGTGTCTACAGGAGATTGGGTAAGTTAAAAGGAAACAATTATGAATACTTATAATTGTTTTTCTTTTTTAGAATGTCAAAGACAAGAAGAAACTTCAATAAGACCAGTACGTAGTCCAAGGCAGGGGAATCGAACCACATCAAGCAACAGCAAGTGTTAGTGCCATAAGTGAAGACAAAGAAGGGGAAGAAGAAAGTGATCCACCATTGAGCTGTCATATGCTGAGATATGTTCCAGCTTTGAATCCGTGTAAGATTAATTGAGATTTAGATTTACTACCATACAATTTTTTTTATTTTTTTGACTATTTAAGTAATCATGATTATGTTGTTTATGTTAATTTAATTTGAATTCTATTTTAAGATGAACCAAGATATACTGGAAAAAACAAAGACATGGGGAAAGCGAAAACAGTTACTGCTAGCTCTATCATCAGACAGAAAAAAAACACCACTACACAAGCAGAAATATCTGAAGGACATGAAAATCAAGCAGAAAAGGAAAAAGAAGAAATGATAAGGCAGTCGAGTATGGGAGTAACCAAGGTTACAGAAGTGGAAACAGGTGTGTAAAAAATATTGAAGTAAATGATAAAATATTAATGTTAAGTTTAGAATTACTTAACTAATTTTTTTCTTTTTTTTAAAGGGAAAGTACTACTAGATACAACTGCACCATGCGGAAGAGGAAGAGGAAGAGGAAGGGGGAGAGGAAGAAGAAGCATGGGAGACACTGCAGTGAGGCGCGTTCCTTCACCATAAAAAATGGTAACGCGAAGCCAAAAGAAAGGTAAAAACATTTTAAAAACCATTTTCCAAATTATAATTTATTCAAACATGATGTCAACATTCTTTTGATTTTTATTGTTTATTAAAATAATGATTGTTTGAATTTCAGTTGTGCAACAGGAGCCTTCCATTATCGAAACAGTTGATTCAGATGATGACTTCAAGGAATTTTAACCTAACTTATATACATACAAACTCACAAAAAGAAAATACCATTTAAACCTGGTAAGGGTGGAAATTGCCCAAAGGGGTACGTCCTACTGAAACCGTTGAGGAAAAAAAAGAGTGTTAGTCACCCTACAAGTGTAAATCCCTACACTAACAAGAACTTTGTTTCACATTGGTTAAGCAGCGACAGTAAAACAGAAGGAAGAAAGTGAACCTATCTTTGTTTAACCAATGTGAGACAAAGTTCTTGAAGTTGTTTGTACAAATTGTAAATTTTCTAAAATAAAAAATATGAGATTTCAATGATGATATATAGATAATTTGTACATACTGTAATATTTAATCTAATGACATTGTTTTTTGATATATATTAATACAAATTACATGGTAATGATTGTGCTAAAAACTATGTCTCAACTAAATGAATATAGATTTGTTTTGCAATGTCACATACTTGTCTATATCTTTTGTATGTTAAAATCTTTATTTAGTTAACGAAATGAAAGGTGCTTTAAATTTTAAAAATTTAATTTCTTTTCATTTCGTTAGCATATCAATATTTTACAGTATATACTAAAGGAATACTATAAAATACTTATCCAAAACAAGCTCAAAAGTTAAAGGAATTTGACATGTAACATACTTTTACAACGTTCTTTCAAACACGCTAAGTTAAACTGTCAGATACTATTACAGTATTACATGATACTCATTCTTTTGTTTTCTCAAAAAAAATTGTAATAAGAAAGATCTGATTCGAAGCTCTCTTTTCATACAACAATGGTGTTTCTTTTTTTCTATGTTATCATATGATCATAAAATAGCAGTATACACGAGGAGTTTCCTTCCATTAAAATATCCAAAAAAAGATATCAAGTTCCTATGCAAGATACTATTACAACATGTAATGCATCACAATACCAGTTAGTTTACCAGTAATATACTATTACATATTATATATTACTATTTCAGGGTAAGACGGATAAAACCAAAGAAGTTTATACATATTACTTCTTATCTGTTTTCTTCTTCAAAAAATTGCAATGTGACAAATCTAAGTCTGTTATATTTTGTTCATCTGATTCAGATGACGATTTCCATTCACTAATTTCTGATTCAGGAATTTCTGTTGGTTCTTTTTCTTCAATAGTATTGTTTATCAAAGATACCATAAATTCTTCCCTTCTTTCACGCCAACTTTGAGCATCTGAATCAGTTTCAGTGTTTCTTGGTCTTAAGTTAATTCTTCTATCTATAGGTGTGTTGTTTTCACTTGTAGAGCTTTCCTCTAGTTTGTTTTTCATTTGCTTCTTATTTTTAGACCTAGTAGTATAGTTCCTTTTAGGTACAGAAGACTCTCCTGAATCTTCACTTCTGAGCAGGCACCAAGTGTTATGACCGAAGGCGTGGAGATGAGAAGTATAGAGCCGATGCAAAGCACAGTATTACTTCCTGCAACACCAGACCCTATGGTAGCCATACCAAAATCTCCTAGAAACAATACTACCTCTCCTGGAGAGGTGAGAGAAACCCCTACAGCTGTATACTACAGTGGTCCAAAAGCTATATTGTCCAATATGTTCAAACAAAAAGTTGATTATTGAGGAAGATCCTTCAACTGTAATGAACAGGCCTGCCAATACACGAAAGTCATGCAAGCTAAACGTCTAGAGTGAGTGAGTGTGGTGTTTACGCCATACTCACAGCTAGGGTAATTTTCGCAGCGAAAACCAGTTGGAATGAATGAAGTCTTTGGTGATCGAATCTATGAGAAACAGCAGGGGATCAAAACCTGGAAATAAAGTTTGCTGTACCTCATCCCTTAGTGAACCAAGCACTAACCGGGAATTGAACCTAAAGAACCACTTGGTCAGTGCAGGGTCCCCCCTATCGTTGCCTTCTACGATCAACAGGGGCTACTGGGGGCCTATTCTTACCCGGACCTCAACGGGGTTAAACGTCTAGATCTGGCAGAACGTATTATGAAGGAATCTGATCCATTTATGATTAAACAGATCAGTGATAGCTGTCCTACAACGAAGGAATAGCTGAAAATGCGACCAGAAATAAACATTGAAATTAACCTGGCGAAATACAAGCAAAACCCTGATCTTAGGGATTATTTCATCAGTACAGGAATCTGGTAGAAGCCTCTTCAAGTTTGTATTGGGGTGGGGGTGCTCCGTACAATTATAGAATTAAAGAGACCCGAGTAGAACATCAAGCACAAATAAACAAAGCAAGAAGAATAAACGAAGAGGCACTGAAACGAGCTGCTGCTACTGAAACAGAACTAGACCAAACCAGACAACAAAAGAGTACAGAGAACAAAGGAACCAGAATGAGGAACATCAAAACCTGACACAAACCCTCAAACATAAAATAAGAGAACTTGAGCAGCAAAAACAAGAACTTGAGAACGAACTCGAAATCAAAGAGGAGACCATTAACACTCTAATCAACAAGTACAGAATACAAACCAAAACAGAAAAACAAGAAAAACAAGCCGGCAAACCTAAAAGACACCTAATCCTGGGAGACTCAAACTCAAAAACTATGTTACAACACAAAGAGAAGGACCCCTACCACGAATTAAGCAGAAAGGAAGTCTTCCTCATCCCACAGCTAGAACAAGCAGTGGAAGACAACCACCTTGAGATAACACAGTACGACAAAATCCTCATCATGGTGGGGACTAATCATCTCAGATTCAGAAAACAAGTGCAAGAACTAAGCAGAGACACAATGAGAGCCATAAGTAAACTACCCACAGAAAAGAGTGAGTGAGTGAGTAATGGATGCTTTACGCCATTTCGACAACTAAGGTCATATTCATGGCAAAAACGGTTGTTATCAATGAAAAGATGGACTAAAAGTTGTCAATAGAACAACATGATATATGTACAAGATCTTATCCTAAGGATAAAAACATGTTAATATACTAATCATATCAGTCCATACAGACCAGCTGTTTTCAAAAAATGGATGATACGATCGGACTGTACAGTATTAAAATGTTCAGGTAGACCAGCTGCCTGATAGAACTGTCTACGCGTCTGTTCAAAATCAGGGCATTCCAAAAGGAGATGCTTGATGGTTAAAGGTTGATTACAAACAATACATTCTGGTTGGGGCTCACTCTTTAAAAGAAAAACATGTGTAAGTCTAGAATGACCAATTCTAATTCTGGTAAAAACAGTTTGATCTTTTCTAGATTTAAGAACATTCGGTTTAACATCTTTGATGGTTGGGAAAATAGAATGCAGTTTGTTATTGGGGAACTGGTCCCATTCATTTTGCCATCTCTCATTGATGTATTGAACAATTCTCGGTTTAAAATCTATGTGAGGAATTGGAAAAGGAAGGACTGCTTTGTCCAATCCCTTCTTGGCCGTTTGGTCAGCTAACTCATTACCATGAATGCCTACATGACCCAGTATCCAACAGAACTGAACATCAAATCCTGAGTTGGACAATTTTTTTAGCCAGAGAAGAACTTTCATAATGGCTGTGTGTTCAGTTTTTAAAAATTGCAAAGCCTGAAGACAGGACTTTGAGTCGGTAAAAATGATAAAGTTCTTTTCCTCTGCCTGCTGAATGGCTTTCAAAGCAATAATAATGGCAACTGCTTCAGCTGTGAAAATAGAACTGAAGTCAGGTAGACGGGCAAACTGTTTTTTACCGCAACAGAGGGAAGCAGCTGCAACACGTCTACCATCCTTTGAACCATCAGTGAAAACAGGAGAATGAAGAGGAAATTTGTTTCGAACTTCATGATACCGGGACACATAATCCAATGGTTGAGTCAGTGACTTTTTGGATTTGGTAAGGTCAAAATTGATAGGAGGTGGTTTGAGTCTCCATGGAGGAATGACTGAAAAATGAGGCTGTTTCAAAACATCAAGATCCACAAAGGCATTTTCTATGTGAGGTTTCATACGAATGCCAAAAGGTTGGATGTAGTTTGGTCTGGCAGCATAGAGATGTTCGTTTTGGGGTTGAAATACGCACTTAAAGGCAGGATTAGAAGCATTTGTTTTTAACTTAATGATGAATTGAAGGGAAAGTTTTAATCTTCTTTTGGTTAATGAAGACTCCCCTGCCTCAACATAGAGGCTTTGGACTGGCGATGTCCTAAAAGCACCCAATGCCAGCCGCAGCCCCTGATGATGGACGGAGTCTAGCTTCTTGATATATGATGCGCGTGCTGACCCATACACCTGACAGCCATAATCGAGCTTTGATCTAATCCAAGCTCTATAAAGTTGCAATAAGATTTTGCTGTCAGAACCCCAAGTGGTATTTGCCAGAACTTTAATGATATCCAGAGCCTTGTTGCATTTTGTGAGTGTTAATATGTGGAATAAAGGACAATTTGTGATCAAAAATCAAACCTAAAAACTTGGTCTGTTCTACTACTTTGATTGGATCACCATCCATCTTCAACTCAGGGTCCAGATGGAGGGATCTCAACTGACAAAAGTGAACAGCCACTGTCTTTGCTTTGGAAAATTTAAAACCATTATCTATTGACCATTTGTGGATCTTGTTTAGATTTAATTGAATTTGCCTCTCTATAATGTTCATGTTTTTGCCCTTATAGCATATGAGGAAATCATCAACATATAAACTACAGGACATGTCTTTTTGAAGACACTGAACAATACTATTGATTTTGATGCTAAACAGGGTCACCGATAAGATGCTTCCCTGAGGAGCACCAAGTTCTTGATTGTGAATATCAGACAGAGTGGTGTCTAATCGCACCCTAAAGTGACGATTAGATAGAAAATTCCTAATAAAAATGGGTAAACGGCCACGAAATCCCATGTTATATAAATCTTTCATAATACCATATTTCCATGTCGTGTCATATGCCTTTTCCAAATCAAAAAAGACTGACATGACATGTTGCTTCTGAATAAAGGCATCTCTGATGAAAGATTCTAATCTTATCAAATGATCGAGGGTGCTTCTTCCTCGTCTGAACCCACTCTGAAATTCTGAAATCTGATGTTGAGATTCCAGCATCCCGACGAGTCGATCATTGATCATCCGCTCCATGTAGCAGAGAAGTATCCCCCCAAGACAGATACCACATTACCAACACCAATTGCCAGAGGAAAGACACTTAACAAAACCAAATTGGGACATCAGCCCACATAGAGAAGCTATCACAAGATACAGAGAGAACAGGCATGTCCTCAGTTGACCACATCCTATACATGAATGAAATAATAATCAAAAATAAATCGCACAAAAAAACAACACGCATAACATTCCTAGACGTCTCAAAAGCATATGTTCTACATTATAGAGTTTATGGTAATCAGTTATCACTCCCCCTGCCCTTATCGGTCAGTTGTAATTAGGTCACTGAGCAGAGGTCAGGTGGGAGGTGCAGGTGTGCTGTAAGGGGGACTCTGGGTCCAGCAGCGGAACAGACAACATGTATCCGCTAAACAGCAACAGGCCTTTTGGCCCATACTCCTGGTACTGTAGAGAATATACTTTAACATCAACAACATTTCCTGCCTTCAAGTATTCATTTATACCACACAAAACCCCATGTTCACAAATGTCTGAATATTCAACTAATGTCAAGCAATGATCTTTTTCCAGATCGCACCTTCACCCTGAATGCAATGCACAATGATGTGGAATAACTTGCACAGCACTTTGGGCCTACCAACACACCTATATTTTATACTTTATCTAAATTTTCTTTTTTTAAATATATCTAAATATAATTGAATTTCCAACTCAAAATTTATTTCAACATCAAGGATAAGTGTTACTTGTACTGTCTCTGACACTTTACATTTTCTTCTTAGGTCATATTGACTGGGGATTTCCTCCAGTTGCCTCCAGTCCCGTCTCCTTCAAATTGCAATCCTGAAAACACTGTTTCCAGTCTACCCTCATCTCAGGCCTACATGTTGTGAAGCTCACATGTTTACAGACATCAAAGTTTGCAAGTAATTACAACAATTAACTACAAGGTGATCACAACAAATACACAACATTGTGACAACACAATTTTGTTTGCTTGGTAATGTGGCATTTTAGGTATCTTTAAGCCTTAAGCAGACCATGGGCCTTCTGTTAAGTAAGCTTACATCATAAAGCTGTGAGTGAGTGAGTAATGGATGCTTAACGCCATTTCGACAACTAAGATCATATTCATGGCCAAAACAGGTTGGGACAAAAAGGTCTTTGGTGATCTCGTATCTGTGAGATGAAGGTTACAGGGCAGGCAATTGCAAACATCAGGGGATCAAAACCTGGAAATCATTTTTGCTGTACCTCATCTCTTAGTGAACCACAGCAGCAATCGGGAATTGAACCCAAAGAACCACTTGGTCAGTGCTGGGTCCCCCCTATCATCGCCTCATCCGATCAGCAGGGATTACTGGGGGCCTATTCTTACCCAGAACCCCCATGGGGACATAAAGCTGTTGTTAGGACCAGCCTAAATCTGTTGGGTAGTCAGGAGTAAGTGAGAAGGTACAGGTGTAAGTAGGTGGACATAGAACAAAGTAGGTATTTTCACTACAAAGGAATGAAAAGTATGTTTTCTTGTAATGTATTTCAGTTTACTCACGCAATCAAGGAGACATTGGGGAACTGTAAACTGTCACCCAAAGGCTTCTGCAAGGCCTGGAGAGACCCCTACAAACGTAAAACCGTGGTCCAGTCGACCTCTTTGCAACCAACTTAGAGGTATATTTGATAAAAACTTCATCTCCTACACCAAGCCACACCTCGCCAATAACATGATCACCCCCAACTGGTCAATGTGGCACTGAGTAGGGAGTAGCTGACAGTAGTCTCATAATCATCAATGCTCACACCCACCAGAGGTTAGGTGTGGGTAGCGGGCAGATGACAGGTTGAGTAGATAGGACAGGCTTGGCTGGTGGTGGTGGTTAAATCTAGCCTTGACTCTGAGGCATGGGAGAGAAGGGGGGTTGAATAGAGGTGTCACTGTGTGTAGGACATCTAGAAAGTTAAGCCCAATACCCACTAGGCAAAGTTTTGCATAGTAAGCCAACCAGTAGTTTGATTAAATTGGACAATTCTGCCATATTAAGTGGCCTATCTTACCAGCAACTCCAGATCAACAATCAGTATACAATATTGAATTGTACATGTTTTATGTGATATATAAGTATAGAGGTTATATATATATATTAACCACCAGGAACTCAACTGGGGGCAGCACTGCGCAGTGACACCTACTGGTCACTAGCTGCCTACCAACACTTGGAACCCAATATGCCTGGTGGTCAGACGTTCACATGAGACATTAATTACCTCTTGTCACATGAACAATTTTTTCTTTTTCCCCCCCTTATCATTATGTTTGATAAAAATTGTTTTCTTTCATTTAATAAAATAAGGCAGACTATGTCCGCGGTTTTCAGCCAATTAGTGTTTGCGTCTAGTTAATATGAATCTTATCTAAATTCTGGCAATTCTTCTCATAAAATTGGCAATCAGCTGACCAACTATTGTAAAATTTTCCTAGTGGGTTTTTTTGTTTTTTTGTTGGGGTAGTCTAACGTCCGGCCAACCCTTATGGGTTCTTTCCAGACTGCACAAGGTAATACTTTTCAGCTTATTTTATGCCACAAGGGCAGTGACCGAATATATGATATGGTTTAGGAGAAACCCGCCACCGGGTGCAATACCCTACTCATTGCGAAGAGTGGCAAGGGGTCTTTAGTGTGCAATGTCCCATAAAAAGGACACCACACACCCGGCTTTGATGACCCTGTCGGGAGCACAGGGCATAGTTGGTTTGTGCTTCAGTGTGACTGTCAATCATAGTAGAGGACTGGTTGTGGATTCACATACATAGATTTATGCATGTATGTATCTAGGTATGTGTGTGTCTGTGTCTGTGTGATTGTGTATGTATGGGTATGTGCTTCTCTATGTGTGGGTCTGTATGTATGTGGTTATGGGTGTACATCATTGTACATCAGATCCTTTATATTCTCTATTTTTATCCAATTTGCAAATGCTAAATAATATTTCTAATTGTCATGTAACCAGGCAGTAACAACACATGTGATTTACAAAAAGTAGTTCTTACATCACATTAAAAGTAATTCACAGTAAAACCAGAAGCATGGAGTGAGTGAGTGAGTAATGGATGCTTTACGCCATTTCGACAACTAAGGTCATATTCATGGCGAAAACGGTTGTTATCAATGAAAAGATGGACTAAAAGTTGTCAATAGAACAACATGATATATGTACAAGATCTTATCCTAAGGATAAAAAATATATTAATATACTAATCATATCAGTCCATACAGACCAGCTGTTTTCAAAAATTGAATGATACGATCAGACTGTACAGTGTTAAAAAGTTCAGGTAGACCAGCTACCTGATAGAACTGTCTACGGGTCTGTTCAAAATCTGGGCATTCCAAAAGGAGATGCTTGACGGTTAAAGGCAGATTACAAACAATACATTCTGGTGGGGGCTCACCCTTTAAAAGAAAAACATGTGTAAGTCTAGAATGACCAATTCTAATTCTGGTAAAAACAGTTTGGTCTTTTCTAGCTTTAAGAAGATGTGGTTTAACATCTTTGATGGTTGGGAAAATAGAATGCATGAAACAGTTAGAAAAAATTACAAATATCTATGCAATTATTACATTAAGAACAAGACCAGATGATCAGTTTGAGGAAGAGCTCCAGTTTCTTAATTTTTTAAAAGCCATGACATCCCCATGACATCCTGACCAACTATTCACCCTCTTACCCCCATACAAAATCCAAGTGTTCTGAACCACAACTCTGAGGTCCTCTCATTGGAACCAATCCTACCCCCATGCCAACTCCATATATCTGAGCATAACCATGATGACCTTGTACCGTTTAGCCCTGCGCAAAAAAAAACAGACTTATTCGTTTAAAAGATTGCAAGAGATGGAAGGGGAATTCCATATCTCTGTGGCGACTGATACAGGGACAAAGAGACTGCTAGACCAGTGCCAGGCCCAAAACCAGTTGCTGCTTAAAAGAAGTCCCGTTTTGTGATTGTGAAAAACATTACTGGGGTAAAGATATAATTATTTATTTCAATGTAAATTTTTAGTGATTTACATCATACATTTTTAAAAAATAATAATTGATTAGTAAAAACTATTATTAATTGAGGTATAATACATGGGAGTGAGTGAGTGAGTGAGTAATGAATGCAGGGGATCAAAACCTAGCAATCATTTTTGCTGTACCTCATCCCTCAGTGAACCACAGAACCAATTAGAAATTGGACCCAAAGAACCTCTTGGTCAGTGCTGGGTCCCCCTTATTGACTCCTTATACGATCAGCAGGGGCTACTGGGGGCCTATTCTACCCCAGAACCCCCAAGGGGTGTAGAGGGAGAGAATGGACGCTCTTCTCATGGCTCACTGTGTTGCACTTGTAGGCCTTGATAGTAAGGTAGGATGTACAGACTTAATTGAACATGAGATTGAACTGATGCCAAATGCTAAACCAGTCCAGCAGGTGCCTTTCCGTATGTGATGCCAAATGCTAAACCAGTCCAGCAGGTGCCTTTCCATATGTCACCTATGATGAGAAATAACCTAGAGAATGAGATCCAGAAACAAGTAGATTTGGACATTCTTGAGCCGATACATACTGGTTCATGGACAAGTCCTTGTTTTCTGTTGACCAAAAGCTCTGGTGGATTTTGCTTAGTTTGTAACTACAGAAAACTCAATGAGGTTACATGTACAGTCCCTTACCTATTTCTTGTTACACATAT
This sequence comes from Lepidonotus clava, assembly GCA_936440205.1. Taxonomy (NCBI): domain Eukaryota; kingdom Metazoa; phylum Annelida; class Polychaeta; order Phyllodocida; family Polynoidae; genus Lepidonotus; species Lepidonotus clava. Next base: position 39,609,191 of record OW387144.1, on the reverse strand, counting down.
GAATTATATATTTAATACTTACTTGGCTGGAAGAAAAATCTAGCCATCCTACGGATCAACGATGTGCTGGATGCTGTGGGACATGTCCATCCCAATTATATCACTGTTCTCGATCTTATGATAGCATTTCATCAGATTCCCATTCCTGAGAAGAGTAAGGAATTAAATGCATTCTGACACCTTTTGACGAGGACAATTTACACCAATATAATAAGTGAGCAGTGGGTGTTTTACGCCATACCAACAGCCAGGGTCATTTTCACGTTGAGTGAGTGAGTCAGTGTTGGGTGTTTTATGCCATACCAACAGCCAGGTTCATTTTCACGGCAAAACATTTTTGGGACGAATTCTGTCTTTGGTGATTGTATCTATGAGATGAAGGTGACAGGGCAGGCAATCAGCAGGGGATCAAAACCTGGAAATCATTTTTGCTGTACGTCATCCCTTAGTGAACTAAGCACCAACTTGGAATTGAACCCAAAGAACCACTTGGTTAGTGTGGGTCCCCCCTATTGTCACCCTATATAATCAGCAGGAGCTATTTGGGTCCTATATTCTTCTCCGGAACCCCCACAGGGCTCAGTGCGAGGAAGAACTGAACCTGCTAGGTTCCGTGCTACCCATATGGCGTCATGGACGTGACAGAAAGTTGGACGAGACACCGAACAGGATGTACCCAAGACGTGCCTGAGCAATGGAAACGCTGCTCACCTGGCAATGGTATTCAATAAATTTGACAACCCAGTAACCGATAGTGACAAGTCATTTGTTGATAAAGTCTCAAAGGGTAACTGTTAAGTAGATTTAAAAAGTAACAATAACAAAGTTACCTATAAATCTAAAGCTAAGGTTAACGATACAGACGCGTCTCAAATAGGTGTGAGTGAGTGAGTGAGTGAGTAATGGATGCTTTACGCCATTTCGAAAACTAAGGTCATATTCATGGCGAAAACGGTTGTTATCAATGAAAAGATGGACTAAAAGTTGTCAATAGAACAACATGATATATGTACAAGATCTTATCCTAAGGATAAAAACATGTTAATATACTAATCATATCAGTCCATACAGACCAGCTTATTAGGATAAGGTATTTTGTTTATTTCAGCACACCTAGAACATGATTAAATATGTGTAGTCCTAGGTTGTATTAAACTCTGATTGCTTACATAGGTATGAATGGCGGGCGACGGAAATGACTTTTCATCTTTCCCTTCAGGGCCTCTGTCCCTCAACAAGCATGCGTCACACATGTGACCGTGCCTCCCACCAGTTCTCTATCACTTCTCTCCTAACACCACTACCTACAACATGTTTCTTACCACCTCCCACCCCTACTCTTATAATTATATCATTATTTTAATTTTAATTTCCCGAATTAATATAAAATATTTATAATAATACTATATCATCAATTTTATCTTACAAAAATCATCACTTTTAATATCAATACAATTTTATCACTTCTAAACATTTTATATGGGAGTAATAAAATTTATCTAATACTAGGGCCAACCTCTGTTCTTATTTCCATTAGCGCTTAATTCTATCTCATTCACTCATTAATGATTGTCAATTTGTCAAATCACAATCTGAGGGACACCAAAATTAGTGTACTCAAAAAAGGTTTGAGTGAGGGAGTGAGTAATGGGTGCTTTACACAGTTTCGACAACCCAGGTCATATTCACAGCAAAAACAGGTTGGGATGAACTCTGACTTTGGTGATTGAATCTATGAGACGAAGATGACAGGGCGGGCAAACAGCAGGGGATCAAACCTAGCAATCAATTTTGCTATACCTCATCCCTTAGTGAACCACAGCACCAACTGGGAATTGAACCCAAAGAACCACTTGGTCAGTTCTGGGTCCACCCTATCGTCGCCTCATACGATCAGCATGGGCTACTGGGGGCCTATTCTTACCCGGAACCCCCATGGGGTGTACATTTTATATGCTGATGATTTGGTCCTATGTTCAGATACAGCAGAGGTTTGCATGCACAGATAGATGGAATGTATGAATTTTGTAAAAGGTGGCATATGATTGTAAGTTTGATGAAAACAAAGGTTCTTATTTTCAATAAGAAGAAAGATAGAAAAACAGACTTTAAGATAGGATTTTACAACATTGATGTCACAGATGAGTACAAATATCTTGGTTTCATTTTTAATACATGCCAGAAGGACCCATTAAGTATGATGCCAAACTATCTGATTGGGCAAGCACGCAAAGCAAACTACCAAATGAAAAAACTAAGTGGTGAAGCATTTGGTAAATCTCCAAAGCTAGCATTTAAGGTTTTTGACACGCAGATATTACCAATAATAGAATATGGATCTGAAATCTGTTACAAATTTAGATAAATGAAGTGATAGAAAAATTCAACTTGTATTATATCAAAAATGCATTAGGAGTCAGGTGACAAACCCTGAAAGATGCTGTTTTGAGTTATTATGGAAGATTTCTGGTACAATTAAGAAGAAATATAAATGTCCTTAACCCTTTCAAGACGCCACCCATTTGAACATGTCTTAAGTTATATATGCAAAGAAAAGGTGATACTTGAGCTTTACATAGATGAAAAAATCTCTCAAAAAAAATGGTTAGGACTGAAGTTATGTCTATGTAAAGCAATATACTTCAATTTCAGTTGAATTTGGCAATTTTCTCAATTCCTTTAAATAACAGAATTACAAGTGATCATAATTGTGAATGTATTTTTACATGAAAATGCTAAACATTCCATATCGTTGGCTGAGTAATAAAAGGTCGTATCTGGCAAATGCTCATTTTGAGTAATTGGTAATTAAAGGTAATTGACATAATATATTATCATTATAAGATAACAAAGATTTATATAACTTTTGCACTATCTCTTTTAAATGAAGCCTAGATACAACCTTTTATTACTCACCATCCAGACCAGTAATTCAGTAAACAAAGGTCGTATCCAACATTTTGTAATGACATTCCTATACCTTTTGATTTTATAAATTTAACCATAATATTGTAAAATAAGGTTTACAGGGCAGTTATCTTAAAAACTAAATGATAAGATATTTTTATTTGTATTAATTACCATATTTTACTAAGAAAATACCTTTGGCTTCTTTCAGATACGACCTTTTATTACTCACTAAAAAGAGTAAATGTGCAGATACGACCTTTGTTTACTGGTTCATAACATGCCAAAGATTTGGAAAATCCGAAAAATTCCAAAATTTCCAGAAATGTTAAGGAAGAGGGAGACATTTAAAAAAAAAAAAAAATCGATTTTTTTGAGATACCACCTTTTATTACTCAGCCAACGATATAGAGCTATAACTTGGACTGTTTCATTTATTTTAATTCTGTTTTTAATCAATAATAGATATTATTATTATCCACATCTTGGTTATGAGGAATACAGTTTTCCTTGTTACCTGGTTTCCATGGAAACATGGTTACTTGGAAACCTTGGTAACTAGCCTTAAACCCTTCCAAAATCACTCAATTTGGAACATTTTTCATGTTGGAAATTTGAAAAATAGCATCATTTTCAGAATCAGTGCGGAAAATTGTAAGAACACCATTTTCACCATAATTTGACCATTTAATTTATATTTTATCATAAAAATTGGTATTAGATGGCCTGAATTATGCAAAATTTTGTCTCTTTGGATATCCATAGTATCAAATAGATTTTGTATAGAAAATGAAAAGGCTCACACTGAATGATAGATTATCTTATGTACAATAACTTTTAAAACAAAAGAATTAAATGAAACTAAGCAATAATTCTCTTGAAAGGGCCTATTGGGATTATCAAAAACCACTGAAATGTATCTCTGAGGCATCTGGCGTCCTTAAAGGGTTAAGTATTGGTTTAGAATATCCAATCTTCAAACAAAGGACCCCATCCGTAATGCTTTTGATACACTTTTGGAGCTTCACAATCATGGTTAAATGAACTGGTGGTCGGAAGTTACGAAATTATTAGAATCATTGGACATCTCTGGACCAGAAGTTTTCGTGGTTGCTCCAGCAACCGTGAGATTTAGAAAGACAGGGGATCTCAAGGAGAAAATTTATAGCTCATATATGAAGTCCTGTATGTCCAGAATATTCACAAAAAAAGAAGGCAAACTAATATCATTTCAAACATATAAGAAAGAGTACTGTATGGACATTTCTATTACATCTATAGAACCTAAAACATCTGACAGCTGTTGCCAGATTACAAATGAGCTTACATTCTTTAGCAAGAGACTGTGGGGGCATTCAAGGTCCAAAATTGCAAGAGAAGGAAGGAAATGCCCAAATTGTTCCCTGGATGAGGTGGAAGATGAACAGCATTTTCTTTTAAAATGTCCAACTTTAAAGTTGAATTACTTTAAATCAACAGAGCTCGACACTAGTATAATGTTGCATAGTGATGTATTCTTTTCAATTATGAAAAGTAAACAGGTAAAAGTCATTAAGACATTAGGTGCCTATGTGTACGCTGCCTTTAAACTCAGGGAAGATTATGTGTGACAACATTACCTTTAAATTACTCAATGTACTCATAAAGTGTCATCATGTAGGCTATGGTGCAGTATATATGTTATGAAACTATCTACCAAATCTTTAGGACTAGTCATGGGGGGTGGCAGGTAGTGGAAAAATTAGTACTGTAGAGACTCACTAGGGGTCACTACTGTGAAGATGAAAGACCACTGTAGGAGTGGTTGCATCTGTGGGAGAAGTCTGTGGTTGCATTTTGTATTGGCATGTTGTCAATTAGCGGTTTCGGGGTATCATTCCTCATCAGGCACCATTCTTGGTATTTTTGTGTTTTTAAGTTTAAATTTTAAATGATGGCATCGCATCATATTTCCCATGCTTTAATCACCAATTATTATTCAAATAAATTGGTTTTCTTTTGGCCTTCTATGGCTTCCCTCCATTATCACTTCAGTGTGGGTCTGGATGTACTCTCGTATAGAGGTCATGATTCTAAAAATCTTTATTCACACTCAAACCAAAATTAATTGATTTTTGTAGGATGAAAAAATTTTTTTGGCGTGGCGTTAATGAGAGTATTCACCCATATTTGTTATCCATGATGTTCATGCCCATCGGGGCCTGAGTTTTTAAACGGTGAATCCAATTGAATTCTATTTTGTTGCGTAAGACTTGTGCCTGCTTACTTTCAGGATGCTTATAAATGAAGTCTAGTATATAGATCTTCATATCCTTTATCCCCTTATGGTTTTCTTGGTTAAAGTGGTGGGCTACATCACTTTATTTCTTTTGGTTTACACTGTAAAAGTGTTCCCTGATGCGGTCTTTTAATTTTCTTTTAGTTTGACCGACATATTTCATGTCATAGAGTGAGTGAGTGTTGGGTGTTTTACGCCGTACCGACAGCCAGGGTCATTTTCACGGCGAAAACCAGTTGGGACGAATTCTGTCTTTGGTGATCGAATCTATGAGATGAAGATGACAGGGCGGGCAAGCAGCAGGGGATCAAAACCTGGCTATCATTTTTACTGCACCTCATCCCTTAGTGAACCAAGCACTGACCGGGAATTGAACCCAAAATACCACTTGGTCAGTGCAGGGTCCCCCCTATCGTCGCCTCGTACGATCAGCAGGGGCTACTGAGGGCCTATTCTTACCCGGACCCCCACGGGGCTATTTCATGTCATAACAGGTGCATTCTATGCAATATATTACATTTGAACTATTGCAAGTTATATCTTGTTTGCAGTTCATTTTAGTATTTTCTGTAGTTATTTTACCAGTTCTATCCAGTATTTTGCAATATTTGCAGTTTTTGGTTTTGCATTTATTTCTCGTTAGGCAATTTTTCTGTTTTGCAATACTTTTCTGATTATTTTGGGTCTCTGGATGATAGTCAGTTTTGGCTTTCACCAGCATTTCTTTCAAATTCTTTGGCCGTCTGTATCCTACTTTTAGGTTAGTCCGGTGTGTTTCTTTTGTTGTTGCTGATCTTGCTAAAATGTCCCAGTTTTTCTTTAATATTTTGGGGACTTTTTGGTAATTGGGCCTGAACGTGCATGTAAGAAACAGGTTATCAGTATCTTTCTCATTATTTCTTTTTTCTTTCTTTTGAATGAGGGTCTCTCTTTTTAATTCTTGTACCTTGTTCAAAGCGTCACCCAAAATTTTCTTTGGGTAATTTTTGGCAGAAAATTCTTCTAGTTTTCTTTCTGCGTTTTTATGAAAGTCGGATTCTTTTGTACAAATCCTTTTAATACGTAGCAGTTGGCTATACGGTAGGCTGTCTTTACATTTAGGTGGATGTGCCTTTTTTTTCATCCTACAAAAATCAATTAATTTTGGTTTGAGTGTGAATAAAGATTTAAAGTATTTATGACCAGTCTGATACTACGCTCATGGACTGGTAACTAGTCACTGTCGTAAGACAAGTGTGATCACCCAAACCAAGGTGCTGTATATATGTTTTATAAGTTAAAGGTGTTTTCACAAGCATTTCTATGTGATGTTGCTAGTAAAAATGTTAATCTAAGTTTTTATAATTTGTTTGGTGCTAATGCGAGTGAAAAGATCTGAAAAGAAGAAAGAGAAAACAGGAATCAAAGAACCATGCATGAAAGAATGCTAGAAACAAGGGACAAACACGACAGAACCGTTAAAAAACAAGATAGAAAAGCGCATCAAACTGCTTGAAATAAACAAGAATGTCACTTCAGCAGATCTGGATGATTTAGACGCAAGTAAAAATGTAAAAACAATCATCCTTGACTGTCTAATGAAACCTGAACTGATGGTAGACTGCACCCTTAAACATTTGTGGACAGAGGGAGAAAATGAAACACAGTACAACTGCAGACTAGAAAGTGTTAGGAAAATCAGAAAACGGATCGTCTACACAATTAGCTACTGGAACGACAGCCAAACCTATGAGGAAGGGGATGACTTTGACATTCCACGAGCCGCATTTCTCGCGGATATTTTGTTCAAAGACTTATGTCTGAACTAACCAACTGATCAGAAAACATGGTGTTTTGACTCTCTGCAGACATTCTAAATGATCACAACTGGCAACATTCCTGCAGCAAAGACTAGTCTGTAGTTATCAGTATTTCTACTGTACTACCAGTATCTTATGGTTATCAAAGCAACTATTGTATTCTTTTATCATATATTTATATTCATTCAAATGAGATTGGTTGCATATCTCAGTTGCTTTTCAACTATGAAGTCTGTGATTATGGTATAATATCAAGGTATTAACCTTGCACTAATTACCTGTGATATCAATGACCTTGCACTCATTATTAGTATTCAAAGTCATTTCCATGGCATAGTGACCTTGAACTACATGGTTTTACCTGCATATAATCAATTCAATCAAACCATATCTGTGAACAGATATTTACTCTGTATTTTTTTTAAATGTTTTGCATTTAAGACTTTTAATCGGCGTATATTAGATAAATGATATTCATCTAGGTCATAATCTTATGTATCTGGGTCATGACCTTTGCTTCTATGTCAATGTTTTAATATCTTAATAAACTATGTTTTTAAAAATCTACGTCCTCTCTTTTCATTCCATCAAAGAAGGGAAGGCATTTTCGCAGCTTATTTGCATTAACGACTTATGTCAGACAGATCTTGACCTTTGACCTTGACCATTGACCTATATTTCATAATGACCTAATTTTTAATTATGGTTAAATATGGTTATTCTGTTTCAAAGTACCTAAGCATGAGGGTTCTGGAACTAGTGGTTACAGAATCCAGCCTCTTAATGCAAATCTGACAGAATTTTGGTGCGATTTTCAGTGATAAAAACTGTGGATCAAATAAACATAGGAACATTTGGTTTTCAGTTTTGAAATCCTTATGACTAGCCCTTTCAGAATATGTTTAATTTATATTTAATATTTATAATGATAAAACTAATTTGAATTTTTTATGAAAGTGCCTATTTAAAGGTAATATTGTCATCTCTTTTTAAAAAGGGTTTCCTGGAGACAGGGCAAGAGGACTAAAATGACTAGCTACAATTTTAAGTTCATTAAAATTGGCTCCGAAACCTCGACAGTTCTATTGGAAGATTGATCTTCCTGCCATCAAGGTAGACGGACAGGAGATCGTCCCCGGATCTTATTTTTGGGGGACACGCTGCGACTTGCAGCCCCAGCTTCTTCCATTTCAACTTCGTTTAAATTCTGGAATCTATTTGTCAATGGCAAATGATTCCTATCTAGTTACTAGACTGTTCTTGACTTGATTGACTTTGTCTGTATTCAGCCTAAGCCCTAGAAGAGCTTCGACTGTTACAACTGTTTTTTCTATTTGATGGAACAGACGTATTTGAAGTTGCTTTTGATGTACTGGCAATAGATTCTGTCTGAGTATCCTTTCCGCCTACCACAACCTGGATGCCTGAGGGACCACGCACCAGGTGTAGTCTGTCTGACATTCAACTGTCCTGAGCTTAGGTTTAACCGCGGCCGAATAGGAAGTGGCTTCAGGGACTCTTATGGTCCCTTCCACCATCTTCCTTGCTTCCGAGTAACTGACACGATTTTCAGTTTTTACCTTTTGGATTGATTTTTCCTTGATCCACACAGGACAGTCTTTCGACGTGGCCATGTGAGCACCTTGACAATTGATGCATTTAGCATCATTGACGCATTCCGTATTGTTGTGTCCCTCTTGCCCACATCAGAGACAGGTCTGCTCGTTAGAGCAGGAGTCTCTGCCATGAACATACCTCTGGCACTTAAAACAGCGGAGTGCGTTTGGTATGAAAAATCCACATTAACGCGGAGATAACCAACTTTAAGTTTCTTGGGAGGAGAAGGTCTGTCAAAAGTGAGGATATAGGTGATGTCGAAATGACATTACCTTCTTTCCTAATGGATATCCTTTTGACATCTTTCCTAATGGATATCCTTTTGACATCTTTCCTAATGGATATACTTTTGACAAAGGAAACACCTTGAGGACGCAGTTCTCTAGTGATTTCATCCTCACCAACATCTCGAAGTTCTCTACAGCGGATTACTTCTTTGCTTGAATTCAAAGATCTGTGAGGAGAGGCTTGCATGCCAACACCAGCAAGCGTAGTGGCACGCTGCAGGTTGGTGGCATGGGCCTTCTTATCACACTCCACAAGAATTTGGCCAGATCGTAGTTTACAAATGTCCTTCACCTTTCCAGCTATTCCTTCAATGCCTTTATTTATGGCAAAAGGAGATAGCTTGGACAAAGGATTCGAGTGAGTGAGTGAGTAATGGATGCTTTACGCCATTTCGACAACTAAGGTCATATTCATGGCGAAAACGGTTGTTATCAATGAAAAGATGGACTAAAAGTTGTTCTTTTCATTGATAACAACCGTTGGAGTGAAGGTGTGGATTGTCGGGCTGGTTGAGCGTGACACGGGTCGGCTCCTCTTGTTTCCCGTCGATGGCCGCAGCGCTGAAACGCTGGGCCCGTTGATAGCCAAATACGTAAAGAAGGGTGCAACGATCTACACCGACGCGTGGAAAGGATATAACGGTCTCTCAAAGATGGGCTTCAAACATTTTGTGGTACAACACAAATATGCTTTCAAAGCATTGTACAGAAATGCTGAAACTGGCGACATTGTAAACTTGAACACAAACAGGATTGAAGGGGCGTGGAAAAATGCCAAGGTGAGTAAAATTGCCAGTTATTGATAATATAGAAGGATAGCAAGTTCAAATATTTCAAAATTCAAAATATAAAATTGTTTGGGCGGCAGCAAAGCTAAAAACTAAACATACAGCAATATATATATGCCAGATAAAATTAATGCATATTTTTATCCAGTTTGTTTTTGATCCATAATTATGTACATGTGATGTTTATTTCAACTTTTTGTTTTACAGCGCCACTTCAAACGAATGAATGGAACCAGTCTGGGGAACTTCGAGGGTCATTTCGCAGAGGTTCTGTGGAGGAACAGGACACTGAATGACCAACAAATCCCAGAGTTCTTCAGGATGGTTCGACTGTACTATCCACAGCAACAGGGGGTGGCGGCAACCCAGCAATCTGAAGTGGCCAACATGGCAGAGGAAGTGGCAGCCCTCAGTCTCTCACCTTTGTTTTCTGAAACCGGCCCAAAAATCATACAGAACCCAGGTCAAATGGTGAGAACTTCACAGGGGGTTGCAGCCGCTGCGGCCACCAAAAGAAGATTTAGGGACCTCATCCCTCTCCAGCCCAGCAGTGATAGTGATGTGGCCCAAGAACTACTAGAAGGTAAAATTCAGAAATTTAAATTCAATTACAAGAACAAAAAATAAAACTTGAAAAGTGAAATGTAGGAATTTTGAAGTTATGTTGAATCGTGTTAAATAAAACATTGTTTTGGTAGGCTACGTGGATCCAGAACTCTATGCTGAACTTGGCACAGCCTCAAGAGCATGCAGAGAAGTTGCAGTACTGGCTGAGGAGACTGACGACGATGAATCAGAGAGCGGTCGACAAACCGACAGCCAAGAAATGGTGGCAGAGACTCAGTATGATGGAAGACCTTCACCCTCCGCCGTCATACCCCCCTTGACGGCCTCTTCGGGGAGTACTAGGGAAGGTAAATATTAAAAACATTCTCTTTGTGTTGCACTACTTTCAAGTGAAATAACTGATTGCGAAAGTTAATCATCTATTTTACAAGTAATATGTCTATATCTTAGTATCCCATCTTCATAAAAGAACTTGAAATGCTCATTGACATATACAAGGATAAATATTGGATAATATTGTTTTCTGCCAAAAACATGAACTTATGTGTATGTAATACTCTACAAAGCCAAGAATATTATCTGAATCAACAATATCAATATCTGAATTACTAGTATTTGGAGGATAGAAAAAGTTTGAAAGTTAATAAATCTTCAATATTAATCATATGAACCTGAAGAGATAACTACTCAATGAAATAACATTTCCATTACTTAAAAAACATCTGTGAAACTTTATATTTCAGAGTCCCAGAAAGCCAAACCAACCAAGAGATTTTGGGTGACAAAATCTACTGCTGCTCCCCTGGTTCCGCTTAGCCCTCCCCAAAAGGAAAACAGTTCGGACTCCTCTGTTGGTCCTCCTCCAAAACCTCTCCCTTTGCAGCGTCGTCCAGGCCAATCGACTCAAGGTATATTATTTGCCAATAAATCTTACAAATTACAGCCTGATATCCACTTCATGCATCCATTTTTTTTCCTTATAACTTCATGGTATTCATTTAGTAAATGTTTTTTCCCCCTATTTAGATGCACAGTGCGATGCAGAGCTTGTTTGTATTCTAACAGATATTATAAACAAATTATCACAAAGTGAATCTGGTAAGATTTAGAATTATTTATTAAGCTACACCCTATTCCCCATACATGATTATTATTGTTTTTACACACTTTAAAAACAGAAACATCTCAAATGTACTCTTACATTGTCAGCGTCTTATGAACAACCTTTAAAAATCTAGATTTCCAAATAAATATCAAATAAGATATTATATCTAAATACAAAGCCAAGTTAAAGGGCTGCCTGGTAAAATGGAATTTATCTGAAATATACCTTATAGATTACTGTTATAGGCCTAATAGTTATAAGTTGTATGACGATTACAATTGGTTATAATTATTTTTATAGACGATGACTACCAAATTGTTGGCCATCAAACAACCACCAGTGCAGCAGCTCGGCCACCTAGAAGAAGGCTGGCGCAGAGTCAGCATGTTCTACCACAAACAGTCGAAGAAGCCAACATCCCTGGCCGTCCTCTACACCAAACTACACTCACTGAGATATTCCCTAAGGCCAGAAGCACTCCGGCGGTAACACGTGCCAGAAAAAAGGCACAGGCTTCAAAACTGGCATCAGCTGCCCTCCCCGCCCACCTTTCCCCAGTTGCTGGTCCATCTGGAATACTTAGAAAAAAACAGGGACCCAAACCTGCTGCAGCTGGTGCACCCCCCGCCACTGTTGCTGGTCCCTCCACAGTGCCACCTCCAGCACAAAAATCACCGCCCAAGTACATAGGTAAATATAAAATCTTACAACCAATGCCAGAATATATCAACATTTACAATGTTAAACCAAGTAAAAACCTAATTGAACGTGATTATTTTTTTAGCTCAACTTACATAGATATAGTAACACACTATCAATTGCTTGTTAGAACCAAGATGAGATGGATCTAAATAAAAATAAAGAGAAGTTCACCTAATTAGACTTGAAAAGTGTTAGAGTTTCACTTTTTGAACATATCTATAATATATATCAATGTTGTTTTTCCAGCCAAGAAGACGAAAAAGCATGGTATATGCCCGGAGGGTTTTGAACCGGTCAAACTGGTCACCAAGAAGTCGGTAGCAAATCCAACAGCCAAGCCTCCGCAAAAAAAACCACCATCCCGCCGCAACCCCTATGGTAGGGGAGCCTTTGCGTGGTCGGACTCGGATTTTGAGGAAACTACAACACCTGCTGTTTGAGCCAGCGCGGCTACCAAGAGGGCAGCTGCACCTCCAAAGAAAGCCTTGGGCGTAAGAAGAGGGCGCGGTAGGCCAAAGAAAACGGTAGCAGAGGGGGCAACTAGTGGCGAGGGATCCACAGATACAGCAGCAACACCCGCTAAGTCATCAAAACCCACAGTGTTAACAACGGACAGCGACGACCGGGCTCCCAAGCCTACAACAGGTAGAGGCCATGTTCAAAGAAAAACTAAAATTGTAATAAAGTATAAACCCTCACTTCTACATATGCAACACTTAATGATGTTCTTTTTCATTCTTACTTATACCCTGAAATTATGTCACAAATTAAATTTTTTTATGTCACAAAAAAATTGTGTTTTTATCCAACTGCGAAAACAACTTTCTTAATATATAAAATGCACTTCTGCCCCCAAGAAAACCACATAATATAATCGCACAAAGGTCTGAATATTAAACAAAGCTGACCGAAAAGCTTTACTTAAAAATGCCGCCACTGCCACCACCTCCAACAATTTATTTTAGCAACCTAACTTTTCTAGAAAATATTACAAAGATTACAATAGACATTTGTGGATAAATAAGTAACTTTTTCTTAACAATCTGCCACTGCCACCACCTGACATTTACATACATAAAATGAAAGATTCATGATTTTGGATACCACAGAAAATGCCGCTACCAACACTATTGGTAAACCTGATATCTAGATACAAACATGGACTCATGATCAAGATGAACTTGGAAAAAAAAATTCAGCCACTGCCACCACCAATAGAATAAACAAACACTGTTGGGTAACCTGAGATTTAACCTTTGATAACAAACAAATGGTGGTACTGCCACCTCTTAAATGATAATCAAACACTGTTGGACAAGCTCATACTAATTACGATGAACTTCAGATAAATTTTGATAATGATGGCCACTGCAATCATCGGCTATGATATAAATATGGTGAAATCTACTAAATTTTCTTAATCAAAAAAGTTGCAACAAACAATATAACACTATACAATCTACATATGGCAGAGCTAACCGAGCTAGGATACCATACTCATGTACAGTGTTGTCTTGTTTGTGCTACAGAAATAGGCCCAAAAAATTATATTATTATTTTACTCTTAGTTTGAAAAGTTGCAACAAACAAGAGAACACTATACAATCTACATGTGGCAGAGCTAACCGAGCTAGGATACCATACTCATGTACAGTGTTGTCTTGTTTGTGATGAAGAAAATGCCAGAAAATTTATATTATTACATTCGGATACAAAACATCACAGTTATTTATTTATCTTAAGTTCTTGAAGAATATTGAAAATAAGACAAGTCAAGATCTGAACCACTGTTGTCGTCCTTCGCTTCTGGTTGTGGCTCCCAAAGGGAACGTTCTGATTCGGGAGTACTCCAGGGGGAAGTTGACAAAGAAGAAGATGATGAACTTGATGGTTTTACAGTAGGCTTCACCTTCGATAAAAGAAGGAGTGTGGTGGCAGCAGCCGACACTTCATCTCTTGTTGACGATGGTCCAGGTTGTGGCTCAAAGGAAGATGTTCCAGGTTGAGGCTCAAAGGAAGATGGTCCAGGTTGAGGCTCAAAACAAGATGCTGCAGGTTGAGGCTGAAAGATCGAAGCACACGAAGGTTGACTAGTGGAGGCACTCGGTGAGGCTGGCGGCAGCACAAGAGCAGCAGTAGAGGCTCGGGAACGGCCTCGTGTGCGTGTATAAATAGGTTCAGGAGGTGGTGATTCTAATGGATATGATGATAAAGATGGTGAATGTTCTCTCTTTACAGGAAGATCTGTCCATAGTGGGGAAGGCTTTGGACGCCGCTTAGTACGAGTTGTGGTGGTGGTGGTGGCAGTGGCAGTAGAAGATGAAGAGGACTTAAGGCGTGAAGATCGTCTAGGAGTTGTGGTGGCTGTGGAAGGTGAAGGCTTTCTAATTCTTGGACATAAAGTTGGACCACAAGAACCGGCGGCAGCAGTCGGAGGCTGGGATGTTTGCGGACTTGGCCAAACCTTCTTGGTGCTGCTCCATGTTTTTGGGCCTCTGGAGGTGGAAGTTTCAGGCTGGGCGACCGTCTTGGTGGTGGTGGTACGCTGAGGTGGGGAGGCAGTGGAAGTGAATGAAGCAACAGGCTGGGCGGCCTTCTTGGTGGTGGTGAGATTTTACCTTCCTATGTGGCGCTCAGTGGGCATGGTGCGTAGACAAGGCCGGCCTCACCCCCTTGGACCTTCTACCAACCCTCCACCATCCTGGTGGCTAGAAAACTGAACAGAGGGCAATTAAACTAATGTCAAAATATAGATGTAATTATGATACAAAGTTAGACAAATGCAAACCAAACTTAATAATATTTTTGCCATAATTGTACTTTATGTCCAAGTGAGATAATATTATCCATGTTAGATTATCATTCATTTAGTTTTAAAAATTCATGTATTAAACAAACATGTGCCAACAATCATTTCTTTCAAATCTAAATAGAAGTGACATGCAGTTGGGGGGGGGTCAGACATTTTTTAACGTTAGGTGCAATTGAAGTGCCATAAAAGTTTTTATTTGATATACTTATTTTATACAGACTTTGTTCTTTAGTAATTATTATCCATGTTAGACTGACTTTCATTTTGTTGTAGGAATGACTCTACTTAACAAACATGCTCATATCAACACCTGTTTTAAAGCTAAACAAGAGGCTCCGCCTCTAGGCTATTGACAGAGTTTTCGGGGACTTCAAGAGGATTGATTAGACTCTAATGACAATGATGCACCACTGAACTTTCGCGCCACCAATCTCCACTCCCCAAGCAGAAAAGGAGGTACATTTTCCTGTGCGTAGCTCCCTGCTTGGAGAGTGACGACCTCGTTGATGACAGTAGCCCACACTCCTTTCTCGCTTCAGATTCCCTTGTAATCATCACTTACTTGGGGAATGTGAAGCGAGAGAGGACTAATATTGCATTCCGTGGTTAGGTTTTCCCCTAATAAAATTGCATTTGTTTATGTCGCAATATTGCGGGAGGCACCGAGGTATGCACTTTCCGTGAGCTTGCTCCGGAATATGCATTATCTGTCATCCAACGTGTCCGTCATCCTGGACGGGCCTCTCGCGGCGGATGGGCGAAGGAGAATGGCTCTCCCAGAATGTTGCCGTCGGGGAGATTGGGCTCAGCGCACAGCTGCATGCAGTCAGAGCCTTTAAAAACACTACCTCTAGGCTTGCGGGGACAGAATGAACCAAATATTTTGAAGTAATCAGAAGCTTTAGCTAAGTAGGTTAGGCCTAGTTTGTTCGCTGCGACAACACGGCCGTTGCTACATTTGTTGCCACAACGTTCCAAGGCAACAGGGACGTTGCTTGGAGTGTAGCGACCGTAACAGCGACGTCATTGTGGTGACAGCGATGTTACAGTTCTAGATATTATTATATAAGTATACTTCATTTCTTTTTGCTTCTGAAGATAGAGTCTAAAATATCCATGCAGATGAAAAAACACTTTGAAATTCAAATCCAGATCTCATGTTGCCGTGAGTTTCTCCCGCTGGATACAATGCGGCAGTTGGGTTAGCTTAGGCTTAAGGTATTGTAGGGAGGCAGAAACCAGCGAAAAAACATGGCGGCTCATGGGCGAAATCTCGTTTCCACAGCGTTTTTAAGAAGGGGGAATAAAACTCACATGAAGTTAGGGGGTCGGACAGCAAGGTCCAACCACCCCATCTTAATAAGACTGTAGGCCTTCGCCCACATTGGCCCAGACATGTCTAGTTACCTAACCCCCTACCTCGACCTCCTCCACCTCAGTGTCAGAGTTGAATAGGGGGGGGGGGGGGAGGGGGGGAGGCCAGCCTCTTTAAAAAACAAAGAATAAATAAGTATTGAAATAAATAAAAGCTAAATAAACCTAGTTGTAGAAATTACCATTTAAATCAAATATTTAAAAATAAGGGAAACATGCGTATGCTCTGAGATGCCTAGAGTTTTCTTTTTCTTTTTAAACCCAATTAGATATTTAATTGGAAATGAGAGTGAGTGAGTGAGTAATGGATGCTTTACGCCATTTCGACAACCAAGGTCATATTCATGGCGAAAACGGTTGTTATCAATGAAAAGATGGACTAAAAGTTGTCAATAGAACAACATGATATATGTACAAGATCTTATCCTAAGGATAAAAACATGTTAATATATTAATCATATCAGTCCATACAGACCAGCTGTTTTCAAAAAATAGATGATACACATGAATACCAGAAGTAGAAATACTGGATCAACTACACAGGAGGAAGAAGATATCCTCCCGACTGCTCCTGAACACCTGAAAATGTCGTTAAACTGATTAAAAATACCGGATCAATACCAACGATCCGAAGTGATCTGAAGGAAATGGAAGGTAAAATCTCACCACCAACGACTTCCTACTCCCAGGACTGGAAGAGAAGTTAACAACCCTGAACAATACATTCACAAAGCTCTTAGCCTCAGACAAGAAACTCCACCAAAAATTTGAAAAGGCTGAATCAACAATCACTAAATTGGAAAAAGAGAAACGTACACTTAGGAACAATATTGAAGAACTTATGAAGAAAGCAGACCTAATTGTTTGTTTGTGGGATTAGTTTAACATCCGGCCAACCCTTTAGGGTTCTTTTACCAGACTGCACAAGGTAAAGCTTTTCAGCTAGTTTTACGCCACAGGGGCGGTGACCGAATGTATGAAATGAGGTGCCTATTTGTAGCAGTGGGACCCAATGCCCTCTTTATAGTGCTGCCACACTGAGATATCATGTCATAGGCCCACACAATACCCCACCCAGTCACATTATACTGACACCAGGCCGACCAGTCATGTTTCGTGGTTCTTAGACCTAAAAAAGGAACATACAGACACATGTTTCTCAGTTAGACAAGAACTCAAGCATGAAGAAAAGAAAAGCCACCTCCTAATTGAAGGGATACTTGAGACACCCACAGAAGACCTCATGGACAGCATCAGTAGAATCCTCTATGACACAGGAGCTCCTGTAGACCACCGTAATGTCATCAAAGCCTACAGAATAGGACAGAAAACCACTAACCCTATCAGAGCCAGGCCTGTTGTAGTCATTTTTGATAACAAAGAATCACGTGACCAGAGCTACAAAGCCCGTGGCAACAATAAATCAAACCCAGCCTGCCAAAACATATGGATAAATGAGGAGCTAGGCGAAGTCCAAAAGAAAGAAAGGTAAGCTCTAAGGGCACTCTCGGACCTAGCTAAAAGGGAGGGTAGAGAAGCCAGAGTGGTGGGAGATACATTGATCGTAAGTGGCATCAAGTATCAATACCAATCTATGAACAAATTACCCCCGGAAATTACCTTGGAGAAAGCCTTTAGCAGAGAAGACCAGGACCACATATTTTTAATTCGGAACACAGTTTCTTATTAATGTTTTTCCCAACAATATTCAATTACAAAGGAGCAGCCTACACCTCAGGAGAGCAGGCACTAGCACATGTTAAAGCCTGCAGAAACGGCCAACATGAGGCAGCAGGTAGGATCATTAATGAAGATGACCCTCACAAAAGAAGTTGATGGCATTCTTGAAGCTAAATTCAAAACCCCATCCTGAAACAGAAACTTCTAGATACAGGTAACAAAAGATTAGTAGAATGTACCATGGACAGAAAATGGGCATGTGCGTCCTCTTTTGATTCAGATGAAAGATGCAACAGAACATGGAAAGGATTAAATAAGATCGGTAGTAAACTGGAACATCAAAGAAGCAAACTGGCAAGTATTGGAGCCAACACCTCTGCCAGCTCACAAGCAATGAAAACTCCAGGAGACAAACCCATTGTAAACACTCACGATGCTACTGTGATTGATCAAATCCACCGACTAATCGATTGTGTGATCCCTCCGCTTGAAGACATTTAATTACTTTGCGATCTGTAGAATCACCCTACCGGTTACTTACAAAGTTAACTTTCCGTATTTACATAGAATTTTCTCAAATAAGAAACGAACCTTTGGATATACTTGTCCCGTGAGTGAGTGAGTGTTGGGTGTTTTACACCGTACCGACAGCCAGGGTCATTTTCACGGCGAAAACCAGTTAGGATGAATTCTGTCTTTGGTGATCGAATCTATGAGATGAAGGTGACAGGGCAGGCAAATAGCAGGGGATCAAAACCCAGAAATTATTTCAACTGTACCTCATCCCTTAGTGAACCAAGCACCAACTGGGATTCAAACCTGTAGGGACACAGAGTTGGGTTCCTTTGTAATCAGGTCAAGAGGAGCATGGTTCATAGCCAATAATTCTATTCTCGCAAGTCTCGTGGTATCAAAGACAAACCCTTGCAATCTACCTCTTGCAAGAGAGCCCTACTAGCCGGACTCGAGATCCTGTGCATTCACAACTGAGGATAATACCTTATTTCTGAGAGGCACAAGGCCCCGCCCCCTGCACTTGTTACCAGAATACCAGTCCAAAGCCCCTCAGCAGACAACCTGTGGCGTCCTAAACAAAAACTCACGCAAAACAAAGGTTCTCATCTTTTTCGCTACCTATCCAAATGCCTTGTCATCCATTAGTGACATGTATGGATGGATTAAGCTATATGTAAACCTATTTAGACCTCCACATAGAACTCTGAATGTATTTTTCAAAATTTTAAACAAGTGAGTGAGTGAGTGAGTAATGGATGCTTTAAGCCAAGGTCATATTCACAAGGTCATATGCACAGCGAAAATAGGTTGGGATGAACTCTGATTTTGTTGATCGAATCTATGGGATGAAGAGGACAGGGCGGGCAAACAGCAGGGGATCAAAACCTGGAAATCATTTTTGCTGTATCACCTCCCTTAGTGAAACACAGCAGCAACCAGGAATTGAACCCAAAGAACCACTTGGTCAGTGCCGAGTCCCCCCTATCGTTGCCTTCTATGATCAGCAGGGGCTACTGAGGGCCTATTCTTACCTGGAACCCCCAAGGGCGATTATGAACTAGTTATATGTATGTAAATCCTGAAGGTGAAGAGAGAACAGGCAAAAGCTTGACCACTTTCAGGATAATGTTGAATAAAAAACATAAATAAATGGGCAAGATAACTATACTCAGTTATTTGGTTATAAAGACAGACTGCCCAACACAGGTTAAACACAGGTGGAGCTACTATTGAAATTAGGTGCTGCCACCTGGCTTGTGGTATTCTACAGGATCTATTGGACAGTGGTCAGTCAAGCACCAACCACCACCTCACCAACACCAGGAAAATTCTGCTGGTACAACATGCTCTTCGATTGCAGTGCATGCAAACGCAAGCATGAAAGATCGGTAGGTAACCGTTACAAGTATGCAAAAATAGTGTTGGAGAAATGCAGGTCTCTGGGGCTGCCTGTAACCGATATTTTGCTATATTTACCAGAGATAGGCAAATTACCGGACGTTGGTGATACCAGTGGGGTGGATGACGCTGGTGGTTTGATTTTGAAGAGTCCGTCTTAACCATTGGATAATGAATTAGTAAAGCAACTAATTGTTGGGAACATTGAAAGTAGACGCTAATTAGAGGATTCACATATCCAGATGGAGAAAATTATGACGCTTTCTGCCATGAACATTGTGGACACAGGTGTACAGGGGACCGAGCATGGTGCTGGTGACACCGGAAAGTCAATTGGGCAATAAACTTTGGCGGCAAATCCTGTCTCCGCCACCCAACCCACGGCTGCTCACACCCTTGATGTCAAACCTTCATTAGCAAACACACAGGGCTCACGCAATGCAACCTTGCCAGTATTTCCTCTGCAACCAGCTCGATCAATAAATAATTCAGAGCAGCAAAGTACGGTTTTCCAACCAACGGTTCAGGCGGAGAGGCCTACTGGCTGGAATTATCAGCCCTGGTCATTCAACCCATTGGTTGATGGAGTTACGCTGGCTTCAGAACCATTTTCAAAAAACAATCAACACCCTACAGTTGGAGTTAATCTCTCACTGACGACACCAGCAGCGGGGTCAACGGCAGAGACGGTGGCAATGACAATATCAGCGGCAACGACAATATCAGCAGCAACGACAATATCAGTGGCACCACCGGCTCCGGTTACACACCAGGCTGCAAAGCCGGCATCTACGGGGTTGACTCCGGCAATGGGGAGCTTCGGGTATCCTCCTCCCTGGGCACCAACGCTAGGCTACCTTTCAGTATCAGGGTTGGTTGATCCACACCTACCTTGGCCTGCACTCTTCCAGATTACTCAGATGGGTGTCAAAGGGAAACGTAAGTACATTGTCTATGACCTTGAGCCACACATGAACTGTGAGAGTATTAAAAACTGTACCATTGATGATGTGTTATCTGCCAGTATCTCGCTATTGGAATGTATGATGATCAAAGGTTTTGTTGTCGAAGGGTAAAGCAAAGCACGTAAAATGAGTGATAGACAAATCTAAGGTTTACACTAGTCAGGCTATGGTACGGTATGATCAGGCTGCTAGGGAGAAGGCAGAGCTACTGGGTCCATCTAGTTTCACCTATGGTGACCACTAACTCTTCCAAGCTTATCTGGGATTAGAGAACCTTAAGCCTAAGGGTAAACAGCATCCAGGTGCAAGTAATGCAAAGGCAAAGCCCAAAAAGGTGTGTGTGTGTTGGAGGTATAATGAGGGTAGGCCATGCCAGAAAACTCCCTGTCCATTCAAGCATGAGTGTCTAGACTGTAGTGGTAGTCATCGTTCATCAGATTGTACCTCTGTTAAGAATAAATATGATCATTTTTCTGTACCTCATCCATTAGTGCTGGGTCCCCAAAGGGAGTGAGTGAGTAATGGATGCTTTACGCCATTTCGACAACTTCATATTCAAGGTCATATTCACGGTGAAAACAGGTTGGGATAAACTCTTTCTTTGGTGATTGTATCTATGAGACCTGGAAATCATTTTTGCTGTACCTCATCCTTTAGTGAACCTTGGCAGCCACCCAAGCCTGCCCACTGCTCGAATGCCACCAGCAGACAACCAGCATCAAGACAATTCTCTAAGTGCAATGTATACTGTTTGAAAGTGACATATAGTATAGGTCACATCAAGAGTCACCTATGAATAGTTAATTGAAGTAAAACTTGTAACAATTTCTTCATTTTATTTCATAAGCAAGCAACGAGATCAGGCCCACTAAACCATCTCGTCAGAGAAAAAGGGAGCGGCCTCTGTCCAACTTGGCCCCCGATACGGACCAAGAAACTGAGACCGAGAGGATGACGAAGATGACGACATTATGTCAACCACCTTAAAATCAATGTTGGCATACATTCCTACTAACATGTCGTCCGAAAGACCAGTGTTTGAAAATGATTACGATGACCATGTTCAGGAGGCCGATGAAAATTACCACAACGAACAAGCACCTCAGGAGGAATATGAGGAGGAATACGAGAAGGACCACGAGGAGGAATACAAAAAAGACCGGGAGGAGCAGGAGGAGGTGTGAGTGAGTGAGTAGTGGATGATTTATGCCATTTCAACAACTAAGGTCATATTCACGGCGAAACAGATTAGGATGAACTGTCTTTGGTGATCGCATCTATGAGATGAAGGTGACAGGGCAGGCAAACAGCAGGGGGTCAAAACCTGGATATCATTTTTGCTGTACCTCATCCTTAGTGAACCACAGCACCAACCAGGAATTAAACCCAAAGAACCACTCGGTCAGTGCTGGGTCCCCCCTATCATTACCTCATACGATCAGCAAGGGCTACTGGAAGCCTATTCTTACCCGGACCCCCACGAGGAGGGACAAATTCTATCTTTGGCGATTGTATCTACGAGATGAAGGAAACAGGGTTGGCAAACAGCAGGGGATCAAAACCTGGAATTAATCTTTTTCCATACCTCATCCCTTAGTGCTGGGTCCCCAAAGGGAGTGAGTGAGTAATGGATGCTTTACGCCAACTTCAAATTCAAGGTCATATTCACAGTGAAAATAGGTTGGGATAAACTCCGTCTTTGGTGAGTGTATCTATGAGATGAAGGTGACAGGGCAGCAAACAGCAGGGGATCAAAACCTGGAAATCATTTTTGCTGTACCACATCCTCCATGAAGCCTGCATGGAGTTCACAATTTATGTTAATCATGTCCTGCACCTATGTTTAATTAGGATATTGTTCACAGGGATGGTGATATTATAAGACTCTCTCCCAGCAATTCCTGTAATACCAACAAATCATAGCCCTCTGTACCTTTGTTAAGTATCATTACTGAAATATGTAATTATTGCTTTTTAAGACAACTCGGATTTTGCTGCCCCTCCCAAGAAAAATGCCGGAAAAGACAATTTAACTAACCAAGGAATCATCTAGTGACAAAGACTGGAAGGATGTGATTAAAAAACAAGCAGAGATGGCAGCCCACGTGCAGGAACTAGGGGGGGTGACCAAAAAACATCAACGAGATCTCTCGTGGACTTCTCGTGACTTTTCCGCCCAAAAACGAATCACGAGACTTCTCGTACTAATTTTCTCGTCCAGAAAAAATCCACGAGAAGTATCGTGTCAATCAACGAGAGGCGTACGAGAAGTTTTCATGCCGAAAACGGACTATTCTCACGATTGCAAAGTTTGTCCTCGTGGTTTTTTATTTGCCGCCTAAACATCAACGGTTAGCTTTAATTCTTTTTTTTTCCACCAGAGGAGGTCTGTGGGCTTGACGAAAATCATGGGTGAGATAGCTAAGATGTTTTTTCTACTTTTTACACTTAATCTAAAAAATAGACTGTAAAATAGCCTTCCCCAGAAGTTCTCGCTGGTCTTTGTGATACTTATAAAGGCAAAAATAGCTGTTTATCCTTTCTTTGCACTCTAATAACATCATTTGCAGTCTGTGTGAGCGATAATAGATGAATTTAGTATATTTTTTTCTTAATGAACTTTCCTGGCCCCACTGAATAATGTAAAATATTAATATGGTACTTATGCATCTTTCCTAATTGTTTCTAATATCTCCATTGGTCTTTTATTGATTCCTAAACAGGGTATAATATCATATTATTACTTAAAAAATTTGTAAAAGTACTAGAAAAATATACAAAATATTTCTATTTTTCAGCCCCTGTTAGGAAACGCCCAGAGAAGAAGCTATCCCGCGCTACTCCTTTCTCTGTGTTTGCCCTGAAATGGGCCCTAACCAAGAAGAACTACCGTCCTCGTTGGGGAGAGAAGAGATGCAAGAAGTTCCGTATTTTAAAAGAACGGAAGGATCCACGAGAACTATGGCCTAGGATTTCAGATTCCGTCTCCCACCTTCGTGTGTTCAACAGCTTACCGATGAGTTTGAGCTAAGCCGCTTCCGACCAGGAAAGGGCAAAGATGAAAAGAGAGGATCTCCAATTCCCCTATTCCATAAGGTACAACAGAGTGAAAATCTAAATATTTTTATTGAATGCCAAGAGTATGTAGCACATTGTGAATCACTCCCATATGAAAACCAATTCTGTCACTAATTTAAACCAATTATTTTTTAGAAAAAAAAAACGTTCCCGTATCCTGAAATATAAATCATATTAAATTTATATTTTTTAAGGTCTGCTACGCACTAAGATACATGGCCCATGGTTCCTACTATGGGACAATCCGAGACACACAGGGTGGAGCATCTCGTTCTAGCATAGGACGTGCTGTGGAAAGCTTCTGCAAGTTCTTGTGCTCGCGTGCCCGCAAGCGCATAAGGTTCCCAAAGGTAATTAAATACCATTATACCATTACAAATTATTGGTTATTTTCCAAGCACCCAAAAATTTGTATCACATTCCCAATGTCTACGAAAAAAGGTTATAAATGTTCATTACTTATAAAGTAACTTAATCACGTTTGAACTTTCTTATTCATTTTACTGTTAATAATTGAAAAATAGCAATTTGTACCATGATGTATTACTTTTATTAGGGCCAGAAACTGCATGAATCGGCAGTGCGGTTCTCAAGGAGGCATAACATGGACCAGTGCGTAGGTTGCATAGATGGCACTTATGTGCCTATCAAGCGCCCCATCCGACACGAATATGCTTACGTGTGTCGTAAGCAGTACCACGCCTTGAACGTCTTGGTAAGCAAATACAAAAAATAAATTAAAATACATTATTAGACATCAACGGTAAATGTTTCATCACTATCTGTTATCTTCCGAGAAAGTTTTTGTTTTACATCAGCATGTCCAATCTTTCGTATAGAGTTCTCTTTCCTTTCTCGCTTTCACAGTCACATTAATTCAAGTGTTATTTTTTCTCGTGATGTAATGCACACATATTGTTATTTCAGATTGCTTGCGACCACGAGGAGCGGATCACCTTCGTTGAACCCGCCATGGCTGGAGCCCACCATGATCAGGGTGTCTTAGATTACTCTGATCTTGGCTACCAGATCGCCAACAACGACCGTCTTGGTCCGTACTTCTTGTTGGGAGATGGCGGGTACGTACACACAATTTTTCTATTGTTTTCAAACTACCAGTAATCACGAGACTTAACATCAAAAAACAATATTAGGCATGTTGCGTACAACAGTATCTTAACCATTTCTGAAACTGTTGTGCATTATACTGAAAAACTTCTCGTATTTTTCTACAATGTCTTCAAACTTGTAAACAATTCACAACAATGTTAGATATATACAGCACATAATTAACCTTCAATTGGTTCACAGGTATGCCCTCACCCCACAAGTAATGACACCCTTCCAGGCACAGATCCTAGATCAACTTGAACCCTGGGACAGGCGCTACCAAGTCGCACATACTACTGCACGCTCCTCTGTGGAACGGTGTATTGGTCAGCTGAAATCTCGTTGGAGGTAAATAATAACATGTCGCAGTCGAAAGGTTAAGCCTACTAAACGTAATAAAATTCTTAAAAGGAACAAAATATTCAGGATCCGCTCCACTCTTAAAGAGACTTGGCAAAAGCCCAAGGCAGAGGAGCTAGGGTAGTTGGTGACCAGATGATTATAAGTGGCATCAAATATAACCACTGAGGAATCAGCTAGCTGCCAGATGATATAAACTTTGAAGCCGCGCACACAAGAGAAATCAATGGAAAGATATACTTTCAATCAGAACACAGTAAGCTATCTAGTTTTAGTCACGTCCCCTTTGTTCACAATGGCACACACTTTGACATCATCTAGCAAGCCTTCCAGCATATACGAGCCAAAACCTCAGGACACCATGAAGTTGCTGCCGAAATACTCAAGGAACCAAATGCCAGGCTCTGTAAAGCCATGGGTAAACGAATACAGTATTCTCAACAATGGTCAGACAACTGTGAATTAGAGATGGAGGCTCTAGTAGAAAAGAAATTCCAGATCCAGGAGTTTAAGGAGGCCTTGTTAGCAACAGAAGAATAAGAACTAGTGGAGGCAACATGTAATAATTACTGGGAATGTGGGGCCACCATATGATCCCCGCAAGTACGGAATAGCAATACCACAGGGCAAAACCGAATGGGAAATATTCTCATGAAATGCGCACTCACCTGCGACAGCTTCTTGGAGTAACTGCAACTTGCCCGCATCACCGACAGAAGAAGGAAGACTCTTTAGGAGCTTGATCTGGAACCGGAGCAAACCATCGCCACCTGAAGATCATTTGTGTAACAAATACGGTACAATCTATAACCCACATGCACTTGTTTACAAACACTTATTGGCTTCACAAAACCAAAACAAAGACCAAGACACAAAAACGAAACGACTTTAATGCAACAGCGCAACTCAGAAAACCAAATAATGACATGGCCAGAGAATTCCAAAAGAAAAACAAAGAACTTGAGGTAAAATACACAATAATAATTATTTAATAATTTTATGGAAGAGTCCCGAGATGTCGTGCGTCTTGGGGCTCTTCCATAAAATTATTAAATAATCATTATTGCTCTACAGATCTTACATCCACAAGACACCACTGACCCTATTTCTTACCTAAAATCAAATTAATAAATTTGATTTTCTTAATGTGCCTAAATAACATGAAAAACCTAGGTTTCTCCATTACAAGATACCTATATGCATGCAAATAAAATAATAAATCTGAGTGAAACATAACTTATGAGGTGATCCACCGAAACTGCACAAAACACTTTATTAAAATACAGTAGGCTATCCTAAAGTGATATAAATAATAAAACAATTCCACACACAGAATGAACCCCCTCACACCGATACCTACCCTCCACACACCCCTGTACCTCATTCCTTAGTGAACCAGATTGAAAGAAGAACCATGTGTAATATCCTCCAAAACAATAACATAAGAACCACCAACCCCTTCCTACCGATCACAAAACTAGAACCCGATGGCTACCACATAACCCAAGAAACAGCAAAGAAGGCGGTGGACTCCCTAATCAAAGAAATTGCCAACAGACCCAAAGAGAGTGAGTGAGTGTTGGGTGTTTTACGCCATACCGACAGCCAGGGTCATTTTCACCGCGAAAACCAGTTGGGATGAATTCTGTCTTTGGTGATCGAATCTATGAGATGAGGTGACAGGGCGGGCAAACAGCAGGGGATCAAAACCCAGCGATCATTTTCGCTGTACCTCATCCCTTAGTGAACCAAGCACTGACCGGGAATCGAACCCAAGAACCACTTGGTCAGTGCAGGGTCCCCCCTATCGTCGCCTTCTACGATCAGCAGGGGCTACTGAGGGCCTATTCTTACCCGGACCCCCACGGGGCCAGACCCAAAGAACAAACTGAAGACAAAACCACAATGACCACCAACGACCCTCCGACCAAAACACAAGAACACCCCCATGCAGCCTGGAAAACCACACCAGACCAAAAGAAGTCAAAAACATCCACAGAAGCCCCATACCGAACTAAACTAGACATAGAATGTGACATAATAGGACACATACTAGGGAAAGGAGGAAGAATAATCAGAGACATAGCAACCCCAAACAGAAGCAATACTTCATATAATAGAGAGACGCAAACAATGACTGTATTAGGACACAATCTCAAGGACGTAGAAAACACTGTAGACCAAACACTCACAATACTCACCAAAAGAAGAGAAGAGAAAAGAAACTTTCCCTTCAATTCATCATTAAGTTAAAAACAAATGCTTCTAAGAACACTCTGGGTCCAGCAGCAGAACAGACATGTATCCGCTAAACAACAACAGGCCTTTTGGCCCATGCTCCTGGTATATTGTAGACAATGTACTTTAACATCAACAACATCTCCTGCCATCAAGCCTTCATTTATACTACACAAAACCCCATACTCACAAATGTCAAAATATTCAATTAATGTCAAACAATGATCTTTATCCGGATCGCACCTTCACCCTAAATGCAATGCACAATGATGTGGAATGAGTCGCACAGCACTTTGGGCCTACCAACACACCTATATTTTATACTTTATCTCAATTCTCTATTTTAAAGAGAGGGGCCAGTGAAATTTCAATATTTTTAAATTGTCATATCATACTGTAGGTATAGAGCTTAAGTATAAATATATGACATTATTTTAACTTTGAAGTCATCCCTTATAATAGAAAACTGTTTCCCTTTATCAGATTACACATTGGGTCCCCTGTAAGCCTGGCATAGGCTGTCTGTGTGTGACGTCACACAAAATGACAGTTATATTCAAATTTCAAAATTATAAATCCCATAATAAAATATATTTTTGATTTTTCCTTTCATGAATCATTTTATTTGGTTATTTTGAATATGTTAGGTTCATAAAAAACACTTAGATAAATTGAATATTGTTATTTTTTCAGTTTTATAATTTTTTAGCTGTTCTGCTTGTGACGTCACATACAGATAATTGCTCTGTGCAGGCAGTGTCTGATGCAGGCAGGGGCACAAAGTTTGATGGAAATAAAAGGTGAATTAAAAGAAAACTATTAGAGATAAAAGCATAAAATTTGGTATGGTTATTCCCTGGATGGTACAGATCATGGTAGTATACTAATTTATGGTCACTGGCCCCTCCCTTTAAAATATATCTAAATATAATTGAATTTTCAAATCAAAATTTACTCAGATTTTCCTGTTTCAACATCAAGGATAATTTCTACTTGTACTGCCTCTTGACACTTGACATTTTCTTCTTAGGTCATCTTGAACGGGGATTTCCTCCAGTTGCCTCCAGTCCCTTCTCCTTCAAATGGCAATCCTAGAAAACACTGTTTCCAGTCACCCCTCATCTCAGGCCTACATGTTGTGAAGCTCACACATGTTTACAGACATCAAAGTTTGCAAGTAATTACAACAATAAACTGCAAGGTGGTCACAACAAATACACGACAATGTGACAACGCAATTTTGTTTGCTTGATAATGTGGCATTTTAGGTATCTTTAAACCTTAAGCAGACCATGGAACTTCTGTTAAGTAAGCTTACCTCATAAAGCTGTGAGTGAGTGAGTAATGGATGCTTAACGCCATTTCAACAACTAAGGTCACATTCATGGCGAAAACAGGTTGGGACGAATAGATCTTTGGTGATCTCATATCTATGAGATGAAGGTGACAGTGCAGGCAAACAGCAGGGGATCAAACCTTGAAATCATTTTTGCTGTACCTCATCCCTTAGTGTACCACAGCAGCAACGGGGAATTGAACCCAAAGAACCACTTGGTCAGTGCTGGGTCCCCCCTATCATCACCTCATCCGATCAGCAGGGATTACTGGGGGCCTATTCTTACCCAAAACCCTCATGGGGACATAAAGCTGTTGTTAGGGCCAGCCTAAATCTGTTGGGTAGCCAGGAGTAAGTGAGAGGGTACAGGTGTAAGTAGGTGGACATAGAACAAAGTAGGTATTTTCACTGCAAAGGAATGAAAAGTATGTTTTCTTGTAATGTCTTTCAGTTTACTCAGGCGATCAAGGAGACATTGGGGAACTGTAAACTGTCACCCAAATGTTTCTGCAAGGCCTGGAGAGACCCCTGCAAACGTAAAACCGTGGTCCAGTCCACCTCTTTGCAACCAACTTAGAGGTAGATGTGTACAATGCCAAAAGGTATATTTGATAAAAACTTCATCTCCTACACCAAGCCACACCTTGCCAATAGCATGATCACCCCCAACTGGTCAATGTGGCACTGAATAGGGAGCAGCTGACTGTAATCTCATAATTAGTCAAAAAAGAATAACTGTCCATTTGAGCTTAAAGAAGAAAGCCACTGATGTTATGGGCACAATAAATTTAACTTATAGATATCCTAGGGCTTAGCATGACCAGCCGATTGATTGGATCGGGCCTCTCCAACCTCCCGTCTAGATGAATTTAGAGCCAAAGTGCAGTAGTGGGCAAGAGGAGGAACACTATGAACCCGCAGTCTTCGAAGGCCCATAGCCTCGCAGATGCCCTCATGACACCAGGATCTCCGCCTCCAAACAACACGGGTCGCAATTCACGGCCAACAAATTGCCCCATTTGTCGCCTCCTACGATCAGCAAGGGGATGCTAGGGACCTATTCTTCCCAGGAGGCTCCACGGGGGTCACTGGGGAAGTATTGACGAAAATCAAAGCTAAGTTCACTAAGGATAATCCTAATACGAAATAAGTGTATCATCTTATTCCTGCTGTCCCTAAATATGAGGAGAGTCCTAGTGATCTCGGATTCGAGGGGCTTTGCCCTGCGCAATCAAATTGACTCTTTAAACCTAGCCCGTTTTAATGTGATCCTGCGTGTGCTGGCTTACCCAGGAGCCAATATTAACACTGCAGTACAACAGGCAATAGAAGACATGGGTGCAGCCACCTTCGATCGTATTTATTTATTTGCCGGGGTGAACAACTTGTCTGTATATCATGGGTCACATAACATTTCACCTGCCTACACTGATTGGAATAGATTGGTTGCTGACTTAGTCCAACAATATTATATGGCTAGATATAGACTACTGCCCTATGCAGGCCGTGTTGTCATCTGTGAGTTGATTGGACTGAATATTTATGAGTACAACTTCTGTCAGGGAAATCCTTACCATTATGAACAGTGGATTATCAACCGAGCAGTAATGAGAATCAGCGAGTACATTGCTGAGATGAACGAGGCGCATGCTGTATATAGTCCTCTGCTGGCTGATCTCATTCATAAGAAGAAAGGCACAAAGGGAGTCTATCATAGATATTCCACCATGTTGCATGATGGTAACAAGAAGAGAAGAGAAACTGTAATTATGGTCAATTTTGGAGTTATTTTTGGTAACCATGGCAACCCAGTAACCAAGACAACCAATTTCAGCCTTCTATCCCATAGAACTCTAGGAATGCTTAATTTTGATATCTCACTTGTGCTTCTACCTTGAAAATTAAGGAAGCTATGTCGAAAATACTGTTGATTTCAGAATTACCTGATTTTTGGGTGGTTGCCATGGAAACCAGTCAATTACTATATTCCGGAACACACTTTTTTTTAGTACAAACTATCGGGCCATGAAGTTCAGATATTTACCCATCCAATGATGTATGACATGCTTTGTTATACCTCGGGTTGGGGTTTTTCCTTAAATAAGGCTCTTTTTGGGTTTGGCCGCTCTACTATTAACCGTAAGCGAAAACCCAAATTCTGCTGTCTGGATCAACTGGTAGTCAGACTAAATGCCTAAGACCGGCCCAAGCCCAAGACCATCAGGCCCCCCCCCCCCTTTCCTTTTGGCACGAGGACATGATTCCCCTACCGGCGTGATGACGCCCCTCCGGGCACCTCTGACCAGATGGAACGAATCACAGCCGAACGAGGAGACCAAGCAGGAGATTGAGGCTTGGGGCAGTTAGAAGGCAGGAGACTGGCTTGGGGCAGTTAGAAGGCAGGACCCTTAAAGAAGAGACATGTGAACACAGTGAGTATCGATAAGGAACTGTTTATTCCAGGCCAGAATCTCCTGAAATATTAGCCCGAGACCATAAGCATCCTTTCCCTGTGTTGAGTCACACATGTGTAGAATTATGATATACATTTTTTCAATTACTGCTGATATTGATAATAACATATCAAAATGAGCTTAAGAATGTGACAATATAATTTGTAAATTACTGTATTCTTCTTTACACAGCTATGAGTAAAGGAAAAGCTTAAAACCAATTAGATGGCTCTCCATTAAGAGGAAGGTGGACAAGATGTTCAGTCACAGGCAGGTCCACGATGTATCATCAGACAGTGAAGATGAAGAACAATTCAGTGATGCCTCAGAGACTTTTGTATTTCCTGCCAACAGGTTGACTTGTGTATCATCAGACAGTGAAGATGAAGAACAATTCAGTGATGTCTCAGAGACTTTTGTATTTCCTGCTGACGGGTTGACTTCCTTGGATGAAAATGCTGCACAATATGAAGACGTTGCAGAGTTTTCAACAGATGATATAAACATCAATTCCAACCTCAATGGAGCACATGCAACTTTGTTTTCACTGGATACTGATGAGAGTGAAAATAGTGAAGATAGTGAAAATAGTTCAGAAACTGAAGAAGAAATGGAACACATTGATTTAAGAGATTCTGAAAGGTTTAGGAGGGAATTGGGAGAATGGGCCTGCCAATGTGATTGCACTCATGTCATGTTGAACAAGCTTCTAAAACTTTTACAAAAGTATGAATTCTGGGTGCCAGAAACAGCAGCAGCTCTCTTGAAAACACTACAAAACATATTGGCAGTGAAGAAATCAGGTGGGGAATACATATACTTTGGCATAGAAAAGTGTGTGAATATTGCCCTTTCTGACATTGATGCTGATAGTGTAACAGAACTTGAAATCTCTGTGAATATTGATGGACTCCCACTTTTTAAAATTACAGGGGTTTCAGTGTGGCCAAAACTGTGTAATATACCAAATCTGATGGAAACACCATTCATTGTTGCCCTATACTATGGTGAGAAAAAACCACACAACCTTGAATTCCTCAATGACTTTATTGATGAACTTCTGATTTTGCAAGATAAAGGTATTGTATTCAAAGGGGAAACACTTCCTATCAAGATACGCTGTGTTTTATGCGACACACCAGCTAAAGCCTTAGTCAAAAGGAATTATCCAATTTAATGGTAGATATGGATGCGATAGGTGGGAAGAAAAAGGTGTGTGGGATGGCCGTATGATGTTCTTGGGAGCAAATGCCGCTTGTCACATTGACAAATCATTCAGGGAGGAACAGAATCCCGAACATCATAAACAAGTATCAACCTTTTGTAGACTGAATATTGATATGATTCATGATTTTTCCCTAGATTACATGGATGTAGTTAACCTTGGTGTAACCAAAAGGTTGTTGCTGCTGTGGACACAAGGAAACACAAAGGGACATCTCTCATCACAACAGAAAAAGTGCATTAGCACGAAACTTCTACAGATAAAGCCCTTCATACCAAAAGAGTTTGCACGCAAGCCAAGAACTCTATCGGAAATGAAGATGTGGAAGGCAACAGAGTTTAGAATGTTCTTACTCTATACTGGACCACTTGCCCTGAAAGGAGTAATGAGGGGGCCAGGGACCGATCTGGGCCGCCGACCAGCAGGCTCCTCTTATCACAAACGCCGGGTACCAGTTCCCCGCATGTTCCCGGCGTTACACCTGTACACAGGTGTCGCTGGTCGGTGGCCCATAACGGTCTCCTGCCTCCCTCATTGGGGAAGATTACTATGAGCACTTCATGTGTTTGAGCATGGGCATAACTATCCTCATGAATGAGGCATTTGTGAAAGCATACGGAAAATATGCCGAAGGCTTGCTCAAGTATTTTATAAGTCAATCAAGAATCCTGTATGGTGACCAGTTTGTGACATATAATGTCCACAGTCTCATCTATTTTCAGATGTTGCTACACGGTTTGGGTCCCTTCATAATTGCTGTGCATATCCTTTTGAGAACCATTTACAATGCATTAAGCGTCTAGTGTGTTCGGTAAGTAAGCCTCTCATTCAGATTGCACGAAGGACTGCAGAAATAGATGCAAACAAAGTAGCAAAGGTGCAAAGGTAAACAGAAAATGTACTAAGCAACATGAAACCAAACAACTGCTTCCTCTTTGTCAATAGGTCATACTGTCTTGTCACAGACCTCATCAATGATGACACCATTAAATGTGAGGTATTTGAAAAAGCTGTTTGCCTATTCAAAAAGCCCTGTGACTCAAGACTGTTTGGAATCAAAAAGGCAAGCCGACATAAAACTGTCATGAAGCAAATTCGGTGATGTGGACCACATCAGGATAATAGGAGGTGTGCATGGCGGGCCACACGTCTAGCTTCTTCCACCTATGGTGCCCCCACCATGGATCCCCACAGGGGGCCCAAGACACGTAATCCAATGGTTGGGTCACCCGAGTAAGTTGAATTATTTAAAGACAAGAATGATGTTGACCTTGGCCTGCTGCATACAGACTTTACTACCATTTGAACCATCAGGTACTTTTATCACATAGATTTTGCAAGCCAAATTTGATCCTACATGGAATTATTATGTGGTAATTACGTGGAAAAGAGGGACATTATGCCACCTAAAGGAATGCAGAGAACTGGGTCAAGTTCAAGGCCAGACTGCAGTGACAACAGTGCACCAACTAAAATGGATCAGGGTTCGGACTCCAACTATGAGGTAAACAAAGTAAGTGGGGTGCAGAAAGACATTGACAAACTACTGGATCATGAACTATTAATCAAAATATTGAAAAGTCAAGAATCCTCATCTAAATTAGTGAGTGAGTGAGTAATGGATGCTTTACGCCATTTCGACAACTAAGGTCATATTCATGGCGAAAACGGTTGTTATCAATGAAAAGATGGACTAAAAGTTGTCAATAGAACAACATGATATATGTACAAGATCT
Source organism: Lepidonotus clava (assembly GCA_936440205.1). Lineage (NCBI taxonomy): Eukaryota > Metazoa > Annelida > Polychaeta > Phyllodocida > Polynoidae > Lepidonotus > Lepidonotus clava. Next base: position 39,574,860 of record OW387144.1, on the reverse strand, counting down.
TATCCTAAGGATAAAAAATATGTTAACATACTAATCATATCAGTCGATACAGACCAGCTGTTTTCAAAAAGTGGATGATACGATCAGACTGTACAGTGTTAAAAAGTTCAGGTAGACCAGCTACCTGATAGAACTGTCTACGGGTCTGTTCAAAATCTGGGCATTCCAAAAGGAGATGCTTGATGGTTAAAGGTCGATTACAAACAATACATTCTGGTTGGGGCTCACCCTTTAAAAGAAAAACATGTGTAAGTCTAGAATGACCGATTCTAATTCTGGTAAAAACAGTTTGGTCTTTTCTTACTTTAAGAACATTAGGTTTAACATCTTTGACGGTTGGGAAAATAGAATGCAGTTTGTTATCGGGGAACTGGTCCCATTCATTTTGCCATCTCTCATTGATGTATTGAACGATTCTCGGTTTAAAATCTATGTGAGGAATTGGAAAAGGAAGGACTGCTTTGTCCAATCCCTTCTTGGCCGTTTGGTCAGCTAACTCATTACCATGAATGCCTACATGACCCGGTATCCAACAGAACTGAACATCAAATCCTGAGTTGGACAACTTTTGTAGCCAGAGAAGAATTCTCATAATAAGTGTATGTTCAGTTTTCAAAAACTGCAAAGCCTGAAGACAGGACTTTGAGTCGGTAAAAATGATAAAGTTCTTTTCCTCTGCCTGTTGAATGGCCTTCAAAGCAAGAATAATGGCAACTGCTTCAGCTGTGAAAATAGAACTGAAGTCAGGTAGACAGGCAAACTGTTTCTTACCGCAGCAGACAGATGCTGCTGCAGCACGTTTTCCCATCCTTTGAACCATCAGTGAAAACAGGAGAATGATGAGGAAATTTGTTTCGAACTTCATGATACCGGGACACGTAATCCAATGGTTGAGTCAGTGACTTTTTAGATTTGGTGAGGTCAAAATTGATAGGAGGTGGTTTGAGTCTCCATGGAGGAATGACTGAAAAATGAGGCTGTTTCAAAACATCAAGATCCACAAAGGCATTTTCTATGTGAGGTTTCATTCGAATGCCAAAAGGTTGGATGTAGTTTGGTCTGGCAGCATAGAGATGTTCGTTTTGGGGTTGAAATACGCACTTAAAGGCAGGATTAGAAGCATTTGTTTTTAACTTAATGATGAATTGAAGGGAAAGTTTTAATCTTCTATTGGTTAATGAAGATTCCCCCGCCTCCACATAGAGGCTTTGGACTGGCGATGTCCTAAAAGCACCCAATGCCAGCCGCAGCCCCTGATGATGGACGGAGTCTAGCTTCTTGATATATGATGCGCGTGCTGACCCATAGACCTGACAGCCATAATCGAGCTTTGATCTAATCAAAGCTCTATAAAGTTGTAATAAGATTTTGCTGTCAGAACCCCAAGTGGTGTTTGCCAGAACTTTTATGATGTCCAAAGCCTTGTTACATTTTGTCCTTAGACTGTTAATATGTGGAATGAAAGACAACTTTTGATCAAAAATCAAACCTAAAAACTTGGTCTGTTCAACTACTTTGATTGGATCACCATCCATCTTCAACTCAGGGTCCAGATGGAGGGATCTCAACTGACAAAAGTGAACAGCCACTGTCTTTGCTTTGGAAAATTTAAAACCATTATCTATTGACCATTTGTGGATCTTGTTTAGATTTAATTGAATTTGCCTCTCTATAGTGTTCATTTTTTGCCCTTATAGCATATGAGGAAATCATCAACATATAAACTACAGGACATGTCTTTTTGAAGACACTGAACAATACTATTGATTTTGATGCTAAACAGGGTCACAGATAAGATGCTTCCCTGAGGAACACCAAGTTCTTGATTGTGAATATCAGACAGAGTGGTGTCTAATCGCACCCTAAAGTGACGATTAGATAGAAAATTCCTAATAAAAATGGGTAAACGGCCACGAAATCCCATGTTATATAAATCTTTCATAATACCATATTTCCATGTCGTGTCATATGCCTTTTCCAAATCAAAAAAGACTGACACTACATGTTGCTTCTGAATAAATGCATCTCTTATGAAAGATTCCAATCTTATCAAATGATCGAGGGTGCTTCTTCCTCGTCTGAATCCACTCTGAAATTCTGAAATCTGATGTTGAGATTCCAGCATCCAGACGAGTCGATCATTGATCATCCGCTCCATGGTTTTGCAGATGCAAGATGTTAATGCTATAGGCCTATAATTAGAAGGATCATTATGATGTTTACCAGGCTTTGGAATAGGAATAATGGTGGCTTCCTGCCAAGACGTTGGCAGTTGGCCACTATCCCATATGTGATTGAAAAGATTCAAAAGAATCTTGAGCACTGGTTTAGGAAGATGTTTGAGAAAGTCATAATGAATTTTATCAGGACCAACTGCTGTATTATGAGATTTATTGAGAGATTTTAAAAGTTCGTCTATGTTAAAGGCTTGGTTATATCCCTCAGAATTATCCGATGTAAAATTTAATGGTTTTCTTTCTTCTCTGATTTTAATTGGTTTGAATTGGGAGTGACAGTTGGCGGAAGAAGAATGATGTTGAAATGTTTCAGCCAATCTTTCGACCACCTTAACAGGAGAGGTCAAAAGATTGCCTCCATCCTGTAGGTGCTGGACTCTGGCCTGGCCCCCCTTGCCTTTTATTTTACGGACCATAGTCCAGACCTTTTTCATGGGTGTCCGGGAGTTAACCCCCGAAACATAATCCCTCCAACACTGTCCTTTTGATTCCCATATGATTCTTCGGGCCTGAGCCCTTTTTATCTTAAATTGAGTTAAATTGTCAGCAGTTGGTCTTTGTTTAAATTTTCTTAAGGCCTTCTTTCTACTTTTTGCATGCATCGTTAAACCATGGATTACGGATGTGCTTAGGAACTGTCGAGGTTTTGGGGATAGTTTCTTCTGCTATAGAAAGTAACTTGGTGGAGAATTGGATAAATGAATCGTCTGCTGAGAGCCTCTCCCGACATAAAGTCTGGAAGGACTCCCAATCGGCCTTATTGAGCCTCCATCGAGGCTCTTTTAGACCTATATTAGGATCGTCAATATTGACTAAGATTGGGAAATGGTCACTTCCATGGAGGTCATTTAATACTCTCCAGGAGAAGTCCAACAGCAGACGAGGGTCAGCTAATGTTAAGTCAATAGCAGAATACGTACCATAACCCGGATGTAAATAGGTGTAAGAGCCATCATTTAAAACACATAAATCTAGGTCATTAATAATATCTTCAATCATCCTGCCCTTGTCATCATACCTGTCACCACCCCATAAGGGATTATGACCATTGAGATCTCCCATTATGAGGATTGGTGACGGTAATTGGTTTAAGAGATTTTCTAATTCTTGTCTATTGATGTTTGAATTTGGTGGAAGGTAGAGTGAACAGAGAGTAATGGTTTTATGTAATGTCACTCTGACTGCTATTGTTTGAAAATTGGTATTTAATGGAATAAGACTATGCATGATATCTTGTCTTATTAAAATGGATGAGCCCCCTGAGGCTCTTCCACCATCAGGGGCATATGTATTATATATGCGATATCCTTTAAAGGTGATATTGTCTTCTCTTTTCAAAAGGGTTTCCTGAAGACACAGGGCAAGAGGATTATAATGACTAACTAAAATTTTAAGTTCATTAAAATTGGCTCTAAAACCTCGACAGTTCCATTGGAAGATTGATCTTCCTGCCATCAAGGTGGATGGACAGGAGATCGTCCCCGGATCTTATTTTGGGGGGACACGCTGCGACTTGCAGCCGCAGCTTCTTCCATCTCAACTTCTTTTAAATTTTGGAATCTGTTAGACAAAGGCAAATGACTCCTTTCTAGTTTATTATGCTGTTCCTGACTAGATTGACTTTGTCGGTTTTCAGCCGAAGCCCTAGAGGAGCTTCGACTGTTACGACTTTTTTTTCGATTCGATGGAGCTTCAGATGATGGAACAGATGATGGAACAGATGAATTCGAAGTTGATGTAGATGTACTAGCGCTAGATTCTGTCTGAGTGACCTTTCCAGCTACCACGACCTGGATGCCTGAGGGACCACGCACTGGTTTATCTAATTTCAACCAGGTGTAGTCTGTCTGACATTCAACTGTCCTGAGTTTCGGTTTTACCGCGGCCGCATAGGAAGTGGCTCCAGGGACTCTTATGGTCCCTTCCACCATCTTCCTTGCTTCCGGGTAACTGACACGATTTTCAGTTTTTACCTTTTGGATCGATTTTTCTTTGATCCACACAGGACAGTCTTTCGACGTGGCCATGTGGGCACCTTGACAATTGATGCATTTTGCATCGTTGACACATTCCACATTGTCATGTCCCTTCTGGCCACATCTGAGACAAGTCTGCTCGTTAGAGCAGGAGTCTCTGCCATGACCATACCTCTGGCACTTAAAACAGCGGAGTGGATTTGGTATGAACAAATCCACTTCAACGCGGAGATAACCAACTTTAAGTTTCTTGGGAGGAGAAGGTCTGTCAAAAGTGAGGATATAGGTGTTTGTCGGAATGACATTACCTTTTTTCCTAATAGATATCCTTTTGACAAAGGAAACACCTTGAGGACGCAGTTCTCTAGTGATTTCATCCTCACCAACATCTCGAAGTTCTCTACATCGGATTACTCCTTTGCTTGAATTCAAAGATCTGTGAGGAGAGGCTTTCATGCCAACACCAGCAAGCGTAGTGGCACGCTGCAGGTTGGTGGCATGGGCCTTCTTATCACACTCCACAAGAATTTGGCCAGATCGTAGTTTACGAATATCCTTCACCTTGCCAGCTATTCCTTCAATGCCTTTATTTATGGCAAAAGGAGATAGCTTGGACAAAGGATTCGTATTGTCGGAAGGCTCAAGAATCAAAAACCTAGGCCAGTATTCATTTTCATTTTCAATATTCTGTAAATGTTCCGGGTCTTCATCATCAGTTAACGGACGTTTGTTGGGGTTGTTTTTGTTATGTGCCATATGAGTACACAGGTTGTTCATCCCCCTTGCTCCCCACCCACCTCGGAGTCCTACAGGGGGATGTGCAGAGCTGCGGAAACCGTCAGAGTGAGTGAGTGTTGGGTGTTTTACGCCGTACCGACAGCCAGGGTCATTTTCACGGCGAAAACCAGTTGGGACGAATTCTGTCTGTGGTGATCGAATCTATGAGATGAAGGTGACAGGGCGGGCAAACAGCAGGGGATCAAAACCCAGCGATCATTTTTGCTGTACCTCATCCCTTAGTGAACCAAGCACTGACCGGGAATTGAACCCAAAAACCTCTTGGTCAGTGCAGGGTCCCCCCTATCGTCGCCTCGTACGATCAGCAGGGGCTACTGAGGGCCTATTCTTACCCGGACCCCCACGGGGCGAAACCGTCAGATACACACCAGAGATACAAGGGGGATATACTCTAATAGTCAACCAACTACTAGATTAGCCCTAGCCACTGCCTTCTAGGATATCAAAGAAAATAGATTGTTTGAAATTTTTAGAGAATAACAACTATCCAATTGAGTTTGAAAAGCCACTGATATTATGGGCAAAATAAAAAGCCAACCACCGATGTTATTGGCAAAATAAAGAGAAAGTCAAAGGCCACTGAAGTTATTGGCAAATTAAAGCCACTGATGTTATGGGCAATATGAAAGGAAAGCCCCTGATGTTATGGGAAATATTAACTTTCTGTATAAGTATCCTAGGGCTCAGCATGACCAGCCGATTGATTGGATCGGGCCTCTCCAACCTCCCGTCTAGATGAATTTGGAGCCAAAGTGCAGTATTGGGCAAGAGGAGGAACACTATGAACCCACAGTCTTCGAAGGCCCATAGCCTTGCAGATGCCCTCATGACACCAGGATCTCCGCCTCCAAACAACACGGGTCGCAATTCACGGCCAACAAATTGCCCCATTTGTCGCCTCCTACGATCAGCAAGGGGATGCTAGGGACCTATTCTACCCAGGAGGCTCCCGAAGGAACCCCCACCCCGGATCCCCACGGGGGTCATCTAAATTATCCCAAAGAAATTTTGTCAAGGAATACAAACAAACAAAAAGTTAAATTTACTAAAGGTGAAGCAGTGGAAAATCTATGGTTTTGATGGTGTTGGGGAGCGTGATTTTAAAAGGCCAAAACAAGTTGTTGAAAACTTACTCAAGGACTTAGACATTGAGTGAGTGAGTGAGTGAGTAATGGATACTTTACGCCGTTTCCAAAACCAAGGTCATATACACAGCGAAAAACAGATTGCGATGAACAACTCTGTCCATTTTATAAATGGTCATTTTAAAGCGAATATCTTTCAGAAAATTGAAAAACTGGGCAGGAAATAAGAATGGAGAGGAGTACAAATTGTGGATGTTTTATCCCTGCAAAATTCATCAACAAGATGACCTGAGAATCATCACATACGCAAAAGGCAAGGACACGTATGTGAAAATACAAGGAAAATCATTAATTATTGATGTTACAAGGTATACACACCAAGAGTGAGAGTGAGTGAGTGTTGGGTGTTTTCGCTATACCAAAGGCCAGGGTCATTTTTACAGAGAAAACAAGTTGGGATTTTGTCTTTGGTGATCGAATCACTTGGTCAGTGCAGGGTCCCCCTATCATTGCCTTCTATGATCAGCAAGGGCTACTGGGGACCTATTCTTACCCGGACCCCCGAGGGGCTGAAAATGTATTGTTTTTCATTCGCTGGCCCCTCCTCTTAGGGGGTGATGTAGCGTTGTTTGGGTAAAGATAACTGTGTGTTCTACAACATCATTTAACATATATTTACATGCTATATGTATTCATTAAGATAGGCAAGAATGAAACTGAAAATCAGATTTTTCAATTGTATTTTATGAACAAGGATATGTCAGTCACCAATAAAGATAAACTTCTGAAAATTTCAATGATTGTTTCTAAGCCCCTTACCGAGGGATGCATGTCTCATACTGTAGATTTAGCCCATAGTATTTGTTTAATGGTATATCTCTAATATGACTAATTTAAAAAATATGAATAAAGAATATTGTACCATATCATTCATCCACTCCTTGTCCTGTGACAGGATATTGACATCACCCGATGGTCACACCTGGTCTGGAAGTGTCATTCCCCTTTGGTGGTTCCTGGACCTCTTTTTGAGAGAGGTGTACTTTTGGGTGTGTAGGGGGTGTGTAGGGGGTGTGTAGGGAGTTTTAATTTCCTGCCCTGCTTTTTCTTGCGCTGCTCTGGTAGTAGAAGGGTGTGTTTAGGTAGAGTGAAGGGGTGGTGTTGGGGATGATATTCAGCTCATGATCTGTGAAGACACGTCGATCGAGTGCTGGTACAGGTACGTCTGGGGGAATATCAGCAAAGAAGTAAGAGGGAAGGGAGATATCATCACTTGTGGATGCTTTCTTGAATGGGGTTGGGAAGGGGTCTGGGTAGAGTGATGCATATGGGGTTGGTTCCTGCAGCAATGATCAATGGCAGTGGACAGACAGAAGGACAGTGCTCGAGATTTAAAAAAATGTTTTTGCAAAGAAGCCCTGAAGACAAGATCAGAAGACTGGAAATGACCCCTGACAACGACCACAAAAACTGATAAGTAAAAATACTCTATTATCCCGTGGGGATGCAGCTCTGGAGGAGGCTATTTTGGAAGCATGCACCTGTGCTGCCGAAGAAGTCCTACAGCTGGTTTCAGATCACGCCCAGGACTCGGCTGCCGTCCTTGAGCACAAGGGAAACGGCATACTGGCGAAGCTCCAGCAAAAGTTTAGCCCGAATCAGCAGATTCACAGCAGGCAGGATATTAAGGAATATTCCAGCAAGGAGAAGGCCATGCTGCAGAGAGAGCTGAACCATAAGAGGGAACTAGTGCTCCTCAATCAACCGATGCTTACAGAGATGCTAAATATGCAACCTGAGCATCGGGTCAGCCCCGGGCAGGAATTCAAGTCCGCCAATCCCAACCTGCTGCCTAAACGCACTCGTACCATTAAAGCCAACCCCAATCCTTCACCCCGACCCAAACCGGCACAACCCCAGAGGGTGAGGCCACAGCAGCAACAGCCCGCAACGCAGCAGAACGCCCAACAACTGGCCCCAAGGGCACAACCGCGCATGGCATACCAGCCCGCCCCTACCACCTACAGCGCACCTCCACAGTACACCCAGCCGCCCCCACTGATGGAACAGTGCGTTGAACGAAAGACCGAGAACATCCAGTGTGGAGCTAGACCTTGCCGCGTTCACCAAAGGGGCTCGTGTCCCGCCAAAACCAGACCAAGGGGCCGCACACCAAGCCACACCGCCCCAAACCCGGCCTATGCCACCGCAGCCGAAAACAACTGGACCGACACCACCTCTAACCAGGCACCGTGGAACAACAGCCACGATGGAACGCAGGAAAATTTCCCCCTGCGGTCCTGAGCACGCAGGTCAGCTCGGAGACCAGCTGGACGACGCCCAAGTCGCCAGCCAAGAGGCCGTGGGAGGGAACCCAGCCGCCAGTGGATGGGGGGGGGGGGGGGGGGCACCCCGAGACCCGCCAGGAGCCCCAGGGACAGTACCAGCAATAAGGTCAATACTAAGAGACCAGAGAGACAGAACAGAGGTTTACCTTTCCAATAAACGTGTATCTGTCTCTACAACACAATGCTGCATTCCCGACTTCTATAATAAAGAGCGACCCCCTGAGGAAACAGAAAAGGAGACCGATGCTACCCCCACTAACACCTCCCTCCACCAAAAGGTAGATTCCTTCATTCAAGTCACCAAGGTTTCCCTCAAAAATACTCCCCAGATCGATAATGTCATCAACCTTTCTGACCACACCTTAAATGAAGATGAAATTAACCTCCTCAAAAACAACCAACCCAGTATCGAACCAGAGACCAGTACAGGTCCCTTCGCAGACCCCTCTAGACTTAAACTAAAGTCTAATTCCAACTGGACCCCACCCCTTGGCCCCCCAAACCTCGAAAGTATCATAACAATAAATGAGTTAGGTATTCTGGCAGCCAATATAGATCCCCCCACCAAATACAATCTACCGAACAGCCAGAAGAAGGCCATAAAGGGATTAGCCAACAACAATGACATAGTCATCAAACAGGCCGACAAAGGAGGGGCAGTCGTTCTACAAAATAGACAAGATTATATAAAGGAAGGCGAGAGACAGCTCAAAGACCCAAAGTTCTATAAAGAGCTCCAAAGCGATCTCACCGAGACTCACAATGAGAGAGTAAAACATCAATTAGATTGCATGCAGTCACGTGGAGAAATCACACAGAAAGTCAAGTCCTTTCTACTTACCAGTGAACCACAGACTGCCCAGTTCTACCTATTACCAAAGATCCACAAGGGCACCACACCAGTCCCCGGTCGCCTGATGGTTTCGGCCAATGAAAGTCCTACCGAACGAATATCTGCGTTTGTTGACCATTTCCTGGCGCCAATAGTCCAAAAGGGCACATCCTATGTATGTGACACAACCGACTTCCTAAGTAAGGTAGCTGGGTAGATGACAACACAGGAGATAAGATCTTACTCACCCTAGACGTCAGTTCACTATACACCAACATCCCAAATGATGAAGGTTGCAACGCAGCTTGCCAGGCGCAATGTAGACATCGGTCACAGGGCCAACAACCAAGCAACCTCTCACTATTCGAAATGTTGGGCCAGGTCCTCACCATGAATAACTTCCAATTTAACAACACCAACTACCTACAAATAGGTGGCACTGCAATGGGCACCAAGGTAGCCCTGTCGTATGCCAATATATTTATGAGTGAATTCAAAGATAAATACGTCTACACCTATCCTCTCCAGCCGAAAATATGGCTCAGATACATAGACGATATCTTCTGCATTTGGCAACATGGTGAACATAAGCTACATAAATTCACAGTGCATCTCAATAAGGCGCACCAGTCCATCAAGTTCACGGTTGAACAGTCAACTTCCCAAATGAACTTTTTAGACACCACCGTGTCTTTGGAAGGCAAGTCACTAACTACCAACCTCTATTGTAAACCGACGGACAGGAATAACTTCCTACCGTTCAATTCAGCCCACCCGTATCACTGCAAGAAGGGTCTCCCGTATGGACAATTCCTGCGGTTACAACAGATCTGTAGTAAGGATACAGACTTTGTGTCCAACTGCGCCAATAAAGCTGCCCTCCTTATTCAGAAAGGATATCTGGATCAACTCCTGATCGAATCCTTCCGGAGGGCAGCAAACACAAATAGGGAAACCCTCCTTAGTCAACCCCCCAGAAAACCCAAGAAGAAGGATGAGCTACCCTTCTTTCTCACAACAACCTACAACCCCACAAACAAACAACTGGGAGACCAAGTCGGTAAGACCTGGGACCTTCTAGATAGGTCCGCATCGACCCGTCACTTGCACAGCAGGGACTTCAAGATAGGGCATCGGAAACCCAATTGCTCGAAGGACATCCTTGTCCGGGCCAGACTGAAAGACCCTTCTGACCACCGGGTCCACAATGGGTCAAACCACAGGAAGGCATGCGGGACCAAAACGTGCAGATATTGCCCCAGAATAAACAAAACCGGGAATATCAAATCGCACGTGACAGGAAAGAAGTACTTCACCCGTCAGCAAGTTGACTGTAACAGCAACAACCTGGTCTATGCAATTGGCTGTAGAAGATGCGGCAAACAGTATGTAGGTCAAACAAAGAATAGCGTAAAGAAACGCTTCCAATCCCATTTCCACTATATCAGAGTGAGTGAGTGTACCGACAGCCGGGTCATTTTCACGGCGAAAACCAGTTTGGAAGAATTCCGTCTTTGGTGATTGAATCTATGAGATGAAGGTGACAGGGCGGGCAAACAGCAGGGGATCGAAACCTAGCAATCACTTTTGCTGTACCTCGTCCATTAGTGAACCAAGCACTGACCGGGAATTGAACCCTAAAACCACTTGGTCAGTGCAGGGTCCCCCCTATCATCGCCTTGTACGATGAGCAGGGGCTACTGAGGGCCTATTCTTACCCGGACCCCCACGGGGGTTTCCACTATATCATGAACGACCCAACGAAGATGGAAGTCTCCAGACACTTCAACTCTACCGGACACAGCCGCCTGGATGACGTCGAAATCTGGATTCTACAATTTTGTAAAACGACCCCGGAGAAGCCGGTGGCCCTCCAACAGAAGCTCAATACTGAGTTTGATTGGATCCACAGGCTACATAGCCAGATACCGATGGGCCTAAATACCATCGATACAGGCTACTAGAACCCCACTTTGAGGGGCGAGCCTCAGCCATTTATTCGTATCACCCACAACCTAATCCGTCAAACCCCAACCCACTGAGCCTGCCCCTCCGAGGACCCACACTAAAGGATGGATATAGCCACACTGCCAAGCTACCGACCACCAGGATTTTAGCACTGCAAACAGCTTATCACCATGCCATTAGCCAATGCAAATACACTCAATATAACCTAAGATCCTATGTGGACACCGTGAAACTCAACCATTTAAACGGCCTGATGAGGTATTTACCGAAACCGTGACAGCCACCTGACATCGCCCCCGAACATTAGGGTCCTGACTGCGTAAGACGGACCTGGGTCTGATGATTTGGTCAACCCCAATACCCCTCCTCTAGGTCTGCCCTTAGGGGGACCCCAGCCCTAGACTGGACCGTATAGGACAGTTAGGGGACAGCACCTTTCCTACATAATCCCTCATGTGACCTGGACCGCATAGGACAGGCTCTGGAGATGGTAGGCCTCCCTCTGAGATCCGGGCACCCTCCTCATCCTCACCCACCCCTCACCCGCAATTATCGACAAGACCGGTTAGGACCCACGATAGGACTGCACCCCCGTGACACCTAAGCAGAGTGGCCCCTGCCGCCGCTTAGACCAACCTCGACCACCCACCACACTACCCAGACTGGATAGCGTGGCCCTTGCCACCTCTGTCTGCCTTCAACCTCCATATAGAACTACTAGTCGGTTCCACTTCCCAAAACCCTTTACAGACCCAGCACCCCACACCCCTGATTCCCAATGTTACCCCACCGGACCTCATTTGGGCCCCAAAAACCACAACATGGATATGAAAGAGCCCCACCTGACCCCCAACTGACCAATCAGGTAAACCACACTAGGCAGAGTGCTGTGTTGAAGAGTGAGACACCCCTCACTTCACGGTTGCCGTCAGAGGAGTAAGCATCATTCGTATTCAACATATAATCTACAACCCTGCATCTACACATAACCAACAACCCCCACCCTATATAACCATCAATACTCTCCCCCATTAGAGAATGGAAGGTCACCAAACCGACCCGGCAAACGATACACCTGACGTTGACATGGATTATGACTCGAACCTTAAAGAAACCACCGACCCTACCCAGAAGCTGAGCAAAAACTGACTGACCGACCGCCAACGAAACCCCAAACACCGAATACAAGTCCGACCCCACAAAAAAAGACACAGACGACGACGAAACAGATGACCCCTTCCTCGAATGAACTGACAAAAAAATAGACCATGAAAAAGAAACAACCACCAACACCCAATGCACAGATTGCACTAACAAGACGAAACCATTTTTAACCTTGCCAGACAGCTCCAGACATATGACAACACCCACACAATGCAAGAAAAATCAATGAAGGAACTAGAGGAGGAAGCAAACGAAGAAAGAGAATGGAGGAAAGACATACAAAAAAAGCTAGAAAACCTGCAGAGGGAAAAGGAGGAACATGAGGAGAAGATGCAAGAACAAGACAAGAGCACGAAAAAGAAAGAATGCTGTGAATCAGAAAAAGAACAGAAGAAAAGAGAGAAGAATGAATCAGACCTCTGCCTTCCTGATTCATGTTGGGATTAATGACTTTAAAAAGGGACTAACTGCAGACAAGATAGCTTACAACATAAAAAAGACCATAAAATCAATAGAACAGACAGTGAGGAGCAAAACAACAGTAATCCCCCCCCCCCAACCAATAAAGGCCGACTGATCCTGACCCTCAAAGACGAACTGACGACTGACAAACTTGACATACACAAAGACACAACCCTAGAGGACGACAATATGCACATAGACACTGATTCAAAAGCAAGAGCAACAAACTTCATCAGACTCTACCCACAAGAGTGAGTGAGTGAGTAATGGAGGTTTTAGCCGTATGGACAGCCAGGACAGGCAAACAGCAGGGGATCAAAACCTGGAAATATTTTTTGCTGTACCTCATCCCTTAGTGAACGACAGCGCCAACCGGGAATTGAACCCAAAGAACCACTTGGTCAGTGCTGGGTTCCCCCTATTGTTGCCTTCTATGATCAGCAGGGGCTACTGGGGGCCTATTCTTACTCGGAACCCTGGGTTCGTCATGAATGATACAAATCTGGCATTAGATTTATATGCAAAAACTTAGAGTGACTGAGAAATAGCCAAAAATGCATTTCTCAATGTTTAGAGAATGAAGACAACACAATGATTAGATGCTCAAACCAAGACTGCCACCTAGGAGCTTGGTTTCACTCATCTTTTGTAACCATGCCCCAGGACCAAGACATTTCGGAAGATTGGTGGTACTCTCAAGAGTGTCACAAAACGAAAGCGTCTATCTTGTGTAGGTGTAAACTATTGAAACCAGGCCAGATGACCTCCTGTGATGCAGGTGAAGAGTGCACAGAAGGATTTTGTTTTCACCTAGATTGCATGCATCTAGCGGAGGTCCCAGGTAATATGTCATTACCTTTTATGAAGGGCTGATAGGTATTACTTTAAATTGCAAAGGTTTTATTTTTGACATTTGCCAATAATAATAAGTGGATGCTTGGAAATAACTTTCTTTTGCTCATTAGTCGTAAATCAATTTAATTATTTTCCATGCTCTAAGTACACAAATGAAATAAAAAAGTTTTTACTTCCTGACACCTACTGGTACTGCTGCGGTGATTGCGCAGAACGAGGGGGACAGAGATAAGATGGTGACTGTAACTATGCCATTGCCCTGACATGGTATGGTTTGATGGATATGGTTCATCGCAATGCAGTGAGAGAAGGAGATGGCCTGGCAATGATGGGGAGATGGCCTGGCAATGATGGGGATGTGGCGATTAAACATGCCAAGATTTTGGAGTGGAAATCACAAATACCTCATCATCGAGCATTGACTTCTCTCAGTTGATACAATTAACTTTTTTATTGTTCTTTTATTTAGAAAATAAAAATAATGCTTTCTGTACATATTCTGTCAGTGGGTGTAAATAGAATATGATTTTCATATATATTATATAATTTATATCATAGGCATAAATGGTTGGCTGGTCGCAAGTCTTATTGAGGAGATCATCTGCAATCGAACCTGCAACATGAGAGGAGGACCTGGCAACTACATTGCGATGGATAGTGTAAATGAATTCTTGAAGAACATTTATAAACATTTATTTTATCAAGAAACATTTATTTTATCATGAAAACACCAACTGGTATGCCATGAGTGATAGAGTGAGTGAGTAATGGATGCTGTAAATGCCGTTTCAATAACTAAGGTCATATTCACGGCGAAAATAGGTTGGGATGAACTCTGACTTTGATGATTGAATCTTTGAGATGAAGGTGACAGGGCGGGCAAACAGCAGAAAAACCTGGAAACCCCTTAGTGAACCAAGCACTCACCTTCTACGATCTACGATCAGCAGGGCCTACTGGGACTAACTCATTCTGGGGTGGGGAGGCACTTTTCAAATCATCAGCCTATGAGATAGGTGATACACACAAGAAAACGATCAGGGTCTAATACTTGAAGATATTAGAGAAAACGAAAATAGGCTTTGATCAACAATGCACCACTGGTCAAGAACTCATTAACAGCCCGCAGCCAGTTTGGTCTGCGCCGCGGCCTACGCACAGATACACTTATTCGAACGATAGCCCACAGTACTTGTGACACTATCCCGAGATCATATACCAGAGTTATATCAATGGCACCAATCACTATAATAGCAGATTCAAGGGGTGGAACATTTAAAAAATACTTCATCGATGAAGAACTTCAGGTGATTGATGTCATAGAAATGCACATCGACCCCTATTCTGGTATGTCTTTAGCCCATCTAAGTATGCAATTGCCGTACAAAAGATTCGTTGAACACACCGACTTTGTGCATCTGATGCTCGGAATTAATGACTTCACTGTGTTAGACAGGATGTCAAAAACCCTGAGGCTCATTACACCTTTCTCTAGTGTTTTGTTAACACATATAAAGCCGTTAATTCTAGACCTTGAATGGAATTTAAAAGACTGTATCCTAACAGAATGTCTATTTCGGTAGCTCGGTTTGCAAATTGGAGGTGGATGGGGTCCACACTGTCATGGTCAACAAGACCCAATTCACTGTGACATTTGGGGAACGTTCATTCCATTGCACGTGCAACTTCCACAACACCAGGAAACTGGTGTGCCTCCATGGGTCCCACTGTATCATGACCCATGAGCTGGAATTCTAGCGTCACTGGCTGCGACGGAGATGGTGGAAGGACCAGCCAGTGGCAGTCGACGAGGAAGCGGTGGATGGGACTGGGAAGGTTGACACCAACCTCAGGTTCAACAAGGTCTTGTCACACCTGAAGAACGTTGCAAGTGTGGCTGCCATTTCGGACCATCAGAACTACCAGCGAATCTTGAGTGAGTGAGTGAGTGTTGGGTGTTTTACGCTGTGCCGACAACTAAGGTCATTTTCACGGCGAAAAACCAGTTGGGACGAATTCTGTCTTTGGTGATTGAATCTATGAGATGAAGGTGACAGGGCGGGCAAGCAGTAGGGGATCAAAACCTGGCAACCAAGCACTGACCGGGAATCGAACCCAAAAACCACTTGGTCAGTGCAGGGTTCCCCCAATCGTCACCTCATACGATCAGCAGGGGCTACTGAGGGCCTATTCTTACCCGGACCCCCACGGGGCACCAGCGAATCTTGTCACAGGCCGAAACCATGGCCAATGCCCTGAGGGCAGGGAAACAAGTCCGCATCTTTGTTGAAGGAGACTCTGACGACGAGAATGCAGATCCACCCCCACCTCCCCCCACAACCGACGAACCTACCCCAGAGAACAACCCATCTTCAAAGCGGAAAAAGAAGAAAAAGAAGAAGACCAAAGGCCCGAGTTCCCCCTCTTCAGGTTGGTTGGTTATTGGGGTTTAACGCCGTAGCAACATCTAAGGTCATATCACGGCGAGAACAAGGTTTTGACAATTCTGTCGTTTGATGATCGAATCTATGGAATGATCGAATCTATGAGAAGATAGAGACCATACCCCTACACTTTTACCGAGGCAGGTGTTCTTAAATGTGCATGGTCCCATAGACAGGGCCACACACACACCAGCCGGTGGTCTACTAGAGACCTTTGATATCCCAGTCGTTGCCACTGGGAGACATACAGAGGGGAGTAGTAGCCAGCTCAGCCCAGAATTGAACCCGGGCCACCCGCGCAGCAGGCAGACACTCTAACCAGTTCACCACCCCACATGCCTCCCCTCTTCAGGTAAACCAACCATTTTGCATTAAACTTTGTTTATGCAGATTGCAATCCACTATTTTATCCCGTCACAATAGCACATATTACTATTTGAAAAATGATTGGGCAACGTTCATTCAGCTGCACCCCCAACTTGCAGAACACTATTAATTCTAATTCTCTTTAAAAACGTATGACATATCTATGAATCAAATAACTTGTTTTGTGATGTACGTTAATTATGTTATCTAACAATAGGTACAATTGCTTAAATAATTATAACCAATTAATGTTCACAGATAGCAGTGACCGGGGTCCACCGGAAGACAGCCCACCAGCCAAAGGGGAAAACCCTTCACCAAAGAGGAAAAAGAAAAAGAAAAAAACCAGGAAGTCAGACCCAGGTTCCCCTCAAACAGGTACATGAGTCATTCAGTAGTTACCATTGTATATCATTGGAGCATGACAAATTCAAACGCATATGTTGTACTCATTCTTTCATTTATAATATAAGAAAATATAACACAAGTACCACATCCGGCTAAGTAAATAATCGATATCAATTCTAATCTGTTATATAATTTTGATATATAATCATTTTATCTATATATATGGCTCAACTATCTATCAACATCAATATAAATTAGATTCTCTATTTTAATTAGGGAGCGAGGATGCCGTCCCACCACCGACAGACCAAACAACAGACCCTGCTTCCCCCCCACCAGGTACACACATTTCATTAATAAATATAATTATATGACAAAAAAAAAAGTATTTATTCTTCATGGCACCTGGCACCAGTCATCCTTAAATATAGCTTTACAACTATCGAGAATTCATGCCAGCGTTCTACTAGTAAATGGAATTACTTTCAATTAGTCAATGGAATTATTTTCAACACTATTGATTGTATTCTAATTCTCTTTAATGACATATCTATAAATCTAATAACGTGTGTTGTGATGGTAATTATAACCAATATTGTTCACAGATAGCAGTGACCGGGGTCCACCGGAAGACAGCCCACCAGCCAAAGGGGAAAACCCTTCACCAAAGAGGAAAAAGAAAAAGAAAAAAACGATGAAGTCAGACCCAAGTTCCCCTCTAACAGGTACATGAGTCAATCAGTTTTCCATTGTATATCAATAGAGCGTGACAAATTCAAACGCATATCTTGTACTCATTCTTTCATTTATAATATGATTTATAATATGAGAAAATATGCAAGTCCCACATCAGTCGGTCTAAGTAAATAATGGATATTAATTCTAATTGCTTATTTAATTTTGATGTAAACTGATTATATCTAGATATACGGCTCGATCTATCTATCAACATAAATCTTAATTAAAATATCTATTGTCTATTCTATAGGGAGCAAGGATGCCGTCCCACCACAAACAGACCAAACAACAGACCCTGCTTCTCCCCCACCAAGTACACACATTTTCTCCATAAATACAACTATCGAGAATTCATGCCATCGTTCTAGTAAATTGATTTTTAATGAATAATGGTTTGGACTATGCAAATGCCAAAAAGTTGTAGTGGCACTTTATAATTGTAGCTGACATCGTTAATTCTTTATATGTATGGCTCAAGGTTGACTAAAATCTCTTATCTATGCTTAATAGGGAAAGAGGAGGCTGCCCCGCCACCAACCCACACAGCAGCAGATGACAACGACCCAACAACTGACAAGACTGCCCAACCAGGTACAAAACAGTTTATATTGCCAAAAAAATCATTATTGATATAAAACTTAAAAGTAGCTGAAATTCTATTAGAGCTTGAATCATAATTTCTTAATTAAAATCATGACCCAGATTCTCCTACACCAGGTACACAATATTTTGTAATTTATTTTTCATAGAGAAGATAATTCTTCCCTGAAGCTTCCTAAAATTCATGCCTAATATTCATATATTCTCTTAATACTGTATATGTATTTGATTATAAAGAATAGCATTTCATCTTTATCTGACCTATGATTTCATAATATAGTTCACGGGGAACCATTGACACCAGAAGCACCAAGTTCGTCAACTGTTGATGAAGGGCCACCAAGAAAAAACACCTGCTGGCACTAGACCCAAGTCTTCATCGACTACCACCAATCAAGGGGCACCGAAAACAACACCTGCAGGCGCTCAACGCAGTGACGCTACGGAACAACCAGGGAAATCGTCTGCAATCCCCGTTGGCAGTAGTACCAAAGGTGCGGTATACTAATGTCATAAACAAACCTATTTAGACAAACCAATTGTGATTACCTCCTTTTCTCATATTCATATGTATTTAAAGATTATATGTGTATATACCGTTAAGCTTTATAATTTCTGTAGGTATTCTAACGTTAGTTTTTTTTTATCCGTTGCACAAAGGTAGAGATTAAAACATTTGCTTTGTGCATGATTATTGAATTAGTGTAAAGGTCACCAGGTGAATACAAAATAATAAGAATTCCTCTAAATTACTTAGTTATGAAAATATCTAGTAATGGCAGGTGCCGCTGGTAGGTGTAAATATACCCGACGACAATGCTCACCGGGGCACACCTCCCCACAAGCACCGACGCCTGGGGTAAAATCAATATCAGACTGCTTTAAAAGCAAGCGCGCAGTGTAAGAGAGGGAGAGAGACCATTAGGGTTTGGATCATACGGATCGGGAGATTCTAAGGGGTTTAGATAGCTATACAATCACAGGGACATCTGGTGACTTACACGGTACTACCGCACGACGGCCGGAGGTGAGACTAGGCGGACTCTACGGAGGAAGCTTACTCTGCCCTAAACTGGAACTGTTATACCTTGGACTTATTACCATTACGAGCAACTGAACACATCACCATATCCATCAATAAACTTACCGTACTGCCAAGCGTTGTTCATGTTATGGATTGAGCGCCCATCTCGTGGACTTAGTCACCACTCGACTAGCACCCATCAGAGACAACCTTAATAACAGTAAATATCTCGGACAATGCACTATAATCATAATTAACCTTAAACAACATACAAGTGTTCACCGTCTCAAGAGAGATCAACATGTATCTGATGTAACAGAGATCAACAAATCTAACCCTAAAAAATCTGTTTTACAGGTACTTACAAGACACCAACCTCAAAACAAAGGCCACCGGAATAGAAGGCGCCCTTCATGAACATCGGCGAGTTCCATAAAAATGTCTTCATCAACGTTGATGCTGACATCCCCTTCTGTCTCCCGAAGAAGTATAAGAGGATCGCGACAAAGCAGACAACAAAGAAGAACAAGGGTCAAGGGAAGAACAAAACAACAGGGCCAACTAAGACTCAAGGGAAGAACAAGCCAGAGCCAACAAAGAGGAAGGACATCTTCGAGTCGGACGAGGAGGTCGATCACATCAGGGGGTTGCCAGAAGAAATACCACAGTACATCCGGTTAATGGGCATCCTGCTGCTTAATCGCCTTCTGGAAGTTGTCAGTTACGTAGACTGGGGTGAGGACATTACAGATGAAGAAGTTGAAGACCATCCTGCCCGGTCTCTGCATCATAAGCTGAAACACACAGGAAAGCAGGAACACATGGACGTTGCGTTCCAGACTGTGATGTCCCTGTGCAACATCGACGAACCACAACACCTTGAAATCAATGCGAGACTTCTTTCTCTCCTGATTGTCAAAGCCTTCACCAGTGACATTGATGTAGAGGACTGCCTTCCCAGGATATTACCCATCATCCATGATCACCGGATGCAACAAGATCAACTACGTTGGACAACCGTGGCGCAGCGTGAAGGGGCCTACATGTGTATAAACAGTTCCCTGTACTACCAGGACTTCCAGGATCTCAAGAATGAGAAAGCATACATCAATGACAACGTACGTACTCCCTTAGGTTAATACACATAATTAGTTACTAGAATATTAAATAAATTGACCATGTACATATGTACTCCCTTAGGTTACTACATGTAATTAGTTCCTAGATTATTATATAAATTGGTCATGTTCCACTGGGATACTCGAGGTTATGACTTGGAAAGGGGACAATTTTTTTCTATGGAATTTCTTGACTCACTTGATTACAACACATCCCTGTTGTACTCACTCAACACATCCCTGTTGTAATTTTATACTAATTGATTGTGCCATACTAATTGACCATATTTCCATGTCGTGTCATAGTGAGTGAGTGAGTAATGGATGCTTTACGCCATTTCGAAAACTAAGGTCATATTCATGGTGAAAACGGTTGGACTAAAAGTTGTCAATAGAACAACATGATATATGTACAAGATCTTATCCTAAGGATATAAGGATAAAAACATGTTAATATACTAATCATATCAGTCCATACAGACCAGCTGTTTTCAAAAAGTGGATGATACAATCAGACTGTACAGTGTTAAAAAGTTCAGGTAGGTCTCTCAAAGGTGATGATGTAGGTATTGGTCTGAATGACATTACCATCTTTCCTAATGGAAATCCTTTTAACAAAGGAAACACCTTGAGGACGCAGTTCTCTTTTGATTTCATCCTCACCTCTTTAAGGTCTCTACATCGGATACCTCCTTTGCTAGAGTTTAGAGATCTGTGAGGGGAGGATTTCATGCCTATACCTGCTAACGTGGTGGCACGAAGCAGGTTGGTGGCATGAGCCCTCCTATCACACTCCACAAGAATTTGGCCAGATCGCAGTTTACGAATGTCCTTCACCTCGCCAGCTTTTCCCTCAATGCCTTTACTTATGGCAAAAGGAGAAAGCTTTGACAAAGGATTCGCATTGTCGGAAGGTTCAAGTACAACAAACCTTGGCCAGTAATCATTACCATTATCCACAGTCCTATTCTCGCCTTCGTTTTCAGATGAATCCGAATACGGATGCTTTCATTTGTCGGGGGTTGTAGTGAGTGTCTCCATATGAGTATACTCGGTTTTCATCCCCCTTGCTCCCCATCCACCACGGAGTCCTACAAGGGGATGTGCAGAGCCGAGGTAACCATCGGATACACACCAGAGATACAAGGGGGATATACTGTAGCAGTCAACCAACTACTACATTAGCCCTAGCCACTGCCTTCTAGGATACAAAGAGAAATAATTTACAGAGATTAGTCAGAAAAGAATAACTGTCCATTTGAGCTTAAAGAAGAAAGCCACTGATGTTATGGGCAAAATAAATTTAACTTATAGATATCCTAGGGCTTAGCATGACCAGCCGATTGATTGGATCGGGCCTCTCCAACCTCCCGTCTAGATGAATTTAGAGCCAAAGTGCAGTATTGGGCAAGAGGAGGAACACTATGAACCCGCAGTCTTCGAAGGCCCATAGCCTCGCAGATGCCCTCATGACACCAGGATCTCCGCCTCCAAACAACACGGGTCGCAATTCACGGCAAACAAATTGCCCCATTTGTCGCCTCCTACGATCAGCAAGGGGATGCTAGGGACCTATTCTTCCCAGGAGGCTCCCCAAGGAACCCCCACCCAGGATCCCCACGGGGGATGAATAAATGGAAGGGTAGTTACATCTCTGATGACCTTTCACCAAAACGCCAAGAAGAACGGAAACCATACGTGCTATCCACTCTTTTGCAAAGTCACAAGGCATTGACAGAATCAACGGGTCAAAATTGGTGTTTGACGACGTCACCTACACTCACGCAGAAGTGAAGAACGTGCCCCATGACTTGTCCATCAAAGCTCCAAAAATGGTTAAAGTTAGTGATGGTTGGGCATTTCAAGGACCCCATGCTAAGCTATCTAATCTCTACCCCTGTGAGGTAAAACACGAAGGCCATACATATTATTCCTTAGAACAAGGAAAAAAGTGCAAATTACACCTGAATGGCAGCTACAAGAACCAATGGTATTCTAGTCGCTTGGGAAAAAGAAATATGACCAGAACCAGGAATTAAAACGATACCTGAAGAGCCTAGACGGACATCTCTACGAAGCTACGAAACACGCCACATACGGTTGTGGTTATTCGCTAGGTGAATACAAGAAAATAAAACAAGAAAGTATCACCACCGGGAACAAGCTAGGAATCTTTTTTCAGAACCTGCGTGATTCATACTATTAGGACACGTAATCGAAAGAAATGTAATCGCTATATCCATAAAGATATGTGTTAAACGAATACGTGCGTATATGACTCAAGAGGGGCTAAATTTAGTGAGTTTCTAGACAAGCTACAAGATAGAACCAAAGGCAAATGTGACATATCAGTTGAGTATGTACATGAAGGTACAATTTCTACAGTAGTCAAACGAGGAGTAATCTATACACTCTAGGAAAACTCATACGAATTGTGCTATTTCATGGCAGGGATTAACGATTTAACATACAAACATGAAAATGGTCGAGTGACACTTCGATTTGATGAAATCCCAAACATGGTTGATGTTCTTGTTGATAAGCAGAATATGCTAACATACAATTAATAGGCATCAAAAATGGTAGAGAGACAAAAGGTACTCTGGACTATGGTTGATAACAATTTCTTTAGTTCAAGAGGTTTACACCTTAACATTCCAAGCTTGGAGTAAATTTGAGTGAGTGAGTAAATTTGTAAAAGTCCATCATTTGTTAAGAACTAACAATATATCAGTACTTGGCCTCTCAGAAACTTGGTGAACTGATGGTCACATAAATATAATTGATATTGCTAGCTACAATTTGGTATGGCTTGATAGAACCAGGAAAGTGAATGTATCTCTGACTCCCAAAAAGGGAGGGGGTGTCTGCTGCTTTGTATCAAACAGAATATGGAGATCACCACATATTGGTCTATGGGGTTGACCAACCAGCTGTAGCACTATCCAACGTAGCCACCATGCCAACTCAGACCACAACAGTAGGAGGAGTAGGCAGACCTAGAAACCAAAAGGCTACTTGAGCAACAATGCCTGCCACTTGCAAAATCAGAGACAGTAGGGTCAAGGTATTGTGAACCCCACAACCCAAACCATCAACATCTGTCAGTGACAATACAGTTTGCAGCTCAATGGCACGAAATGTCACCCCAACTGTCACTGTAGTTGGTAGTTGGGTCAAGATATGGTCACCCCAACAATATCTACTGTTGGCCGCACAGTTTGCAGTTAAACACCCACCCGTTGTCCAAGCACAGGCACTTGAAGATCCCTTCCAGAACTAAAGATACTAAGGTTTGTTAGTGTTCTTAAAATTCTGAATATTGGTCTCATATCAATACAAAAGAAAGTTATTAGTGAAACATCCAATTACATTTCCGGACATCCTGTTCACCTCCATGGATATAGACATTAAAAGAAAAGTATATATATATGGGGTTTAAGTTTTGATAAATCTAGTAAGTAATGGAGGTTTTATGCCATACCAACAGCCTGGGTCATTTTTATGGTGAAAACAGGTTTGGACAAATCCTGTCTTTGATGATCATATTTATGAAATGAAGGTGACAGGGACTCAAATAGAAGGGGATCAAAACATTGAAATCATTTTTGCTGTACCTCATACCTTAATGAACCCAGCACCAAACGGGAATTGAACCCAAAGAACCACAAGGTCAGTGCTGGGTCCCCCCCTATCATTGCTTTCTACAATCAGCAGTGGCTACTGGGGCCTAGTCTTACCCAGAACCCCCAAGGTGGTTGACTTGGTCAGACTTTGGTGAGTGAGTGAATGAGTGAGTGAGTAATGGATGCTTTACGCCATTTCGACAGCTAAGGTCATATTATCCACGGTGAAAACAGGTTGGGACGAATTCTGTCTTTGGTAAGGATGACAGGGCAGGCAAACAGCAGGGGATCAAAATCTGTATGTCATCCATTAGTAAACTGAGCCACATAATCCCTGATGTGTAGCATCTTTATTCTGCACATAATAATTATGTGGCTCACATTCCCCCCATTGGTCACTTTTACACGAGACCCATGCCAACTTCAAAAGGAAAGAAATATTGCTTAGTTCTCAACATAATTATTTTTGGTGCCAATAAGTGTCCTGGAATGTTGATTGAATGAGCAATAGATGCTTTACGCCGTTTCGACAACTAAGGTCATATTCATAGCGAAAACAGGTTGGGACAAATTCTGTCTTTGGTGATCGTATCTATGAGATGAAGGTGCCAGGGCAGGCAAACAGCAGGGGATCAAAACCTGGAAATCATTTTTGCTGTACCTCATCCCTTAGTGAACCACAGCACCAACCGGGAATTGAACCCAAAGAACCACTTTGTCAGTGCTGGGTCCCCCCTATCGTTGCCTCATACGATCAGCAGGGGCTACACGGGGCCTATTCTTTACCGGACCCCCACAGGGAGGGAATTAGGGAGTTGGACATATAAAACATGGATCCATTGTGTGCTTTGAAGAACAGGGAGTTTGCAAAGCACAAGGAAGAACATGTTGATGCATACCAAACAATATCAGAGATGTTGAAAGAAAATTTGGGAACCATTGCTGTCCCCAAAAAAGGCCATGGAAACTGGAGACATTGTGGCAAGTATTCCAACCTTTGCATTCACAAGAGAATTGAGTATCTTTGATGCCAAAAGAACTGCCTGTGCAATTCCGCATGATCCATGATTTAAGACAGGTGACCTGGTATTCCTCAATGTAGACTAGGAAGATCCACGTAGCTATCACATTGGGAACAATTCTTTCTGTATGATAGACTACTGACGACTGCTGGACCCCAATACCTGGCCTGATGACTGCGTGAGTACTTGTTTAACCAAATTTCCCATCAATAGATCTGTTAAGGAGTTTTCTATGAATTATGAGTAGGGATATGCTAAATGTGAATGTTTGAGTGAGTGAGTAATGGATGCTTTACACCGTTTCGACAACTAAGGTCATATTCACAGTGAAAACAGATTGGGTCGAACTCTGTCTTTGGTGAGAATATCTATGAGATGAAGGTCACAGGCAGGCAAACAGCAGGGGATCAAAACCTGAAAATCATTTTAGCTGTACCTCATCCCTTAGTGAACCATAGCACCAACCGGGAATTGAACCCAAAGAACCACTTAGTGCCAGATCCCCCATATTGCCACCTTATACGATCAACAGAGGCTACTGGGGGTAATGTTTATTCTCCAAAGGGAGGTGTTATGTTTGAATAACATGGATTCAAAGATCAAAAATGTTACATATGGAGGGAAATGGATATGAAAAATAATTATAGTGAGTGAGTGAGTAATGGATGCTTTACGCCATTTCAACAACTAAGGTCATATTCATGGCAAAAACAATTGTTATCAATAAAAAGATGGACTAAAAGTTGTCAATAGAACAACATAATTTATGTAATATAATATAATCGCCTAATACGATCAGCAGGGGTTACTGGGGGCCCATTCTTACCCGGACCCCCATGGGACTCTAAGGAGTGAGTGAGTAATGGTTACTTGTATTGTCTCAGACACTTTACATTCTCTTCTTAGGTCATCTTGACTGGGGATTTCCTCCAGTTGCCTCAAGCCCCTTCTTCAAATGGCGATCCTGGAAAACACTGTTTCCAGTCAAACCTCATCTCAGGCCTACATGTTGTGATGCCAATGAATGCTTACAGACAGCAAAGTTTGCAGATAGTTACAACAATAAACTGCAAGGTGGTCACAACAAATACACAACACTGTGACAATGAGTGAGTGAGTAATGGATGCTTTATGCCGTCTCACAACTAAAGTCATATTCACGGCAAAAATGAGTTGGGATGAAGTCAGACTTTGGTGATTGTATCTATGGAATGAAGGTGACAGGGTGAGCAAACAGCAGGGGATCAAACAGTGCAGATCAATCAGTGGTGATCGTGGGTGGTGTGGCCATGCCACCAACCTGCAGCGTTCCACTATGTTTGCTGGTGTTGGCAAGAAAGCCTCTCCTCAGAGTTCTCTGAATTCCATCAAAGGAGCGACCCAATGCAGAGAACTTCTAGATGTTGATGAGGATGAAATCAGTAAAGAAGTGCAGCATCAAGGTGTTTCTTTGCGAAAAGGATATCCATTAGGAAAGAGTGAATGAGTGAGTGATGGAGGCTTCATACCGTAACAACAGCCAGGATCATTTTCATTTTGAAAACAGGTTGGGACAAAATTCTATATTTGGTAATAATATCTATGAGATGAAGGTGACAGGGCAAGCATAGAGCAGGGGATCAAAACCTGGAAATCATTTTTGCTGTACCTCGTCCCTTAGTGAAGCTAGCACCAAGTGAGTGAATGAGTAATGGATGCTTTACGCTGTTTCAACAACTGTCATTTTCATGGCGAAAACAAGTTCAGACGACTAAGAGATGAAGGTGACAGGGCAGGCAAACAGTAACGTCCTTTACGTACTCTTAAGGTAGAGAAAATTAAACCTGAGTGGATTACCCCAGATAATATATGCTCAATTTATGAAAAGAAAAATTCTTATAAGGCTAGGAAACCCAAAACTAAAGAATCTTGGGATACATTTAGACAATGTCGAAACATGACTGCTAAATTGATACGGAGTAAAAAATCAAGATTAGTACAGGAAAAAACGAAACGCTATCATACTAATCCCAAAGATTTTTGGGAAACAATGAATAATGCTCTTGGAAACCTGAAGGGAAATGACTATGGAGTAACCTTACTTGAGGATGATGACACGGGTAAAACATACATGTACATACATGTACACACATACATACATACATGTATGCACAAACACATATATGTATCATATAAACATTTATATGAATATAAAGGGTAGGGGGTGCTAGTGTATAGCCCAGTGCCTCCCCCTATCTACTACTCCCCTGACCTAGGCCTGGTGAAGGGACAGGTCCACTAGTTGCCTGTAGCCCGCCGACCTGAGAACAAGTACTGGACAATGCTCATGGCTTACCACCGGCAGAAAACTCTTCAAAAATATTTCCATGTGCTCCTGGTGTTCAGTTTGGTTATGCCTAACTGTGCAGGTTGCCTCACACGATATACTGGTGAGTTTTGCCAACATTGTTCAGTAACTAAGCCGGGTTTTCACCAGCGGGATATATCGGGCAGCATGGCGGAAGGTGGGTTATTTCCAGAAGGTACTGACATTCCTAAACGGGGTTCCCAAGAATACATGGCTTTTTTGGAGGAGAGAATTAAATCTCAGCGGGAGCGTCTATCCTCCGTAAAAGAGCAGAACAGTATTTTACGTATGGAGAATCAGTTACGGGACATTAACCTGAATTTGTCACGTGAGGAGCGTATTCCAGGTGCCGGCGTACGTGACAATGACAAAGAAAAATCCACCGCCGCATTGCTTATTCAAGGAGGAGCAGAACCAGAGGCAAAGCAGCGCTCAAAAGAGGAGGAAGCAGCCTTGCGTAAGTTCAGACCATTGTGCTATTTGTCAGACAACAAAGGACCTGATAAAACTTCTTATAGGGATTTCATTAGTGGCATGGCCCAGGTGTTAACCCATATAATCAATTGTGGGCACGACGCCAAGGGGTACGCTGCACATATGAGATTCATTTCAAGCAAAGCTGCGACTAATGTGATTTGACGGAAGCTCTCATTCAATACGACATGGCTGTAACGGATAAGGTTTTTTCTGAAACCATTGGGGACTGGGTGGCGGCTGACCCGGAATCAGTGGCGCTATATTTAGGCGTCGACGCCACCTATGCTATCCAGGGGAAATCACGCTGGGCAGGTGCCCGATCAAAGGTCTCATTCGGAAACAGTTCAGGGACAGATTTGTCTAATTGGCCAAGGGACATTTGCTGGCTATATAATAGCTGCCAATGCAACCTTGATCACTGCAACAGATTGCACGTTTGTGCAAAGTGCAGGTCCAAGGACCATTTGGCTAGGGATTGCCCGCAAAATGCTAAATCTTCAGCCCCGTCAACCGCTAAGGTTACCCGAACGAGCCAACCTAAAAGTGCTGCCAAGTGAACTATTTATAGTGCCCCTACTGCTGCTGATTCGGCTGTCATTACTGACAAGAATTTTTCTAGGCTTGCTTCACATTGTCAGAATATCATGGAATGGCATTATATTGATGGCGTTATATCTCAGTTACGGCCAGCTGCTTGGCATGATATGTTATTCTATAACAGTAGCTGGGACCCCGACGCTCATTTCATACTGGATGGTGTATTAAATGGCTTTCATGTTGTTGATCACAACCCTTCTCTTAAGGAGTATTGCTGCAAAAATTATCGATCCGCGCTGGATTTTCATTCTCAAATGTCAGAATTGCTTTCACAGGAATTACATGCTGGGAAATTATCAATTTCTCAGGAGCAACCTTATTGAGTGAGTGAGTGAGTGAGTGTTGGGTGTTTTACGCCGTACCGACAGCTAGGGTCATTTTCACGGCGAAAACCAGTTGGGACGAATTCTGTCTTTGGTGATCGAATCTATGAGATGAAGGTGACAGGGGGGGCAAACAGCAGGGAATCAAAACCCAGCGATCATTTTTGCTGTACCTCATCCCTTAGTGAACCAAGCACTGACCGGGAATTGAACCCAAAAACCACTTGGTCAGTGCAGGGTCCCCCCTATCGTCGCCTCTTACGATCAGCAGGGGCTACTGAGGACCTATTCTTACCCGGACCCCCACGGGGCGCAACCTTATTGTGTTCATGCCTTGGGTGCTATCGTAAAGCCCTCTGGCAAGATTCGTCTTATTACGGACTGTCGCCAACCTTATAAATCTTCAGTTAATGATCATATGGATGAAGTGTGCTCGACTTTCACTTATAAAACCATAGATGATGTTGTAAAGGTGGTTTCTCCTGGCTCTTATATGTGTACTATTGATATACAAGCGGCTTATAGATCAGTGGCTATACATCCTGAGGATAGAAAATATTTTGGCCTTATGTGGGATTTTAAAGATGGCTTAGGTTCACGCTGTATGACTGACAATTTCTTGTGTTTTGGCGGGAAAGCTGCCCCCTTCATCTTTAATCGTTTGACAGATGCAATTTCACGCTATATGCAACATTGTGCTTTCAAATGCTTTAATTATCTGGATGATTTTATAATTGTAGCTGATGACATCAATACTTGCATCCAGGGCCAGAGACTGCTGCTTTCAACCCTTCGATCCTTAGGGTTTTATATATCATGGGAAAAGACCACATACCCCACTCAGTGCTGTCGATATTTGGGGATCTTGATAGATTCAATTCGTATGAAATTATTTTTACCTGACGATAAGCTATCTAAGTTACATCGTGAGTTACAATTTTGGCAGAACCGAAAATATTCCACCAAGCTTCAGATGCAACGATTATGTGGCACCCTAAACTATTGTTGTAAAGTAATTCGCGGAGGTAGAATTTTTATGCACAATATTATTAACCTGCTTAGATGCTTTAATTACAGGAAGCGTATACGTCTACTCCCCGAATTTTACAAGGATATGCTATGGTGGACCGAATTCTCTAAAATCTTTAATGGAGAGGCTGACATTATTGATTTATCTGATAATTATTTTGAGATGTCTACCGATGCTTGCTTAACAGGATTAGCTGGTGTGACTGATTGGGATCACTTTACAAGCAAAATTATCAAATCAGCTGATGACAATCTTTACATTGTTCCGGTATCTGAGAATGATTATTTGACTTATGTCCCGTTTGATCAGCTGTCAAACATTAATGTGCTGGAACTGATTGCTGTTTACTTGGCTACTTGTAGATGGAAATACATATGGCGGAACTCTCGTATTATATTAAATTGTGACAATCAGGCGGTCTGCTATATGTTATGTCGAGACCGTTCGTCTAATGGCTTTGCTGCTGATATTTTAAGCAATATCTTTTGGAATTGTGTGATGGACAATAATTATATATCGCCTCAGTATATTTCATCTAGCTTTAATATAACAGCTGATTACTTATCACGTATATACAATTAATGTTTTCAGTTAGCTTGGATAGAAAGGTGGATGTGGTGAAAACTGAAGCGTTTGCAGAATCTACAAGACGCACCCGTTCTGCTCAGTGGAAGAAATATATAACCTTCTGCCAATCGTATGCCCTACCACCTACGCCAATTACTCCAGAAACTGTATGTAGGTTTTTGGTATATCTTGCTGATACATTTAAATATTCAACTATTAATAATTATGTGTCGGCACTTAATTCAGTTGCTAGGCTATCAAAGGGTTATGAAGATTTACGTCAGGATTATGGAGTTATTCTGGTACTACGTGGTCTTAAATGTATGCTTGGCGATGTCAGATCACCTATGGATCCACTTTTGCCTACTGACTTATCAAAAATCTTTCAGCAGGTCGACTTATCCCAAGAATTACATTTATCAGTTTGGGTAGCTGTGTGCTTAGCATATCGTTCACTTCTCCGCAAGAGCCATTTCTTTGTGGATCATGAGAAGGAAGTTCATTTGCTAACTGTTAAGGATGTACTATCCAACCAACCGGGAATTGAACCCAAAGAACCACTTGGTTGGTGCTGGGTCCCCTTTATTGTTGCCTTCTTCGATCAGCAGGGGCTACTGGGGGCCTATTTTTACCCGGACCCCACGGGGCACTACAGACTGATGCTAGCCACGAGGCTTATCTTAGTATGATGGAGAGTGAGAGGTTAGACTTTACTTGGAAACGTGCCAAATCTTGGGTTGAAACCATTCCTAGTGAGTGAGTGAGTAATGGATGCTTAGCGCCGTTTCAACAACTAAGGTCATATTCACAGCGAAAATAGGTTGGGGCGAATTCTGTCTTTGGTGATTTATGACATGAAGGGGACAGGGCAGGCAGACAGCAGGGGATCAAAACCTAGAGATCATTTTTGCTGTATCTCATCCCTCAGTGACCCACAGCACCAACCAGGAATTGAACCCGAAAAACCACTTGGTCAGTGCAGGGTCCCCACTATCGTCACCTCATACAATCAGCAGGGGCTACTTGGGGCCTATTCTTACTCAGAACCCCCACGGGGTGTTTTCCCAACTATCAAAGATGTGAAACCTTATATTTTAAAAGCTAGAAAGGACCAAAACTGTTTTTACAAGAATCCAAATTGGTCATTCTAGACTGACTCATGTTTTTCTTCTAAAGGTTGAGCCCACACCAGAATGCATTATTTATAATGAGCCTTTAACTGACAAGCATCTCCCTTTGGTTGGTTGGTTATTGGTGGTTTTACGCCCTAATTAACAGCCAGGGTCATATCAAGGGCGGTGATGGTGATCGAATCTATGAGAAGATAGAGACCATACCCCTACACTTTTACAGAGGCAGGTGTTCTTTAATGTGCCTAATCCCATAGACAAGGCCAGACACACAGCAGCCGATGGCACACTAGGTGCCTTTGATATCCCTGTTGTTGCCACAGGAAGACATATAGAGGGGAGTAGTAGCCAGCTCAGCCCAGAATTGAACCCCGGCCGCCCGCACAACAGACGGTCGCGCTACATCTCCCTTTGGAATGCCCAGATTTCAAACAGACAATTCTATCAGGTGAGACTGTACAGTCCAATCATATCATCCAATTTTTGAAAGCAGCTGGACTGTATGGACTGATATTGCACTGAGGAAATAGATACCTCGTGCACATAAGTGAAATAACAGGTATAGGGATAATGATGGAAGAGGTCACCAGATTGCGAAAGATACATTATAAAAAAGGGGCAACATTATAAGGAGAATTCTATATAGTAAAGTTATTATGGGTAGCACCTCTGATGGGTATAGTAAACCTGTACCGGTAAGAGTAGGTGAACACAGTCTATCAGCAGCAGGACTACCTGAAGGGAAAATCAACAAATGAAGGGATATGAAGAATGATGACAGCTAGGTGGACAGCTAGGGCTATAGTCAACTGATATACATTTGGATCAGTACAAGTCTTAAGGATTCAGGGGTTTGGTTAGAAACTAATAGCATCTGGTGACATCTGGTGATCTGCAAAGGAATTACAGCAGTCTGTGAGATCAGGCGGAGTTAGGCAGATTTCATTGAGAAAGTTTACCTCCCCTGTCTATGAACAACTTTGTACAAGGGAACAGTACTATTACTATTACAGCACTGGCATTTGTGAGGCTACTGATACTTCACAATAAACTGACTCTCAACCAAGCGTTGTCTGTGCTTTGGATATGAGCGCCCAGAGTGTGGACGAGGCCTGCCATTAGCACAACAAGATACTAAGGACTAAAGAACAACGAAGAATATAATGATAAAAGTGAATTAAGTTTCTCATTCTTTAAACCCTTAACAAACACTAGGGTTCAATATGATTAGTATATTAAATTTGTTTTTATCACTTGGTCAGTGCTTGGTCCCCCCTATCGTCGCCTCATACAAGTCAGTGAGTGAGTGATTGTTGGATGTTTTACGCCGTACCAACAGCCAGGGTCATTTTCATGGCGTAACCTAGTTGGGACGAATTCTGTCTGTCAAGGCAAACATTAGGGAATCAAAACCTGGAATTATTTTTTCTGTACCACATCCCTTAGTGCATCACAGCACTAACCGGGAATTGAACCCGAAAAACAACTTTGTCAGTGCAGGGTCCACCCTATCGTCGCCTCATACAATCAGCAGGGGCTACTTGGGGCCTATTCTTACCCAGACCCCCATGGGGAGCTAAGGAGTGAGTGAGTAATGGTTACTTGTATTGTCTCTGACACTTTACATTCTCTTCTTAAGTCATCTTGACTGGGGATTTCCTCCATTTGCCTCCAGCCCCTTCTTCAAATGGTGATCCTAGAAAACACTGTTTCCAGTCAAACCTCATCTCAGGCCTACATGTTGTGATGCCCACGCATGTTTACAGACAACAAAGTTTGCAGATAGTTACAACAATAAACTGCAAGGTGGTCACAGCAAATACACAACATTGTGACATTGTAATTTTGTTTGCTTGGTAACGAGTGAGTCAGTAATGGATGCCTTACTCTGTCTCAACAACTAAAGTCATATTCACGGAAAAAATAGGTTGGGATGAAGTCGGACTTAGGTGATTGTATCTATGGGATGAAGGTGACAGGGTGAGCCAACAGCAGGGGATCAAACAGTGGTGATTGTGGGTGGTGTGGCCATGCAACCAACCTGCAGCATACACTATGCTTGCTGGTGTTGGCATGAAGGCCTCTCCTCATTGTTCTCTGAATTCCATCAAAGGAGTGACCCAATGCAGAGAACTTCTAGATGTTGATGAAGTTGAAATCAGTGAGTGAGTGAGTGAGTGAGTGTTGGGTGTTTTACGCCGTACCGACAGCCAGGGTCATTTTCACGGCGAAAACCAGTTGGGACAAATTCTGTCTTTGATGATCAAATCTATGAGATGAAGGTGACAGGGCAGGCAAACAGCAGGGGATTAAAACCCAGCGATCACTTTTGCTGTACCTCATCCATTAGTGAACCAAGCACTGACCGGGAATTGAACCCAAGAACCACTTGGTCAGTGCAGGATCCCTACTATCGTCCCCTCGTCCAATCAGCAGGGGCTACTGAGGGCCTATTATTACCCGGACCCCCATTGGCCGATGAAATCAGTAAAGAAGTGCATCATCAAGGTGTTTCTTTGCAAAAAGGATATCCATTAGGAAAGAGTGAATGAGTGAGTGATGGAGTCTTCGTGCCATACCAACAGCCAGGGTCATTTTCATGGTTAGGACGAAATTTTGTCTTTGGTGATAATGTCTATGAGATGAAGGTGACAGGGCAAGCATACAGCAGGGGATCAAAACCTGGAAATCATTTTTGCTGTACCTCATCCCTTAGTGAACCACAGCACCAACCAGGAATTGAACCCAAAGAACCACTTGGTCAGTGCAGGGTCCGCCCTATCGTCTGGACCTATCGTCGCCTTGTACGATCAGCAGGAGTTACTGAGCCACTAGTGGAGATGACAGAGAAGTGCACATATACAATTTGACATCATAACATAAGTGGCCTTCGTTTTAAGCTCAACTGGACAGTTGTTCTTTTCTGACTAATCTCTGTAAACTATTTCTCTTTGTATCCTAGAAGGCAGTGGCTAGGGCTAATCTAGTAGTTGGTTGACTGCTAGAGTATATCCCCTTCGTATGTCTGGTGTGTATCCAATGGTTACCTTGGCTCTGCACAACCCCTTGTAGGACTCTGAGGTGGGTGGTGAGCAAGGAGGATGAAAACTGAGTATATTTATATGGAAACACTCACTACAACCCCCGACAAACGAAAGCATTCCGATTCAGATTCATCTGAAAATGAAGGCGAGAATAGGACTGAGTGAGTGAGTGAGTAATGGATGCTTTACGCCATTTCGACAACTAAGGTCATATTCATGGCGAAAACGGTTGTTATCAATGAAAAGATGGACTAAAAGTTGTCAATAGAACAACATGATATATGTACAAGATCTTATCCTAAGGATAAAAACATGTTAATATACTAATCATATCAGTCCATACAGACCAGCTGTTTTCAAAAAATGGATGATACGATCAGACTGTACAGTGTTAAAAAGTTCAGGTAGACCAGCTACCTGATAGAACTGTCTACGTATCTGTTCAAAATCTGGGCATTCCAAAAGGAGATGCTTGATGGTTAAAGGTTGATTACAAACAATACATTCCGGTGGGGGCTCACCCTTTAAAAGAAAAACATGTGTAAGTCTAGAATGACCAATTCTAATTCTGGTAAAAGCAGTTTGGTCTTTTCTAACTTTAAGAACATTCGGTTTAACATCTTTGATGGTTGGGAAAATAGAATGCAGTTTGTTATTGGGGAACTGGTCCCATTCATTTTGCCATCTCTCATTGATATATTCAACGATTCTCGGTTTAAAATCTATGTGAGGAATTGGAAAAGGAAGGACTGCTTTGTCCAATCCCTTCTTGGCCGTTTGGTCAGCTAACTCATTACCATGAATGCCTACATGACCCGGTATCCAACAAAACTGAACATCAAATCGTGAGTTGGACAACTTTTGTAGCCAGAGAAGAATTTTCATAATGAGTGTATGTTCAGTTTTCAAAAACTGCAAAGCCTGAAGACAGGACTTTGAGTCGGTAAAAATGATAAAGTTCTTTTCCTCTGCCTGCTGAATGGCCTTCAAAGCAATAATAATGGCAACTGCTTCAGCTGTAAAAATAGAACTGAAGTCAGGTAGACGGGCAAAGTGTTTCTTACCGCAGCAGACAGACGCTGCTGCAGCACGTTTCCCATCCTTTGAACCATCAGTGAAAACAGGAGAATGATGAGGAAATTTGTTTCGAACTTCATGATACCGGGACACGTAATCCAATGGTTGAGTCAGTGACTTTTTGGATTTGGTGAGGTCAAAGTTGATATTAGGTGGTTTGAGTTTCAACAACTAAGGTCATATTCACAGCGAAAATAGGTTGGGGCGAATTCTGTCTTTGGTGATTTATGACATGAAGGGGACAGGGCAGGCAGACAGCAGGGGATCAAAACCTAGAGATCATTTTTGCTGTATCTCATCCCTCAGTGACCCACAGCACCAACCAGGAATTGAACCCGAAAAACCACTTGGTCAGTGCAGGGTCCCCACTATCGTCACCTCATACAATCAGCAGGGGCTACTTGGGGCCTATTCTTACTCAGAACCCCCACGGGGTGTTTTCCCAACTATCAAAGATGTGAAACCTTATATTTTAAAAGCTAGAAAGGACCAAAACTGTTTTTACAAGAATCCAAATTGGTCATTCTAGACTGACTCATGTTTTTCTTCTAAAGGTTGAGCCCACACCAGAATGCATTATTTGGTTGGTTGGCTATTGGGGTTTAACGCCGTAGCAACATCTAAGGTCATATCACAGTGAGAACAAGAGTTTTTGACAATTTCAAACAGACAATTCCATCAGGTAATAATGTACAGTCCGATCATATCATCCAATTTTTGAAAGCAGCTGGTCTATATAGACTGATATTGCACTGAGGTAATAGATACTTCGTGCATATTAGTGAAATAACAGGTATAGGGATAATGATTGAAGAGGTCACCAGATTGCGAAAGATACATTATAAAAAAAGGGGCAAAATTATGAGGAGAATTCTACATAGTATAGTTATTATGGATAGCACCTCTGATGGGTATAGTAAACCAGTACCGGTAACAGTAGGTGAACACAGTCTATCAGCGGAAGCACTACCTGAAGGGAAAATCGACAAATATGGGGATATGAAGAGTGATGACGGCCAGTTAGGGCCATAGTCAACTGATATACATTTGGATTAGTACAAGTCTTAATGATTCGGGGGTTTGGTTAGCAACTAATAGCATCTGGTGACATCTGGTGATCTGCGAAGGAATTACAGCAGTCTGTGAGATCAGGCGGAGTTAGGCAGATTTCATTGAGAAAGTTTACCTCCCCTGTCTATGAACAACTTTGTACATGGGAACAGTACTATTACTATTACAGCACTGGCATTTGTGAGGCTACTGATATTTCACAATAAACTGACTCTCAACCAAGCGTTGTCTGTGCTTTGCATATGAGCACCCAGAGTGTGGACGAGGCCTACCATTACCACTACCAGATACTAAGGACTAAAGAACAACTAAGAATATAATGATAAAAGTGAATTAAGTTCCTCATTCTTTAAACCCTTAACAAACACTAGGGTTCAATATGATTAGTATATTAAATTTGTTTTTATCCTTAGGATAAGAGTGAATAAGTGAGTAATGGATGCTTGACGCTGTTTCAACAACTAAGGAGTTAGTGAGTAAGTGAGTAATGAATGCTTGACACCGTTTTGACAACTAAGGTCATATTGACAGCGAAAAAAAGCTAAGGAGTTAGTGAGTAAGTGAGTAATGAATGCTTGACACCATTTTGACAACTAAGGTCATATTGACAGCGAAAAAAAGCTTGGGACGAACTGTCTTTGGTGATCGTATCTATGAGATGAAGGCGACAGGGCGGGCAAACAACAGGGGATCAAAACCTGGAAATCATTTTTGCTTTACCATATCCCTTAGTGCATCACAGCACTAACCGGGAATTGAACCAAAAAAACCACTTGGTCAGTGCAGGGTCCTGCCTATCGTCGCCTCACACAAGTCAGTGAGTGAGTAATTGTTGGATGTTTTACACCGTGCCGACAGCCAGGGTCATTTTCACGGCGTTACGGCGTTACCCAGTTTGGACCCCCCTATGGTCGCCTCATACAATCAGCAGGGGCTACTTGGGGCCTATTCCTACCCAGACCCCCACGGGGAGCTAAGGAGTGAGTGAGTAATGGTTACTTGTATTGTCTCTGACACTTTATATTCTCTTCTTAGGTCATCTTGACTTGGGATTTCCTCCATTTGCCTCAAGCCCCTTCTTCAATTGGTGATTCTAGAAAACACTGTTTCCAGTCAAACCTCATCTCAGGCCTACATGTTGTGATGCCCATACATGTTTACAGACATGCATGGACATGTTGCCCAGCAAGTTTGCAGATAGTTACAACAATAAAGTGCAAGGTGGTCACAACAAATACACAAAATTGTGACATTGTAATTT
This sequence comes from Lepidonotus clava, assembly GCA_936440205.1. Lineage (NCBI taxonomy): Eukaryota > Metazoa > Annelida > Polychaeta > Phyllodocida > Polynoidae > Lepidonotus > Lepidonotus clava. Next base: position 39,536,925 of record OW387144.1, on the reverse strand, counting down.
TGTTTGCTTGGTAACGAGTGAGTGAGTAATGGATGCTTTACTCCGTCTCAACAACTAAAGTCATATTCACGGAAAAAATAGGTTGGGATGAAGTCGGACTTAGGTGATCATATCTATGGGATGAAGGTGACAGGGTGAGCAAACAGCAGGGGATCAAACAGTGGTGATTGTGGGTGGTGTGGCAATGCCACCAACCTGAAGCATTCCACCATGCTTGCTGGTGTTGGCATGAAGGCCTCTCCTCATAGTTCTCTGAATTCCATCAAAGGAGTGACCCAATGAAGAGAACTTCTAGATGTTGATGAAGTTGAAATCAGTGAGTGAGTGAGTGAGTGAGTGTTGGGTGTTTTACACCGTACCGACAGCCAGGGTCATTTTCACGGTGAAAACCAGTTGGGACGAATTCTGTCTTTGATGATCGAATCTATTAGATGAAGGTGACAGGGCGGGCAAATGGCAGGGGATTAAAATCCAGCGATCATTTTTGCTGTACCTCATCCCTTAGTGAACCAAGCACTGACCGGGAATTGAACCCAAAAACCACTTGGTCAGTGCAGGGTCCCCCCTTTCGTTGCCTCATACGATCAGCAGGGGCTACTGAGGGCCTATTCTTACCCGGAGCCCCAAGGGGAGGGATGAATTCTGTCTTTGGTGATCATATCTATGAGATGAAGGTGACAGGGCAGGCAAAGAGCAGGTGATCAAAATCTGGAAATCATTTTTGCTGTACCTCATCCCTTAGTGAACCACAGCACCAACCAGGAATTGAACCCAAAGAACCACTTGGTCAGTGCACGGTCCCCCCTATCGTCTGGACCTATCGTCGCCTTGTACAATCAGCAGGGGTTACTGAGCCGCTGGTGGAGATGACAGAGAAGTGCACATATACAATTTGACATCATAACATAAGTGGCCTTCATTTTAAGCTCAACTGGACAGTTGTTATTTTCTGACTAATCTCTGTAAACTATTTCTCTTTGTATCCTAGAAGGCAGTGGCTAGGGCTAATCTTGTAGCTGGTTGACTGCTAGAGTATATCCCCTTCATATCTCTGATGTGTATCCAATGGTTACCTTGGCTCTGCACAACCCCTTGTAGGACTCTGAGTTGGGTGGGGAGCAAGGAGGATGAAAACTGAGTATATTTATATGGAGACACTCACTACAACCCCCGACAAACAAAAGCATCCCGATTCAGATTCATCCGAAAATGAAGGCGAGAATAGGACTGTAAATAATGGAAATGAATACTGGCCAAGGTTTATTGTACTTGAACCTATGGACAATACAAATCCTTTGTCAAAGCTTTTTCCTTTTGCCATAAATAAAGGTATTGAGGGAATAGCTGACAAGGTGAAGGACATTCGTAAGCTGCAACGTGGCCAAATTCTTGTGGAGTGTGATAGAGTGAGTGAGTGAGTGTTGGGTGTTTTACGCCGTACCGACAGCCAGGGTCATTTTCACGGCAAAAACCAGTTGGGACGAATTCTGTCTTTGGTGATCGAATCTATGAGATGAGGTGACAGGGCGGGCAAACAGCAGGGGATCAAAACCCAGCGATCTTTTTTGCTCTACCTCATCCCTTAGTGAACCAAGCACTGACCGGGAATCGAACCCAAAAACCACTTGGTCCAGGTTAGGATGAATTCTTTCTTTGGTAATCCTATCTATGAGATGAAGGTGACACGGTTGGCAAACAGCAGGGAATCAAAACCCGGATATCATTTTTGCTGTACCTCATCCCTTCGTGAGCCACATCACCAACTGGGAATTAAACCCAAAGAACCACTCGGTCAATGCTGGGTCCCCCCTATGGTTGCCTCATACGATCAGCAGGAGCTACTGGGGCCTATTCTTACCCAAACCCCCATGGGGACCAGAGTAATTGACGTCATCTCCACTATGATTAAAAAGCTACAGATAGACTCCAAAGTCGCACCTTCCCTCGGTTATGTTGGCGTCAAAGAGCTTGAAACACACCTTCAAAGTACTGCAGTATTCCTAGGTGTTGACTTCCCTAGGTCGCGCACCAGCCCGTTCTTTAAAGTGTTTAAAGTGTTTTCCTTCCACCAGCAGACCTCACCAGCCCTCTCGTTTCGTGCTCGTTTACACAGTCCTTGTAGGCACGCCCCATCTCCCCACCAACGGGGCTTCCCTTAGTCGAATGCGTGGTGATTTCCTTTTGTCTCTAAGGCACGTGCCCACCACTGTTGGCCGGTCGCCCGTGGGTACAAATACCCAGTAAGAACTGGCATAATGTCACTCTCGGCACTACCAGCAAAGAGAACATAACCAACCAGATCTAGCAACAAGACCTTTTCTATTCCACCGCGGACCTTGGTTCGGCTCTATACCAGGGGATGATGACCAACCAGGACATGCAAATGGATGGGTCGTTCCTTCACTCTACTCTGCCGCCACCAAACCTGACCAGCAGCCCCATGCCCGGTACTTCAAGGGCCATGTCGATGGCCAGCACATCCGATATCAACTTGGGGCTGCAGCTGGAAAACTCTGTTGCTTCTGAGACTGGTACCGATGTATCATACCAGCAGGCCCCTTTCACCAGCAGCCAGCCGACCGGCAGATCTACGGGCAGCGGTCAGCCAACCAGGACCTCCGGCAACCAGTCCACTTGTCCTTCCACCAGCAGACCTCAAGTCTTTAGTAAGGCGACTGTTCAAGCAATGATAAACAACGCCTACAAGGAAGCCAAAGAGAGGACCAGAGAGGCCATGCAGGGGGTGATCGACAGTTCCGTGGCTGGTGCAGTGGCTCTTGCCGTGGCTCAGCTAGCCAACGTCCCCGCACGAGCACCCGCCCGTACCCCGCCGCCCCGGACGATTTTTGAAGTCAGCGTGAGTATACAGTCGGCCTTTTCTCCTTCTACTTTGAATTTAGTTGGTCGCCTATTAAAGAAACCCTCCATGTTTCAAGGTTTTCAAGTTAGCATAATTGAAGTAGTACCGTCGAAGAGTATATTCATGTTCAAAAAATACGATATGATACTATTTGATCTGTAATAATTTACACCAACAAAGGTAAACTAATGAAGGGTCATGAGTACAATCAAAGAGTTTTATGTCATCTGTCCGTGCATGCCCACCTTGTTTAGATACTTTGCAAGTGGAAATACTGGGTAACACTAGATATTTATTCCAGCGTGAGGTCCGTGCTATCTACAAGGCGCAGTCGTCTGAAGACCCCACCATGAAGTTCGACCTCTCAGATGGGTGTGTTTTATTTTCCGTGGTGGTTTAATAGTTTATTTTTCATCGTTTCCTTCTATGATCAGCAAGGGCTACTGAAGGCTTATTTTTTCCTGGACCCCCAAGGGGTTTCTGCGATGAGTGAGTGAGTGAGTGAGTAATGGATGCTTCACGCCGTTTTGACAACTTGGCCAAAAACAGGTTGGGATGAATTCTTTCTTTGGTGATCCTATCTATGAGATGAAGGTGACACGGCTGGCAAACAGCAGGGAATCAAAACCTGGATATCATTTTTGCTGTACCTCATCCCTTAGTGAGCCACATCACCATCTGGGAATTAAACCAAAACAACTACTTGGTTAGTGCCAGGTCCCCCTATTGTCGACTTCTATGAGTGAGTGAGTAATGGATGCTTTACGCCATTTCGACAACTAAGGTCATATTCATGGCGAAAACGGTTGTTATCAATGAAAAGATGGACTAAAAGTTGTCAATAGAACAACATGATATATGTACAAGATCTTATCCTAAGGATGAAAAATATATTAATATACTAATCATATCAGTCCATACAGACCAGCTGTTTTCAAAAATTGAATGATACGATCAGACTGTACAGTGTTAAAAAGTTCAGGTAGACCAGCTACCTGATAGAACTGTCTACGTATCTGTTCAAAATCTGGGCATTCCAAAAGGAGATGCTTGATGGTTAAAGGTTCATTACAGACAATACATTCTGGTGGGGGCTCACCCTTTAAAAGGAAAACATGTGTAAGTCTAGAATGACCAATTCTAATTCTGGTGAAAATAGTTTGGTCTTTTCTAGCTTTAAGAACATTAGGTTTAACATCTTTGATGGTTGGGAAAATAGAATGCAGTTTGTTATTGGGGAACTGGTCCCATTCATTTTGCCATCTGTCATTGATGTATTCAACGATTCTCGGTTTAAAATCTATGTGAGGAATTGGAAAAGGAAGGACTGCTTTGTCCAATCCCTTCTTGGCCGTTTGGTCAGCTAACTCATTACCATGAATGCCTACATGACCCGGTATCCAACAGAACTGAACATCAAATCCTGAGTTGGACAACTTTTGTAGCCAGAGAAGAATTTTCATAATGACTGTATGTTCAGTTTTAAAAAATTTCAAAGCCTGAAGACAGGACTTTGAGTCGGTAAAAATGATTAAGTTCTTTTCCTCTGCCTGATGAATGGCTTTCAAAGCAAGAATAATGGCAACTGCTTCAGCTGTGAAAATAGAACTGAAGTCAGGTAGACGGGCAAACTGTTTCTTACCGCAGCAGACAGACGCTGCTGCAGCACGTTTCCCATCCTTTGAACCATCAGTGAAAACAGGAGAATGATGAGGAAATTTGTTTCGAACTTCATGATACCGGGACACGTAATCCAATGGTTGAGTCAGTGACTTTTTAGATTTGGTGAGGTCAAAATTGATAGGAGGTGGTTTGAGTCTCCATGGAGGAATGACTGAAAAATGAGGCTGTTTCAAAACATCAAGATCCACAAAGGCATTTTCTATGTGAGGTTTCATTCGAATGCCAAAAGGTTGGATGTAGTTTGGTCTGGCAGCATAGAGATGTTCGTTTTGGGGTTGAAATACGCACTTAAAGGCAGGATTAGAAGCATTGGTTTTTAACTTAATGATGAATTGAAGGGAAAGTTTTAATCTTCTATTGGTTAATGAAGATTCCCCCGCCTCAACATAGAGGCTTTGGACTGGCGATGTCCTAAAAGCACCCAATGCCAGCCGCAGCCCCTGATGATGAACGGAGTCTAGCTTCTTGATATATGATGCGCGTGCTGACCCATAGACCTGACAGCCATAATCGAGCTTTGATCTAATCAAAGCTCTATAAAGTTGTAATAAAATTTTGCTGTCAGAACCCCAAGTGGTGTTTGCCAGAACTTTAATGATATCCAGACCCTTGTTACATTTTGTCCTTAGACTGTTAATATGCGGAATAAAGGACAACTTGTGATCAAAAACCAAACCTAAAAACTTGGTCTGTTCTACTACTTTGATTGGATCACCATCCATCTTCAACTCAGGGTCCAGATGGAGGGATCTCAACTGACAAAAGTGAACAGCCACTGTCTTTGCTTTGGAAAATTTAAAACCATTATCTATTGACCATTTGTGGATCTTGTTTAGATTTAATTGAATTTGCCTCTCTATAATGTTCATGTTTTTGCCCTTATAGCATATGAGGAAATCATCAACATATAAACTACAGGACATGTCTTTTTGAAGACACTGAACAATACTATTGATTTTGATGCTAAACAGGGTCACAGACAAGATGCTTCCCTGAGGAACACCAAGTTCTTGATTGTGAATATCAGACAGAGTAGTGTCTAATCGCACCCTAAAGTGACGATTAGATAGAAAATTCCTAATAAAAATGGGTAAACGGCCACGAAATCCCATGTTATATAAATCTTTCATAACACCATATTTCCATGTCGTGTCATATGCCTTTTCCAAATCAAAAAAGACTGACACGACATGTTGTTTTTGAATAAAGGCATCTCTGATGAAAGATTCCAATCTTATCAAATGATCGAGGGTGCTTCTTCCTCGTCTGAATCCACTCTGAAACTCTGAAATCTGATGTTGAGATTCCAGCATCCAGACAAGTCGATCATTGATCATCCGCTCCATGGTTTTGCAGATGCAAGATGTTAATGCTATAGGCCTATAATTAGAAGGATCATTATGATCTTTACCAGGCTTTGGAATAGGAATAATGGTGGCTTCCTGCCAAGACGTTGGCAGTTGGCCACTATCCCATATCTGATTGAAAAGATTCAAAAAAATCTTGAGCACTGGTTATGGTGATCATATCTATGAGATGAAGGTGACAGAACGGGAAAACAGCAAGGGATCAAAACCTGGAAATCATTTTTGCCCTACCTCATCCTTTAGTGAACCACAGCACCAACTGGGAATTGAACCCAAAGAACCACTTGGTCAGTGCAGCGTCCCCACTATCGTCACCTCATACAATCAGCAGGGCCTATTCTTACCCTGGACCCCCGCGGGGTGTTTTAATAACTATCAAATATGTGAAACCTCATCTTTTAAAAGCTAGACAAGACCAAAACTGTTTTTACAAGAATCCAAATTGGTCATTCTAGACTGACTCATGTTTTTCTTCTAAAGGTTGAGCCCACACCAGAATGCATTATTTGTAATGAGCCTTTAACTGTCAAGCATCTCCCTTTGGAATGCCCAGATTTCAAACAGACAATTCTATCAGGTGATACTGTACAGTCTGATAATATCATCCAATTTTTGAAAGCAGCTGGACTGTATGCACTGATATTGCACTGAGGTAATAGATACCTCGTGCACATAAGTGAAATTACAGGTATAGGGATAATGATGGAAGAGGTCACCAGATTGCGAAAGATACATTATAAAAAAGGGGCAAAATTATAAGGAGAATTCTACATAGTAAAGTTATTATGAGTAGCACCTCTGATGGGTATAGTAAACCTGTACCGGTAACAGTAGGTGAACAGTCTATCAGCAGCAGGACTACCTGAAGGGAAAATCATCAAATAAGGGGATATAAGAATGATGACAGTCGGCTAGGGCCATAGTCAACTGATATACATTTGGATCAGTACAAGTCTTAAGGATTCAGGGGTTTGGTTAGCAACTAATAGCATCTGGTGACATCTGGTGACATCTGGTGATCTGCGAAGGAATCACAGCAGTCTGTGAGACCAGATGGATTTAGGCAGATTTCATCGAGAAAGTTTACCTCCCGTGTCTATGAACAACTTTGTACATGGGAACAGTACCGTTACTATTACAGCACTGGCATTTGTGAGGCTACTGATATTTCACAATAAACTGACTCTCAACCAAGCATTGTCTGTGCTTTGGATATGAGCGCCCAGAGTGTGGACGAGGCCTACCATTACCACTACCAGATAATAAGGACTAAAGAACAACAAAGAATATAATGATAAAAGTGAATTAAGTTCCTCATTCTTTAAACCCTTAACAAACACTAGGGTTCAATATGATTAGTATATTAAAATTGTTTTTATCCTTAGGATAAGAGTGAATAAATGAGTAATGGATGCTTGTCGCTGTTTCAACAACTAAGGAGTGAGTGACTGAGTGACTGAGTGAGTAATGGATGCCTAACGCTGTTTCGACAACTAAGGTCATATTCACGGCGAAAAAAGCTTGTGACGAACTGTCTTTACTGATTGTATCTATGAGATGAAGGTGACAGGGCAGGCAAACAGCAGGGGATCAAAACCTGGAAATCATTTTTGCTGTACCACATCCCTTAGTGCATCACAGCACTAACCAGGAATTGAACCCGAAAAACCACTTGGTTAGTGCAGGGTCCCCCCAATCGTCGCCTCATACAATCAGCAGGGGCTACATGGGGCCTATTCTTACCCGGACCCCCACGGGGAGCTAAAGAGTGAGTGAGTAATGGTTACTTGTATTGTCTCTGACACTTTACATTCTCTTCTTAGGTCATCTTGACTGGGGATTTCCTTCATTTGCCTCCAGCCCCCTCTTCAAATGGTGATCCTAGAAAACACTGTTTCCAGTCAAACCTCATCTCAGGCCAGTTTGCAGATAGTTACAACAATAAACTGCAAGGTGGTCACAACAAATACACAACATTATGACATTGTAATTTTGTTTGCTTGGTCACGAGTGAGTGAGTAATGGATACTTTACTCCATCTCAACAACTAAAATCATATTCATGGAAAAAATAGGTTGGGATGAAGTCGGACTTAGGTGATCGTATCTATGGGATGAAGGGAACAAACAGCAGTGGATCAAACTGGTGATCATGGGTGGTGTGGCCATGCCACCAATCTGCAGCATTCCACTATGCTTGCTGGTGTTGGCATGAAGGCCTCTCCTCATAGTTCTCTGAATTCCATCAAAGGAGTGACCCAATGCAGAGAACTTCTAGATGTTGATGAAGTTGAAATCAGTGAGTGAGTGAGTGAGTGCTGGGTGTTTTACGCCATACCGACAGCCAAGGTCATTTTCACGGCGAAAACCAGTTGGGACAAATTCTGTCTTCGATGATCGAATCTATGAGATGAAGGTGACAGGGCAGGCAAACAGCAGGGGATCAAAATCCAGCGATCATTTTTGCTGTACCTCATCCCTTAGTGAACCAAGCACTGACCAGGAAATGAGCCCAAGAACCACTTGGTCAGTGCAGGGTCCCCCCTATCGTCCCCTCGTACAATCAGCAGGGGCTACTGAGGGCCTATTCTTACCCAAACCCCCATTGGCCAATGAAATCAGTTAAGAAGTGCATCATCAAGGTGTTTCTTTGCAAAAAGGATATCCAATAGGAAAGAGTGAATGAGTGAGTGATGGAGGCTTCATGCCGTACCAACAGCCAGGGTCATTTTCATGGTTAGGACGAAATTCTGTCTTTGGTGATAATATCTATGAGATGAAGGTGACAGGGCAAGCATACAGCAGGGACCAAAACCTGGAAATCATTTTTGCTGTACCTCATCCCTTAGTGAACCAAGCACTAACCGGGGATTGAACCCAAAGAACCACTTGGTCAGTGCAGGGTACCCCCTATTGTCACCTCATACATCAGCAGGGGCTACTGGCGGCCTATTCTTCCCAGGAATCCCCACTCGTTGGGTATTTCTTGTGTGGTACACATGTTATCCCATCTCATGTGCAAAAACTATTTACTACACTCTTTTACTGGACATCAGATTTTAATGTGTCCCCTGAACACTCATAACTGGCAGACCACTGGTCACTCAACACCACCTCCCTACTGGGCATGCTCAGTTCTCCTGACCAGTGCTCCCATGGTTACCTTCAACAGAAGCCAACTGCCATTACACAGGATGACACCTAAAATTTGTGTAAACTGAGATATCTAATGGAAACAAGTGTAATTGCTTATTTGTTGCATGAATAAAGAAATGAATTCAAAAAATAACAACGTACTCAAACGAAAGAACAAAGTAGGAAATGCACACACCAAATTAAGAGTTCTACACAAACCCCAATGGTCACTTAAGGGTGCGATTAGACACCACTCAATCTAATATTCATGATCATGAACTTGGTGTTCCTCAGTGAAACATCTTATCTGGTACCCTCTTTAGCATCAAAATCAATAGTATTGTACAGTGTCTTCAAAAGGACATGTCCTGTAGTGTTTATATGTTGATGATTTCCTCATATGTTATAAGGGCAAAAACATGAACATCATAGGACAAACGCTATACAACAGAATGGAGGTAAGATATACATGATTGTCATGTTTAAACTCTATCATACTACAGTATCCCGCAAGGGTAAAGGAAAAATGAAATCTTTTTTAATTGTCAATTACTTGCTAGGTAAAGGCGCCAATGACATCAGGAAGCAGGACGTGTGGTCCTTACAATCTCAAAACGATTACTCAATGAATGAGATAGATTTATTGGAGACTGAAATAGACCGTTTGACACGGATGAAATTTAGTCATTCAGAATGACAGGCCTTCAGGGATCTTTAATTCAACCCAGATAGAGTAATCAGTGGGTGAATGAGTGAGTTAGTGTTTGGGTTATTTTCATGGCAAAACTCAGTTGGCACAAATTCTGTCTTTGGTGATTGCATCTATGAGATGAAGGTGACAGGGCAGGCAAACAGCAGGGGATCAAAACCTAGAGATCATTTTTGCTGCACCTCATCCCTTAGTGAACCAAGCACTGACCGGGAATTGAACCCAAAGAACCACTTGGTCAGTGCAGGGTCCCCCCTATCGTCGCCTCTTATGATCAGCAGGGGCTACTGAGGGCCTATTCTTACCCGGACCCCCACGGGGCTTGCTGGTACTGTTAATAATGAATTGATCACAGATTTTGTAACCAATGAACAAGGATTTATTGGCCTTTGTAAAAACATAAGTCCCCTCAAAAAGTCATCAACAAACTCTTTTATTTGACCTCTCATTTCCTAGATGTTAGAAACAAGCAACAATGACTCCTTCATTTAAAGATGGCAATAACAAAATAACAAAAAAAGTTGTAATGATTATAGGCTAATATCTTTGCTTCCATTGCCTGGGAAAATGATTGAGAAAATTGTCCACAATAGAAAACAAGTTGGGACCAATTCTGTCTTTGATTATCCAATCTATGAGATGAAGATGAGAGGGCAGGCAACAGGCAATAGGCAGCAGGGAATTAGAACCTGGAAATCATTTTTGCTGTACCTCAACCCTTAGCGAACCAAGCACCAACCTGGAATTGAACCCAAAGAACCACTTGGTCAGTGCTGGTGGGCCTATTCTTCCCTGGAACCCCTACACGGTGCTCAGGCCCGAAGAATGATATAGGAAGCAAAATGGCATTGCTGGAGAGATGTTTCAGCCATTCATTCTCGAACACCCAAGAAAAAGGTGTGACTATGGACTAAGGCAAAGATGGACAGGCCAGAATTCAGCACCTATGAGATGTAGACAATCTCCTATTGAGCTGTCAAGATTGGTCAAAACGTTTGAACATCATTCCCCTCCAACAAACTGTCATTCCCAATTCAAACCCACTAAGATGAGACATGAGAGAAAATCATTAGATTTCTGGAGGAGTCATTGATAGATGATTTAAGATGTACTGACAGCCAGTGTCATTTTCACTGCAAAAACGTGCAATGACAGCAGTTATTTCTATAAATAAGAGTTCTCCAGTTTTCTGACCTTGACCTCAGTGTGCCTGGTAAACATGGACAAAATCTAAATTCATAATAATTTTTGTCATTTATCAACAAAAACATAAAAAATAAGAAATGAGAGTAAAAGCCCTATCCCCAGGGATGATGATTTGGTAGAAAAAAAACCATGAACGCAAGAGTGAAAGAGTGAGTAATGGATGCTTTATGCCGTTTGGACAACCAAGGTCATATTCACAGTGAAAACAGGTTGGGACGAATTCTCTTTTGGTGATCTTATCCATGCGATGAAGGTGACAGGGCAGGCAAACATGTTAATACCTAGAAACACCAAAAGGGGAAAGGAGGGTGAGAATATTTACATCAGAGTGAGTGAGTGCTACCTGATAGAACTGTCTACGCATCTGTTCAAAATCTGGGCATTCCAAAAGGAGATGTTCGATGGTTAAAGGTTCATTACAGACAATACATTCTGGTTGGGCTCACCCTTTAAAAGAAAAACATGTGTAAGTCTAGAATGACCAATTCTAATTCTGGTAAAAACAGTTTGATCTTCTCTAGTCTTTAAAAGATGAGGTTTCACCTCTTTGATAGTTGGGAAAATAGAATGCAGTTTGTTATTGGGGAACTACTCCCATTCGCTTTACCATCTCTCATTGATGTATTGAACGATTCTCGGTTTAAAATCTATGTAAGGGATTGGAAAAGGAAGGACTGCTTTGTCCAACCCATATTGGCCTATTCTTACCCGGACCCCCACAGGGTGGTACTAAAAGAAATTATAAAAGCAAACCAGGAAGATGAACTCACAATATAAAATATAATTTTTATGAATTTTTTCACTTACTATTACACTATGTTTATTGCAAATTATTGATAATATGCTTGTAATAGTAAGTTATAAAAATGTATCATTTATTTCATGTTTTTGTTAGTGTTTTTGCACCAGTTTTAAATAAGGTGACCTTCATTTTGTATTAGTGGTTGGGTTTGTCAGTTGGAATGTGTCATGGGGTAGAGTGTTCAAGTGTGTAATCATTTGAATTGGTTAATCCTTTTTGGATGGGATAGCTTTACCGCGAAAATTAAAGGCATGTAACCCGAATTGTTTGTGATTGAAAATTTGGAACGTTGTCACAAGATGCATGAACCCAGTGATCAAGATCATAATTGGGTGGAGACCGCTAAGGATGTGCAAGAACAAAGTGGCCAAAGGAGCGAGGAGTGTTCTCCTTGGTACAATCGGCACACTGGGAAAGAGGTTTGCAGCTTGGTTTAGAGGAGTTGGAAAACACATACAGCCTGTATGCATTGCTGAATGTGCCATGGCAAGCCTTCCGCCAACACCTCATGAAGAACGGATTGTTGGCTAAGAGGATGAAGTGTCCTAAATGCGATAAGGTTTGCTTCTTGACAGAAAGAAAAAAAGAAATCGAGGGCATGACTTTGAAATGTCGTGAGAGTCATGAGACAACAATGAGAAAGTTCTCCATTTTTTTTGGCTCCCATTTTTTTACTCAGGATCTTATTAACTTTTTTGTGAGCTATGTCATGGGCTTCAGCTTGTCCAGTTGCGCTAGGATTACCGCTCTGTGTTATAAGAACACAGCGGTCGATTGGGCCTCTTTCGTGAGGGATTTGTTCCTTCAATGGTTCCATCATCATGTTGAGTTAGGGTCAACCATTTTCTCTGAAGGGTGGTTGTCCTATAGTAAATTGAATGCGCTCGGTTTCAACCACTTCATTGTTGAGCACAAATACGCATACAAAGTGGAGTATAAAAACACGCGAACAGGAGACGTAGTGGATATACACACTAACCAAATCAAGGGCGCATGGAAACATGCCAAGATAACAATATAAACAATCCTATTGAATTTTAAAATGTTGGTTTAAAACAAAAAATTATAAACATTTCAATAATTCTAATAATTCTTATTATAATGCTATTTCAATTTTTTATTTCCATTTTTTCTAATATTATTTGCTGTTCATTTTGTTAACTATGAATATTTATTAGAAGGCTATTATAACATTGTAATTTCTTTTATTGTCCATTCCTCTTCCGCAAGATCAACGGAACCTCAATGAAAAACTTTGAGTGAGTGAGTGAGTTTTGGGTGTTTTACGCCCTACCGACAGCCAGGGTCATCTTTACGGCGAAAACCAGTTGGGACCATTTCTGTCTTTGGTGATCGAATCTATGAGATGAAGGTGACAGGGTGGGAAAAAAGCAGGGGATCAAAACCCAGCGATCATTTTTGCTGTACCTCATCCCTTAGTGAACCAAGCACTGACCGGGAATTGAACCCAAAAACCACTTGGTCAGTGCAGGGTCCCCCCTATCGTCTCCTCATACGATCAGCAGGGGCTTCTAAGGGCCTATTCTTACCCGGACCCCCACGGGGCCAAAAAAAAGAAGAAAAAAACTTTGAGAGTCATCTCTGTGAAGTCATGTGGAGGAATTGGCACAAGGGCCCCGGGATTGTTGGTCGCTTCATTGACGTCCTCAAATCCATCTACACCTTAGATGCTGACCCAATCTTGGATGCTCCTTGCCCAGTTTTTGACACATGGGAGCTTCAAAAAGAGGTAAAAATATAAATAAAAATAAAATGATTATTCTATTATTATAAAAGAAATGAAGTGCATTGATTACTAAAATAAAAATGACATGTAATTTTAAGATATGTTAAATCTACTATTTTTAGTAATAAAAATGATATTTATCTTTCAGATGGACTACCTGCATGACACCATGCACAGGTTTGGAAGTGACGTTGAACCAAAGATGACCACAATGACGTTCCCTCAACGGCTGAGCTTGCTCAAGCACGAGCAGACGTTGCACATGAGCAGACAATCAGAGGTAATTAATTACCAAAATGACTTTTCATATACACTTACAATAATTTTTACAAAACAAGAATACTAATTCAATGTTAATATAATTTATCACAGAGAAACATTCATCGTCAAAAATCCACAGCAGTTCCCAACACGCCCACATACCACGGGACAAAGCTACATCTGCAAGCACCTCATCAACTACAAGCAAATCAACAGGTAATATTACATCTAATTAAATTAATAAAAAAAAACATAAATTATCATTAAAATAAATATAAGAATACACATAATATTATTTTCTTATTCAGAAATGGCAAACTTCGACATTATGATGAGAAGATCAGCATCTAAAAATATCAGTAAGTACTATAATAATCATTTTAGATATATATATTGTATTTCACAGTCATACCAGATTATAAGTAACATCACAAAAAAAGATTGGATTGATTGATATGTAAATAAAAATGTCCTAATAAAAAATCACACATTCCTAACAATTGATAAATTTTTAGGACGACGTCCAACAGTACAACAGAGGAACACTGCCAAAGTGAGGACTCCACCCACCCGCGCATCAAAGACAGTCTCAACAAATGTTACTAGAAGGAAGGCCAATGCCCAACTGTAACTTCCCCACAACCAGGTATGTTGTGCTTTATTTATTTAAAAAATAGAATAAAATAAAATGATACAAAGTATGTCACTTAAAAATATCTTATTATTATCCATTGCAGGCTACGAGAGACGAAGGAAGCAGAGATTCTCATTCACAATGGGATCTCCTGACTAAATGGAAGCCCCCCAATTAACAAGTACACCTGCCATCCATAGCACTTCACCAACTGACCAGATGGACGAGGGTGATGAAGTCATCCAATTTGTCAATAACCATGGAGGTAAGCTAATTTTCATTAATACCTAAATAAACTAAAATGTGTAAGCTCACCAACAAAAGCTTATATTGTCTTGCAGGATATGTGGCGCCCACATACACAACTTATGGAGCAAGTTCCAATGAGGCCAACAAACATGCAGCTCCCAAACCGACATCTTCAGACACCCAAACTTCGTATCCAATAAAAGGTTATTATAATAATTACTAGGACATTTCCATCTCACTTCGTTAAAGTCCTTTACTTACTATTACACATAAATATAATATTTTTTCTTTACTAACTATTACAGGCATTTTATCATTTTCTACAAATTATTCTAATGGTGGCATTGAATCATGTGTATCTGATGATGAATCAGACCCAAGACTCTTCACTATCAATATAAAAGTCAGATTCATCTGAAAATAACTTACTATTACTATCATTTTCCTCATCTGACATTTTTAACATTTGCATTCGCTTTTTGGTCAGATATTTCCTTTCCTCCTCCTTATGTCTTTGCCTAGTTCTTATGTTATACATTTCTCGGCCAATGTCTTCCCTTGCTTCCGCCGGTTCTACAGCAGGAATGAAAGGGTTTGCAACTGGTTGAAGTTTCAAGTAACCCAGAAATTCTAATTTCTTCAAATACTCTTTTTTCCTATTTTCAGCTTCAACTAAAGCAGCATCTTCTGCTGCTTTGGGTAGGGCCCCCCCCTCACCACCTGATGTTCCAGCACCTGATGTCCCAGCACCTGATGTCCCAGCACCTGATGTCCCTCGTCTACCAAAAGGACACCCTCTTCTACCAACTGCACAACCATCAGCAGTTCAGGTTGTCCCCCTTCATCTTATGACACTACACCACTCCCTACATCAGCACCATTATACTCTATGTCTTCTGGATTTTCTGACGCCATACGAGTATTGGACAAGCTTCCCCATCTTGAAGAAGAAGGTTGGATTGTTTCTTCTAGTTTATATCTGTCTATATCCTGGATAACTGTATCTACAAAATATCTGGTTATTCTTCTAGTTCCTTGATAAATTTGTACAGGCTCACTTTCATCGGTATGATTTCTGAAATCTATTTCTAATACTCCTGTTTCTACAGTGGTAGGAATGTCATTTTTAGAGTGTGAAATAGTGAAGCTATTTTTAGAGGCTACATCATACCTTGGGATACCAGTATTTCCTTTAGTGTTTTTATCTACAGATCGAGAACTTCTAGTAAATGTTGGTTCACATTCACTCTGAAAATTTAATTTGCTTTCACATTCTTTGGAGTTGGAAATTAAAAAGTTCACCTGTCCGTTTGTAATATTTTTCGTAGAGACTAGAGTTTAAACCAGTGTCACATTTAGTTATATTAATGTCTGGTTCTGTTTGAATGTCAGAAGAGACAGCGATGATGAGGATGTGGACGAGACAGCAGCATTGCAGTTGAGGGAATTGGTGGGATCTACAGTTGGTCCTTCCACTTCCCGTGGGGTGGACAGTGTACCTGAGGTGTCCAAGTCAGTTACTGGACGTCCCTGTGGATGCCTTTCACTAGGGTGTGCTAGTTCTCCATTATTGAGGAAGGAAGATGAAGGTGTCGGGAAGTCGGTACGACAGCGTGGACGACCCCGAGGACAACCCACTGGGCGTGGTCGATTGTCATCTCCCATCGCTGCAGCGAGTACGGGTCCTGAGGATCTGGAAGACCTTCTTCGTGGACGCCCCCGTGGACGTCGTTCACAACATTGTGGGGAAGTTGAAGTTAGCATTGGACGACCTCATGGACAACGTACGGAAGACGTGGGGACCAGGTTGAGCCGTGGTGGTCCGGCCCTCCCTCTCCCTCGTGGTAGGTATTGGTTATTTGCTTGTTCATTCGATTCGACTACAGACTCCTGGAGTTCTATAAAATAAATTACAACGTGAAAGCTAAATATATTGGTAATTAATTGAAACATAAGTGTTGTCATACAGTAATTAAAAATGGTTAATGAATGTAATGTAAGAAAATTAATATTGTTTTACAAATAATAATTTTGGCCAGGAAAAAAAATAATAACATATATATTGAATGTAAAATGATAAGAAAAATTACTAGTTAAATACATGTCAATAGTTGTAGGTAGTGTACTTACTCCTTCGTTCTCTATGAGCAGCAACATTTTTTCTATTAAGCTCATTGTGGTGTAAATACCATTCATTGTTCCGAGTGGTGAAAAGGTCTTTCCTTCCTTTTTTTTGAGTATGTGGCCTGTTTTTTTTTATAATCACTGTCATCGCCATATAATTCTCTGTACCCCCGCATGTAAAAACGATGATCACATCTTCTTTGGGCATGTTCCTCATCTTCATCGGTTTTATAAGATAAGGTGGAATCAGAATCTGGTTCAGAATCAGCCTCTGAAATATCCTCTCGTGGTTCCGCTGGGGATACATGCGCTTTTTCTTCACCATGTTCAGCCTCTGAAATATCCTCTCCCAGTTCTGCTGGGGGTACATGCTCTTTTTCTTCCTCATGTTCTTCATTTAGTTTACATTTGCCTTCTCCATCTATAAGAGTTGGTGACTTGGGCTGTGAGTTGTCATCTTCGGCTTTTAAGCTCTCACTGTCCGCGTCAGTGTTGCAGTGTGACATTATCGGCAATAATCTACACAGAAATACACCTTCACCTTTCGCTGATTAATTCACGCAACTCTCACTAGAGGTTTAGGTTAATCGATAGATGGCGCTGCAGTATCCGTTGTTAGTATTATTTTAGACATTATGCGGCCTACCAAACATACTGATGGATGGGATTCAGATGACTGGGATGATTTTGTAATCCCTAAAGGTATTGCTACTGAATAACTTTCCAAAATGAAATATTCTATGGCCATTACATTTTTAAAATGCAGTAACTTTATTAATTCACACTTTCTTGCCGCCACTATATTTCTTCTACTGTTTTTGTCACTTACTATTTGTATATGTTTGCCTTATATTTTGCTCTTTTTTTTAGGCAAACCACATTCCCTTAAAGAACAACAAGGTGGACCATCGGCCGACGTCGGACCAACACATCATAAACGAAAGGAGGACATATGATGAGACGATGCCCAGAGGGCTACGAGTTGGTCCGCAAACTCCCAAAAGGGCAGAAAAGTGTACGCTCCGGTATTGGAGAAGTCAGTATGGAAGGTGCGGCAACCAGGGGCACTCGGTTGAGAAATCCTTATACAAAGGACAATTTAGTTCTTTTTGAACTTTCTGACGAAAATGAGGCCATAGAAAATCTGTTCACCAAAAAAATCAATATAACCAAGAAAATGTAAATAAAGAAATGTTTGCATTTTTGTTGTTCACCATCTTCGTGTATATATATTGTAAGTAATGTTCAGAATGCCTATAAATCTAGGCCAAAATGTATTTGTAAATATTCTTATATTATCTTGTAATAATATGTGAGATATTTGAATTCAGAGTTCTGATATATCTAAATAGATGTATTCTGAGTGGTTAACTAAATGAAGGATATTTCATTAAATTATCAATAAATCAAAGTAATAGTCAGTGAAACAAAATTATTGAGAATTTTGAAAATTAGGATTGAAAATTTGTACAAAAATAAAAACTGTATTTCAAACAACATAACTGTTCCATTTTCACAAAGAAAAGTATGAATTCTGGTGAGATAAAAATATATGAAAACTAGATAAGTTGCACACGACCTATTTTGAGATATAGCCTAGATGCCATAATGTACGTTATGAGTGAGTGAGTGAGTAATGGAATATATATAAATATATCAAATATTTCTGTACAGAGAAGAGGGCAGACAGGGGCTCTTAATAGGACTACACTCAGGAAGGAGTTTGTAGAGGGTGCAGTAGTGGGCCCCCACAGAATGTCTCTGGCCTGCCCACAAGATGAGATGAAGGTGACAGGCCGGGCAAACAGCAGGGGATCAAAACCTAGAAATCATTTTTGCTGTACCTCAACCCT
Source organism: Lepidonotus clava (assembly GCA_936440205.1). Lineage (NCBI taxonomy): Eukaryota > Metazoa > Annelida > Polychaeta > Phyllodocida > Polynoidae > Lepidonotus > Lepidonotus clava. The sequence goes on along the minus strand of OW387144.1, from coordinate 39,518,296 downwards.
TAGTGGACCATGACACCAACTGGGAATTCTTCCCAGGAATCCCTGTTGGATCAGTCCTGATTACAACTTCGTGAAATCAGAGAAATGTTAAGTAGCCTCAAAGGGTTTGAGATCATTCATATTAATTGCCAAAGTATTTATAGCAAAATCACGCAGTTAGTTTTCATGTTTAACATTATAGACATACTAGTGAATGAGTGATGGCGGTTTTACGCTGTACTGACAGTGAGGGTCATTTTCACTCACTCGTTTTCACGGCGAAAACAACATAGACATACTATATTATTCTGAAACCTGGCTACTGAGTTATACAGTGACTCAATAATATCTCTTTTTGGTAAAACTGCCTTCAGATGGGATTGATCGATGGTATGACCAACAGTAGAGGTGGAAGCCTTGTCTGTTATGTAAAAAATATGGTAACATCAATTATATAATTGTTGCATCATCTCTGTTGAATGTTAAATGTATGTATGGATGTTTCAACAGTTTATAGGCAACCTATACATTCTGTAGTAAAAATGTTGATATCTTTAAGAGTAATGGATCAGAATAACCTAATAAACCATGAGAACCAGAAGAACCACTTGGTCAGTGCGGGTCCCTCTTTTCATCGCCTTTTACGATCAGCAGGGGATACTGGGGGCCTATATAATCTTCCCAGGAGCAGAAGCCCCATCTCGGAACAACAAAGGTCATACTCATGGTGAAAACAGGTTGGGACAAATTCTGTCTTTGTTGATTATATTTATGAGATGAAGGTGACAGGGTGACAGGGCGGGCAAACAGCAGGGGATCAAAACCAGGAAATCATTTTTGCTGTACCTCATCCCTTAGTGAACCATGACACTAACCGGGAATTGAACCCAAAGAACCACTTGGTTAGTACCAGGTCCCCCTATCATCACGTCATACTATCAGCAGGGGCTACTGGGGGCTTATACTTCCCAGGAAGCCCCATGGGATAGCTTGAGATTAAGTTTTTCTCAAGATGTGATGGTTGTAAAGATTCCAGTTTCTAGGTAGATTATGACCATAATAAGTGCTTCTTTCACACTACCTAGTGGTACAAAATGGAAAATAATATAATAATAACGGTCTGGTACTATTAAGAAACAACTCAGTTTAAGGCAATCTTGTAACCTGAAAATGTCAACTTATGCCGCTATTATTATTGAACCACCGTTTGTATCCACCATATCTGGGTGGTGCAGGAGAACAGGTGCATAACCTGAAATTCTCCCAGAATAAAAATAAACTGATTAAAAAAAAAAAGCCTAGTGAACGATGTTCAAAGAAATAACACCAGAACTACTGAAAATTTATGTAAATTTATCTAATAGATACAAGCCTACATAAGGGACATAGTGTATTATTCACTATTTATGCATTCTATTGTGGTGGGATATTTCAGTTAGATCTCATATTCAATAAGCCTTCTTCTATAATAGTACAAGATATATATTCAAGTGTATGTTGTTAATATAAAACTAATTATACTTCGAACAAGTATTTCTGCTCATCTTTTCAAACTCATCTTTTCAGGATCTGTAGAGGAGATAAACTCAATACAAGCAGACCATGGGTATGTTGGAAGCATCCCAGTAGACCTGTATCAACAGCACAACTCTGTTTATCTAGATCATGGTTGTGCTGATCCAGGTAAATATATTTTTCTAAATGTCTTTGTTCATAATCTGAGAGACTTCTTATGTCTGTGAAACAGGCCTGTGGTAACAAAAAATTAGTCTGCTTCATTGGCATATTCTAGAATTGTCATACATTTCTTTGGATTATCAATGAGTAATTGATAATACTGTGATTTGGGTACTAATGATAAAGTTAACTTCAATGATATGTACAGATATTGTATAAGTTGTGTTCGGTGGTTGTGTTGGGTGGTCATGTTTCAAAGGAATCAATATTGTCCGAAATTAAGGATTTTTGCTATCCACCCTCCAGGTGCAGGACACAAAATACTGTCACCCTGGTCAATATTTCTTGCTTACTCTATTAGATAAGAGAGTGAGTGAGTGAGTAATGGATGCTTTATGCTGTTTCAACAACTAAGGTCATATTCACGGCAAAAACAGGGCGAGACGAATTCTTGTTTTGGTGATTGAATCTATATATGAGATGAGTGAGTGAGTGAGTGTAGGGTGTTTTGCGCAGTACCGACAGCCAGGGTCATCTTCACGGAGAAAACCAGTTGGGACGAATTCTGTCTTTGGTGATCGAATCTATGAGATGAAGGTGACAGGGCAGGCAAACAGCAGGGGATCAAAACCTTGAAATCATTTTTGCTGTACCTCATCCCTTAGTGAACCCAACATGAACCGGGAATTGAACCCAAAGAACCACTTTGTCAAGTGCTGGGTCCCCCCCCCCTAATGTCACCTTAAACATCAGCAGGGGCTACTGAGGGCCTATTCTTCCCAGAAACCCCCACAGGGTGGTCAGTGCTGTGTCCCCACTATCATTGCCTTATACAACCAGCAGGGGCTACTGAAGGCCTATTCTTCCCTGGAACCTCCACGGGGTTACCACAAGGGAAGACCATATGGATTACACATATTGATATTTGGTTTGGTAGAATGTGAATCAAACTGAATTATCCCTCAGTTAACTAGGTTGTTGAAGCAGGAAAGGTTTCACAAACAGAGCCTATCGCCAGTACATCAAAATCAACTTCGAATTCATCTGTTCCATCATCAGATGCACCATCAAATAGAAAAAAGAGTGATAACAGTAGAAGCGTTTCTACACCTTCGGCTGAAAACAGACAATCAAGTCAACCAAGTCAAGAACAGTCTAGTAAAATAGACAGGAATCCTTTGCCATTGACAAATAGATTCCAGAATTTAAATGAAGTTAAAATGGAAGAAGCTGCAGTGTCCCCCCAAATTAAGATCAAGGGACGATCTACTGTCCATCACCTTGATGGCAGGATGATCTATCTTCCAATGGAACTGTTGAGGTCTCACAGCTAATTTTAATGAACTTAAAAACTAATGTTAGCTAGTTGCTCCAATCCTCTTGCCCTGTGTCTCAAAGAAACCCTTTTAAAGAGAGACGATAATATCCCTTTTAAAGGCTATTGTATATAAAATGCATGCCTGTGATGGTAGAAGAGCCTCAGAGGACTCATCTGTTTTACTAAGGCAGGATATAATGCATAATCTTATTCCATTAAATACCAATTTTCAAACAATAGCTGTCAGAGTAACATTACACAAGACCATTATGCTTTGTTCACTCTACCTTCCACCTAATTTAAACTATAATAAATAAAAAGCCATAAAATCTTTTAAATCGATTGCCGTCACCAGTACACTCTTCCTTCATAAAGATGGAGCCAAACAAAGTGGTTCTAGATTGAACAAGTTTAAGACAAACAAGAAATTCAAAGGAAAGTTAAAGGACTCTAAGAAAGACAGTCATGACAGAGGTAGAGACGACAAAGACAAAAGAGTCAAGAGGGATTACAGAAGGTTTTCCAAGACCAAACGCACAAGTATCATTCAGAAATCTATTTTACAGTTGCAAATAGGAAGGCTGTTAGATTGAGGTATTGTCAAAGAGGTAAGAAATGCTGAGAATGGTTATGTGTCCAATGCTTTCTTGAGGCCCAAGGCTAATATAATGGGAAACATCGCATGATCATTGATCTTACAAATTTCAATGAGCACATGATCAAATTCATTTCAAAATGGATACACTGGAATCTCCTGTATATCTACTTTCAAGTGGTAACTTTCTTATGCAGTAGATGTAAAGGATGCTTTTATTCTGTACCCATAATATTATAGGAGGAACATCAGAAATTTCAGAAAAACTGTTTCAGTTTTTTTTCTTACTATTTGGCATCACCTCAGCTCCCAGAGTATTCACAAAGATCTTAAAACCAATGTTTGCTCATTTACATGAAGAAGGAATTTCATGTCTGGGAAACATCAAGGATTGTCTCATAGCATCAGATTCTTATGAGAGTGAGCGATAAATGTTTTACGCCATACGGACAGCCAGGGTGAGTGAGTCAAGGAGGTTTTACACCATACCAACAGCCAGGGTCATTTTCTTGGTAAAAACAAGTTAGGACTGGAAGCAGTACTGACTCAAACATTGTATGAACTAGTCAAAGTGCAAAAACAGATTAAAGAAAAAGACAAGTTGTTAGATAATCTGATACTAAAAGACAAGTGGTTGGATGAAGAGAAAAGATGGCCCAACATAATTATTGAAAGGATCGCACAAGACCTGAAAAATCATCCTTGACAGATGGTGCTGTCACTGTTGGAGGATATAGGCATCAACATGAAAACAAGCGACATGACAGCAGTGTGTAGGATAGGTGTCAAAGCAAATAGCAGCTGAGCCAGACCAGTCATGGTGAAACTTATTTCAGCATACCAAAAACAGGATATCTTCCGAGATATAAAAAAAATGAGTGACTTACCTTGATGGAAAGGCGTGTATATCTCAGATGATATCAGCAAGGAGGAAATTAAACAACCAAAAGAGCTATAGTGCTTAGCTGCTGTGGGTCGCAAGGCAGTGGTGAAGGGCGGAATGCTGGTTGTAGATGACTTACGATACAAATACATGGAGTGAGTGATGGAGTGATCCATCCATTTAACCATCCATTATTGAAACTAAGGTCACATTCACGGTGAAAACAGAGATCTCTAAATGATTTGCATCATGCAAAAAGGCATGAAATTAGCTTTCATCTGAAATATTATGTGCTGCTCTATCACATTTGTTTCTGACAAAAGTTGTTGCCATTCTGGTGAATGTGAGAGTTCATTTGCCTATATTATGTTGCCAGTTTTATTTTAAATTCACCACACATGGTTTGGTGAATCGCCCGCCTCACCATAGGTATTTCAAAATTACATAATCCATAAAGTATAGGATGCCCAATGAAAAGATATTCACATTCTCATAAAATTTATTCATAATTACTGTACATGTATTGTATTATGCGGCGCATCAAATTAAGGACTGCCAACCTAAAGTTGTCACAGCAAGAATCAGTTGACAGGATTGCACATTTCCTTTGGTAGGAGGCAGTGCAGGAGGTGCAGTCTGTAGCTCCAGTCACACGTACTATTGTTTCAGATTTGTTTCCTCTGTCCAAAACAATTGGGTGTGAGTGAATGAGTAATGGATTATGTAGAGTATTCGCATATATTTGACATTGATTGTACTGAGGGTTAGGACTTGCCTGGTTGGTGAGTCGGATTATGAAGCTGAGGAGGGGGGACGTAGTGTGTACTACATAACTCTGTATGCTTTATAGTTGTACCTGTAAGGTTTAGTTTATATTTAACCTTTTTCCATACGAATTTTCTGGTTGCGGTATACAGTTATTGATACTGTTTATATATTACGTGTGACTTTTCTCTTGATTTTCGATTGATAGAGTGTTGTGAGTTAGAGTGGCACATGCTTTCAGGAATATTAATTTTTCAATTCAATTTTGATACAGAATGGGTTTTAAACGATTTTTCTTGGGGATAGGACTAGATAGAACCCAGATAGAACCCAGATTGGTTTCAAATTGAGATTATGGTTATGATTTAGTTAGATATGATTGATAAGATGCACACTGTCTGATTTTATAAAATGAAATTAAAATTAAGCCATTGGTCAAAGAGATTTATTAACAGAACTGCCACCGCACCCCTTCCCATTGATGTTTTTAAGTTTGGTTGTGATTTGCTACAATTTGCAGGGCAATTTTTTTTTTATATAGTTTGAAGACCCATGTGCTAAATAATATGAATGTAGGAGACTGCTACTTATTTAGAGTTACTGCTAATGACCCTTCCTCTTAGCCAGGCCTTCCTGCCCGCTCATCCATCCTGTCCCCTCTCCACCCCCCCCCCCCCACACTGTGCAGGCCTTTGAAGGTAACCATAGAACCCGGAGGGAGAAGTAGGAGAAAGCAAGTTTTCAGGCTTATAATAAACGAAGAAATGTTTTCTTATCAACCCTTCATGTGAACAGAGTAAAGAAGGAGAGAAATGAGATATTACCATTATCAATTAGATTTTACAGAGTATAAAGTGTGGTGTTATGAAGATTTTAATTTGAATTCCGATTAACAACATTTTCAGAGTCATTGATGTATTTTCTGACAGGAAGGACTTTTTTTTTTATTATTTCAGGTCAGGAACCAGCAAAACAGGAACGTGCACGTAGACCTCCTGCTGGCAGCAGACACCCCGCCTTCATGTATTGTGGAGTACCTCAGAACATTGTCAGGCAAGAAGGTCACCCTGAAGGACATCAACAACCTGAAACATCATGGCAGGGAAGAATTGCTGGAACTGAAGAAAACCATCTACAACGTGCTTGCCTAAGATGACCAGGCGTATTTTATCCTCACCATACTTCCGGACGAAACCATCGACTTTGTATTTTTTCAATCGGGGGAGATGATCGATGCAATGAACGAATACCCAGAGATACTTGGGATGGACACTACCCACGATGTCAATTCTCGGGGGTTGCGTCTGACCACCCTAATGGCTATGGATGGTGATGGAGAGGGGAGGGTGGTAGCACATTGCCTGGTTGTATCGGACAATTACCTCCTCTTGTCACGTATGCTGACAGCCTTTAAGGTCCACAATCCTGTGGTGAAAAAAACAAAGTCTTTATTACAGACAAGGACGCTGGGCAGATCAAGGCAATAGAGGAAGTATGTCCGGAGGCCAGTGTGCACCTTTGTTAATTCCATGTGATGAAGGACATCCACAGTAAATTGACCCAGTTGCACCTCGGTGACAAAGTGATTGCTAAGTTGACAAACAAGGTGAGGGATATGACATCTGCCCCTCGCAAGCTCATCTACCACAACTGTCTGAACGTACTCTACGAGGAAGACGGGGACGGTGTCGATGAATTCAAGGCCTACTTAGAAAAGGAGTGGGAGAATTGTCGACACCCGTGGGTCGATTGTCGACACCCGTGGGTCGATTGGCAGCGGGAGGGAGTCCCATCATTCTCTCCAAAAACAAACAATCACCTGGAATCTATCCATTCCCACATCAAGCCGACCCTGCAGGGTAACTCGACCATCTACAAGGCGGTAAATTGCCTGGTCAAATACACTGCAAAAAAAACTCGGAACAAGAAGGAGAAGGAAGCCCAGGATAGGGTGAAGGTGACCTACAGCCTCCTGGAAACCTCACCGGTAACACGGGCCATCAGAGAATTGGCCAACACCTAGTCGCGAGATATCCTGCTGAAGAACCAAAACGTGGTCATGGTTAAGAAGAAACTGATGTTCCAGTTACTGAAAAGTGAAAAAAACATGCACACTGTCCGATCGTATGGGGAGATTCACACGGTCTTCTTGACTGAGAGGGAATACACCTGCACCGGCCACAGATGTCCTGCATTGGCTATTCCATGCAAACATCTATTCAAGGTAGTGGAGGTGCTGAACCTCAAGTTCATGGAGGCCTGGATCCCCAAGCGATTTCGGAAGGCACAATCCAAAAAGGGCCCTTCCTTGAAACGCGACCAGAGTAAGCGTTACAACGTGGCTTTCAAGGAGTGCTCACTTCTGGCCGACCACATAGCAGGGAGCCGAAATGAGGTGGCGAAGCAGAAGTTGAAGCTGGTTAAGACACTGCTTGGAGCCTTTCAGAGTGGGTGCCTGGTGACGCTGGATATCACAGAACCAGAGGGGAAGGAAAAGATGGGAGGAGGTAGAAGTGAGTTTGGAGATGATGAAGAACAGAGAGAGCCTAAGAAGAGGAGACAACAGTCAGTGCATCAGTCAGCCAAAAATGTGAAAACATGTAAAAACCTTATTAAAGATAGTTTACAGAAAAAGTCCAACTTTGTTAAATAGATGGTTATGAGGGAGGAGAAGGGTTAGGTTTATTTCACAAGCCCAAATATAACCAGTTACCCCTTACAAGACCGACGATTTTGTATTGGAGGATGAAAAGCCTACCCCAATAAGAGGTCAAGATGATGTGAGATTGAGCGACGGAGTTAGGCCAGGAGGGGGTTGCATAACATTCAGTCATATTTACCGGTTCATAACAGAACATAACTGTTGCAAAAGAAATAAAGGAGGCCTTAGTGTTGTAAAATGAATTAGACCATTTCGGTTAAGGGTGAATTTTAGCGGATTTCCCATTAGACAAATCAATTATCACTATAGAACAGTACAGAATATTATGTTTAGCGGAATTCATTTCTAAATAACAAAATTGCAACATTTTGCATTGTCGTTTCTTGAATTATTTGTAAGGAAATGTATAACGAAAAATTTTACCGGAATGTTATGCAAGTCCCCCCAGCTGTGGAGAGGGTAATTGGGGACTGGAGGGGGTGGCGTTATTATAAGGAAAGTACAAGCCATATAATTATAGTCATTGTTTTTTTTTAAATAATCAAAAACAACATTAGTCACCGTACTTGCCTCAAAGAGTCATGTGACCGCAAATTCTCATTAGTGTACTGGTATAAACACCATGACCAGGTCAAGTATTTGCGTAAAAGAATGATGTCACCGTACATTCTGATTAGTGTCATGGTACAAAACGCTACTGATATTATTGTTAGGAAATTATTATTGTCACTGTACAAGAACAGGGGTATATTAACAACAGAAGTAATGTACTGGTAAAATTAAACATTGTTATCAAGTGTTAACATAAGATAAGACATGTCCTTTAATTTACCGACATGTATAGCTGTAGAGGAGGTAAACTCGATACAAGTGGACCATAGATATATGTTGAAAGCATCCCAGTAGACCTGTATCAACAGCAGAACACTGTGATTAGGGTACTAATGATGAAGTTAACTTCAATGAGTGAGTGAGTGAGTGTTGGGTGTTTTACGCCGTACCGACAGCCAGGGTCATTTTCACGGCGAAAACCAGTTGGGACGAATTATGTCTTTAATGATCGTATCTATGAGATGAAGGTGACAGGGTGGGCAAACAGCAGGGGATCAAAACCCAGCGATCATTTTTGCTGTACCTCATCCCTTGGTGAACCAAGCACTGACCGGGAGTTGAACCCAAAAACCACTTGGTCAGTGCAGGGTCCCCCCTATCATCACCTCATACGATCAGCAGGGGCTACTGAGGGCCTATTCTTACCCGGACCCCCACAGGGCTAACTTCAATGAAGAACATGAATGAGTTAGGTATATTGCAGTTGTGTCTTTGACACCAACTATTAATAAATGATATTGTGATGAATGGGTATTTATCAGGTGTCAAAGCAAGAATGTGAATGTAAATCGATGCGGTAGATCTTTAAGTATATTGTTATGTAACGGGAACGAAACCCGAAACCCGAAACCCGAGAAATAATATAAACCGGAAATGACGTCAGTATGACTGTGTGACGTCACTATGATCACGTGATATGAAATGACCAATTAGAGCTGACCGCTAAGGTATAAAAGGGGCGGTGAGGCCCGAAAATAAAGAGTTCCTTCATAGTACTCCTGGTGTTCACAAGTGTCTTCTTCTTCTATTAGCTCCTTAGGAGGACTTCAATCGATCATATGATCTAATATGGACTAAATAAATAGGAAATCGAGGTTATGCTGGTAAAGTTCTGTAAAACTAAGGCTTAAAATAGTGCGGGGTCCGAAGGCCCGAGGGACCGAAAACCATGGCACGAAGGCCCGAAACTGCTCGACCGGCGACGCGAGGAAGGAAGACCAGCCAGACAAAGAAGCCCGAAATAGTTAGCGGCAACCCCCTGACCGGAGGCATTAAGGCGCAACCGGCTCGGCCCCACGCTACCAAAGCATAGGCGACCGTTGGCCCGAGACTCCCGGTCAGGGAACGAAGGAGTAGAGGTCCCCTAGTTCCGGCCTGAGAGACGAATAGAAGCACCGGCCTGGACCCCTACCATAACAACAATTCTGCCCTCCGCCGTCCTCCAAGCTTGATGGCTGCAACCCCCCTGCCTGATCTGACCAACACACCCTCCCCCCTTCAGCGAATATCGATCCCCCGACCGACCCCCTCACACACACATGGGCTTCTTGCTTGCCCTCCGTGCCCAGCTAAGAATCGAAATGACCCCCGCCCCCCCCCCCCCCCCCGTCCCTCGGCAGTAGAAACCGGAAACCCCGAACTACTGAGGAACGTCACAATATGTACAGATATCCAGGAAGACATGTTGTGTTGGATGGTCATGTTTCAAAGGAATCAATATTGCCACACTATTGATCAGTGTTCGAAATTAAGGATTTTTGCAATCCACCCCCCGGTGCAGGGCCCAAAATACTGTCACCCCGGCCAATATTTCTTGCATACTCAATTAGATAAGATTTTTAATATTCTGGAAAAGGTATGCATATCCAGGTGCACAATTCTAAAACGTATGTACCTGTGATTAGGGGGAAAAGGGGGTCTTTCACAGATATTGGAGGTCTTTTCCCATTCTGAGTTCAGGCTCTTGGCGCATTCGGGCAATTAATATGGAACAAAAGACGGGGGCAGTGATTGAGTGAGTGAGTGAGTAATGGGTGCTTTACGCCGTTTCGACAACTAAGGTCATATTCACGGTGAAAACAGGGTGGGATCAACTCCTGTCTTTGATGATCGTATCTATGAAGGTGACAGGACAGGCAAACAGCAGGGAATCAAAAACTGGAAATCATTTTAGCTGTACCTTATCCCTTAATGAACCAGAGCACTAACTGGGAATCAAACCCAAAGAACCACTTGGTCAGTGTTGGGTCCCCCCTATCGTCACCTTCTATGATCAGCAGGGGCTACTGGAGGCCTATTCTTCCCCGGAACCCCCACGGGGATTTATGAACAGTGTGTGAGTCCTTGGATAGGGCATGAGTGAGGGAGTGAGTAATGGATACTTATGTTGTTTCAACAACTAAGGTCATATTCACAGCGAAAATAGGTTGGGACGAATTCTGTTTTTAGTGATTTCATAAGGGGAAGACTACGTCGGAGCATGCTGATATAGCAGTAAACCTGGCAAACGTGCTGGAAACTGCAAAAGGTGATGGTAAAAAGACTACTAAGGTTGTCTCACGGAGGGGCAGGCCTAGAAGGAGGGCTCTCAGCATAGATCCGATACCTAAGAAGGAAGGCCCGGACATTCTTAGTTTGCTATTAGAAATTAAGCAAGACGCGACAAACGTGAAAGACGATCAAATTGACAATCAAGAGCGTATGATCAACACGTTAGATGAAAGATTGAATGCGATGAACCTTATCCTCGGACATGAATTAACTAACATTAAGGTAACAGTAACTACACATGACAAACTCCTTGGTAAACTTGTATCGTATAATAAAGTACATGATGCAAAATTTGTAGACCTAGACCGTAAAATAGACGAAACTGAGGATGGGCTGACCTCAGTCCGTAAGCAACTAACTGAGGGCATTAGCATTGTCTCTGATCAGGTCAGTAAAGTGGAAACTGAGCTAGCCGAAGATATAGAACATGTCAAAAGCAATATTGAAGTAAAATTAACTGAGCACTCCCAGGGTATTGAGGATACAAATTCAAAATTTGCAGAATATAGTAAAATAGCAGAGCTAGAACACTGCCTTTTTAAAAAGGAACTGGAATACCTAAAGGTTTCCATTGATCTTTTAAAAAACTACAAAGACAGTGAAGAGAGTCAGAGCAATTCATCAAACCCCTACCAAGACCTTTCAGATAATGTGTGTCCAACTTTCGTGGCCGATCATATTGGCCCCGATACTTCTCGATCAATCATTGTGGATTGTGTAAGGGAAAATATGTATGAGAACTTAACCAGTATTACACTTCACTTCGTGAACGAAATGGGAATTTGCCATTGAACCAAGTGACATTGAATCGGGCACTAGACTGGAAACATTAAACCCTCATAGATCTAGTCCTCATCCCGTAAAAATTATATTTAAAGATGGTATTATTAGAGACCAGGTCTTTCATTTTAAAGCGAGAGTTAGACAGTAAAATACATTTAAAGAATTTTGCAAAGGATACCAAGAGGGCTTGCTTTTTCTTCATCTGCCTGCTTTCTCAGAAACATTTATAAATGCGACTTGGAGCACAGGGGGGGGGGGGGGGTAAAGTATTCTTCTGTCGAGCAAGGGTATCAAGCAATAAAAGCGGACATAAATGAAAACAAAATAGCAAACGATGCCATCATGAGTTCCAGTACACCGGCTGAGGCTAAAAGAATCAGAAATAAAATTCTTACATGCAATAGATGGGAAAAAATAAAACTCATAGTCATGGAGGAGCTGCTCCTATGCAAGTTCAGGCAGAATAGAGAATTGTATTATTGTCTCTTAACTACCAGGCCACTGGAACTCTTTAAGAACACCTTATACAAATTTTTGGGAACTGGCTACAGGTTCGGATCATTGGCTCTAAAAGAGGGTGAATAGCTGGGCCAAAACCCACTGGGAAAACTCCTTGTAAAGGTTCGAAACTTTCTACTTGAAGAAGTAGAAAGATTGTAAGGTTTGAAATGTGATGGTAAAAGTTTCTGCTTGCCCGCTGACGCTACCTGATATTTCATCTCAAATTCTAACGTACTATATTGTCTAGATTTAGTCTGGTGTGTGTACAAATTACTAAATCTCGATGGGTATATACTCATTGGTGCAAAGCGATTATACTCGGCTTCAAAACTTTGATTATGCAAATCGATTGTACATATTTGTGTTTGATTATTATACTAGTTTATTTACATCATGACCAATCAAGGATTTAGTATTGTCATGTTGAATGTTCGCAGTCTGTGGCCTAATATTGACGAGATACGGCATAACTTTTATAAGTTTGATGTGATTTGTATATGCGAGTCATGGTTAACTACCTCAATTAAGGATGAGATGGTATCAATCTCAGACTATGTATTGTAAAGAATAGACCGATCTGCTGGTACAAACAGTGTTAAGAGAGGTGGAGGTGTTTGTATTTATGTGAAGCAACTAATTAGTAATTATACTGATATTGTTTCTGATATTTCAACCATTTCTAGTGACTTGGAACAACTATGGATTCGTATAAATTGTCTAAGCGTAAGACAAAAAGTAATTGGATGTGTGTATAGGCCGCCCTGCGCTAATGTGGCTAATTGCTTAAATGAATTACAGTATGCATTGGGTCATATTGTTAACTGGGTGATCTTAATATTAACTATAGTAAGAGACATAGTACAGCATTTGAATTACTTAAAGATTTTGAAAGAGAAAATATGCTTTCTCAACTCATAACATGTAATACTCATATTACCTCCAACAGTTCAAGTCTAATTGATTTGATCCTAACAAATTTCGAATTTATTCAGTCAAGTGGTGTAATTGATGTGGCAATCAGTGACCACCAGCCTGTATTTTTAGTCAAAAAGAAGGAAATGAATGTTAAAACATATAGTTTTATTAAAGGTAGATTGTATCGACATTATGTTAAAGAAGATTTTCAATATGATGTGTTATGTGATGATCGGTGGCTGGAGTTCTGGGATATGGACGAACCAGAAAGGCTCTGGAATACATTTATAAATATTATTGTTACCTATGCTGACAAATATTGTCCTTTGATTGATATGAAAATTCGCGAAGACTGTCCTATTTGGTTTAGCAGGGAAATTTTAGAAGAAATTTATCATAAGATTACCTTTTCCGAAAGGCAAAAGATAGTGGTTGTATTGTAAGAAAATCAACTGAAAAAGACAGGTACCCAACCGAAACAGGCCCCCGACTGCCATACTTTGCTGATACAAATATCCCAAAAGACATGGTGGGGTTCATCTTCGGCAGCAGAGGGAAAAAGATCACAGCTCTGGCAATCAGAGATAGGACCAGAGTAGTCTACGACAACAAGAGAAACCAAATGGCAATCAGAAGATGAACAATAGAAGAAGTAACAAAGACAATGCAGGAAATCAACAGAACAATAAGAGAGCAACAACAAAAGAATGAGCAACGAGCAAGAAGAACATACCGCGAGGATGAAAGAAGAACAAGAGCACAAAAAGAATGTGCTACAAAATGAACAACCACACAAGAATCATCAACAATGAGAGCAACAGAAATAAGCAGATGTAGGGAACATAGAAGAGACTCCCTTAGAGATCACCAACAACAAGAACAACAAAACAAAGCTGATACCGAGACAAAGAAGAGACCCCTCAAACAAAGACAAAAGAACATAGAGAAGAACAGCAAGACATAGAGAACCCATGACAGAATAGAGATTGGGCCCCCCCTGCAAGATGAAGAACCCGACAAAACAAGGCAACCAAACACCAGAAAGAACAAGACAACCAAAGAAACCAGAACAAAACAAAACCACTGAACAATATGAAAAGGAAAAATAGAAGAAGGTGCAGAAAAGAAACAAAAGAACTAAAAATACTATACACCAGCACAAACAGAATCAACCGAAAATCCAATAACTTAAAAGCCATACTAAACACTGAAAAAACATCAACATAGCCATTCTAGCAGAAACCAAAACAAAAAAAGCACCAAACATAAAAGGATACAGAGTGAGTGAGTGAGTAATGGATGCTTACACCATTTCGACAACTAAGGTCATATTCATGGCGAAAACGGTTGTTATCAATGAAAAGATGGACTAAAAGTTGTCAATAGAACAACATGATATATGTACAAGATCTTAAGTGAGTGAGTAATGGATGCTTTACGCCATTTCAACAACTAAGGTCATATTCATGGCGAAAACGGTTGTTATCAATGAAAAGATGGACTAAAAGTTGTCAATAGAACAACATGATATATGTACAAGATCTTATCCTAAGGATAAAAACATGTTAATATACTAATCATATCAGTCCATACAGACCAGCTGTTTTCAAAAAATGGATGATACGATCAGACTGTACAGTGTTAAAAAGTTCAGGTAGACCAGCTACCTGATAGAACTGTCTACGTATCTGTTCAAAATCTGGGCATTCCAAAAGGACAACTACCTATTCATGGCATACACAGATTGGGATGAATTCTGTCTTTGGTGATCGTATCTATGAGATGAAGGTGACAGGGCAGGCAAACAGCAGTGGATCAAAAACTTGAAAACATTTTTGCTGTACCTCATCCCTTAGTGAATCAAGCACTGACTTGGAATTGAACCCAAAGAACCACTTGGTCAGTGCTGGGTCCCCCCTATCATCACCTCATACGATCAGCAGGGGCTACTGAGGGCTTATTCTTACCCAGATCCCCAAGGGGAGAGACTCTTTAGAAAATATTGCTTCTGTGTGCCTGCTACTGCACCCACCCTCCTCAAGATGCCGACACCAACAACAGTGGAAAACAAGTCAGGTGAGGAGTATACATAGTTTGAACTAGAGAAATCAGTGAATGCTACCATTTCAGAAGTAAATCCTGATGAACTTGAAGAAGTTGAATTATCAGTTAACATAGATGGATTGCCTTTGTTTGACTGCTCGAATGTATTATTTTGGCCAATACTCTGCAATTTCCCAAATGTATCTTCTCCACCTTTTGTTGTGGCAATGTACTGTGGAAACAAAAAGCCCGATGACTTTGAATTTCTGGCAGATTTTATTGAGTAACTGAAGGATCTTCAACAAAGCCGCCTTAATTTCAAAGGTAAAATCTTTCCTTTAAATCTCAGAGCAATGATCTGTGATGCACCTGCAAAAGCTATAGTAAAGGGCACAATACAGTTTAATCGGAAATACAGATGTAATAAATGTGAAGAAAAAGGCACATATGATGGCTGAATGATACTCCTAGGTGTCAACTAAAGCTCCTCTGAGCAAAGACAAATCATTCTGGGAAAACAGGAATCCAGCACATCACAAATACCAATCCCCTTTCTGTGATCTCCAGATTGACATGGTCAAGCAATTCCCAATAGATTACATGTACCAGGTCAATCTTGGGGTCACAAAGTGACTACTGCTTATGTGGAAGAGTAGAAAACCTAACACAAAGCTGTCTGGATGACATATTGACTGCATATTGAATGAAGCTTATTCAAATGAAACCTTTCCTGCCTACTGAGTTCGCCAGGAAGCCTAGGACGCTTTCTGATATCCATGTGTGGAAAGCCACAGAATTCCAGCAGTTTCTATTATATACAGGACCACTTGCTTTGAATGGGATAATTCCTCATGAATTCTATGAACATTTCACATGTTTAAGCATTGCCATTGCTCTGCTGATGAGTGAAACACTCATAGAATCATGCCTAAGCGCTACTAGAGTACTTTGTTATGCAGTCCAGAATCCTATATGGAGTGAGTGAGTGAGTGTTGGGTGTTTTGCGCCGTACCGACGGCCAGGGTCATTTTCACGGCGAAAACCAGTTAGGATGAATTCTGTCTTTGGTGATCGAATCTATGAGATAAAGGTGACAGGGCGGGCAAATAGCAGGGGATCAAAACCCAGCGATCATTTTTGCTGTAACTCATCCCTTAGTGAACCAAGCACTGACCGGGAATTGAACCCAAAAACCACTTGGTCAGTGCAGGGTCCCCCCTATCGTCGCCTCTTATGATCAGCAGGGGCTACTGAGGGCCTATTCTTACCCGGATCCCCACGGGGTGAATCCTATATGGAGATCAGTTTGTAACCTACAATGTTAACTCCTTGATCCATCTGTCCAAGGTTGCAGCTGATTTTGGCTCCCCTGACAATATCAGTGCACAGTTAGTGAGTGAGTAATGGATGTTTTACGCGGTTTTGACAACTAAGGTCATATTCATAGCAAAAACAGGTTGGGATGTATTCTGTCTTTGGAAAATAATTCTATGAGTTTGTTTCTCATGTAGGTTTGTTGGCATTCTTGAGGAGGCCGTAGTCCCCGATGTTGACCCTTTTCGGGTTCTGATTTATGAAATTATGGAATATTTAAGGGAATACCGTACATCCATTCTTGAAATTATTTGTGCTGATAATATAAGTCACTCTATGAACATTTCTCATGGTGTTATGTCTTTAGATGTCATGGATCAAACCAACTGTAAACTTCCACATTCTTCAGTCACTTTGCTGCCCTTATTCGAATCACCCACATCGGACCCACTCTACCACTAGGACCCTTGCTCTACTGCCCGTATACAGCTAGTGCTCTACATAGAGTACTCTCATGGACTAAAGGAGGTGCAAACATCGCAGAGTGCATCTGACCAAAACCTTAATATCATAGATTGACGAGAAAGTAGTTTCGAGGCCCAGTTTTTGTGTGCTCGCAGCAACATAGGCAGCAGGAAAAGCAGGCTTTACAGTGTTAACCAGTGTTGGTATTATTGATGCAATTCACTGTGAAATAACACAGTAGCTCTAAATGGTGGGAGGCTAAGAAGGATGCGTCTGGGTGAAGCACCACACAACTATGTCAAAAACTGACAGACTGACAAAAGAGGCATACAATCGACCATGCAAAAGAGCAGAAACAATGACTTGAGAAGTTTTGATTTTTTTTAATTTTTTTTTTATCAATTTGATTTTTGATCAAAAGTTGTCCCTTATTCCACACATTAATGCTCTAAGGACAAATGCAATAAGGGTCTGGATATTATCAAAGTTCTGGCAAATACCACTTGGGGTTCTGAAAGCAAAATCTTATTACAACGTTATGGGATGATATACATCCACTGAGGCATATCATAGTATCAAGGGCAGTCTCCAGGAGGCACCACTGAGGAGCTAGGCACAGTGCTGCCACCCTACAGGTATCAGCAGTGGACAGGTGACCTTCCACACTCATTACCTGGACACTGAACTGACCGGACCTGCCCTGATACCAAGTAAAGATTTTTCTTTCTTGCCTGATTATTGTGAAGGCCTAAACTAAACGTGCAACCAATTTAGAGCCCAAGGAAAGGGAGGCCTTAATTAAAGGCCTTAGGAAGAATAGAAACGTTATATTTCCTAAAATTAGAAATAAACTCTGAAAAAGTAACTCTATTTAAGTAAATTAAACGATAGGTCCTTCCTGACATGCAGAATGAAGGTTTTGCTTCCAGGATAATAAAGAATCTGGAGGACACAGAGTGTGAACCTAACGTCAATGAGGAGAATGAAAAATAGAAAAAGATCTGAAGAAAAACCAATTGAGTGAGTGAGTGAGTAATGGATGCTTTATGCTGTTTCAACAACTAAGGTCATATTCAAGGCGAAAACAGGTTGAGACGAATTTTGTCTTTGGTGATCGTATCTATGAGATGAAGGTGACATAGCAGGCAAACAGCAGGGGAAATCATTTTTGCTGTACCCCATCGCTTAGTGAACCACAGCACCAACCGAGAATTAAACCCAAAGAACCACTTGGTCAGTGCTGGGCTCCCCTATGGTCGCCTTATACGATCAGCAGGGCTACTCGGGGCCTATTCTACTCTGGAACCCCCATGGGGTCTGGATACAGGCTTTTACGGGTGATAGAAGGAACTTCTAATTCTCTCTGGTGGCGACGTGAAAAAGCGACGTGAAAAAGCGACGTGAAAAAGCGACGTGAAAAAGCGACGTGAAAAAGCGACGTGAAAAAGCGACGTGAAAAAGCGACGTGAAAAAGCGACGTGAAAAAGCGACGTGAAAAAGCGACGTGAAAAAGCGACGTGAAAAAGCGACGTGAAAAAGCGACGTGAAAAAGCGACGTGAAAAAGCGACGTGAAAAAGCGACGTGAAAAAGCGACGTGAAAAAGCGACGTGAAAAAGCGACGTGAAAAAGCGACGGGAAAAAGCGACGGGAAAAAGCGACGGGAAAAAGCGACGGGAAAAAGCGACGGGAAAAAGCGACGGGAAAAAGCGACGGGAAAAAGCGACGGGAAAAAGCGACGGGAAAAAGCGACGGGAAAAAGCGACGGGAAAAAGCGACGGGAAAAAGCGACGGGAAAAAGCGACGGGAAAAAGCGACGGGAAAAAGCGACGGGAAAAAGCGACACTGCTAAACAGACTTTTGTGACGCAATATAGTTAACACGCAATGACACTTATCTACACGCAAACACGCGTCAGGAAATTGGAGCAAAATTGTGCAGGAATATACTAGACACGTACTATGCTATGAGTGACAACATGATACTGTGTTCTTTCAGGGTTAATGGTGGGGGAAGTCATACACTGATTGACGCTGTATGTAGTAAAGTCATTCATCCAAGGCCAAGTTCGTCGAGAGTATGATATCAGAATTTCCCTGAGCACGGGTTATGTAACCCTTAAGTCACAGAAAGCAAAGATGAACACTTGCCTAGGCTTTGATTCTTGAGTCTTCTGACAGTAAGAATCCTTTGCTGAAGTTGTCTCCCTTTGCCTTAAATAAAGGCATTGAAGGAATAGCTTCAAAGGTGGAGAACATTCATACTCTATGGTCTGGACAAATTTTTGTGGAGTGTGATATTAAGGCCCATGCCACTGACTTGTGGCATGCAACTACGCTTGCTGGTGTTGGCATGAAAGCCTCTCCTCAAAGATCTCTGAAATCCAGCAGAGGAGTGATCCAATGTAGAGAACTTCGAGATGTGGATGATTATGAAATCACTAGAGAACTGCATCATCAAGGAGTTTCCTTTGTGAAAATGACATACCAGCAGTATCATGATTTTGGCCAATAGCAGGTCTTGTCTCTTGGTATCTAATACATTTTATTTATTGATTTATAGTTTAAATTACCTTCATTTTCGTGTTTACATTTATACAATTTAAGGCAGTAGGTATATTTACATTTTACGGCAATTCTAGTTACATTTTAGGTCAGATTTGCATTATAAGTCAATTTCATTTACATTTGAAGCCACTTGCCATGGCGGAAGGTACCGAGGGAAACAGAGGAGTTTACACCTACAATATAAAACCAATGCCTAAACCATCCCCTACACCCAGGCCAAGGAGCCCCTTAATGGGACATGGCAGACACTACCCGGGCCATCTTCCACCACTGCTGCTGGCCCCCTTAACAGGACATGGCGGTCAGGAGCTAGGCCTTCCTGAAGGACCACTGCTGGACCCCGGCCCGGGACATGATAATCAGGACCCAGGTTATCCCTGGCAGGTCCATTGAAGGACCCTCCCTTTTACCTCATGGTTCGCAACAAGCCCCCTTATGACTCCAGAGAAACCGGATGATGATAGGCGCATTATAATTGACCTGGTGTGTTTATCATCAGAAGTGTTCTTAAGAATCATGAGGAATTCTTTGTACATTTTGATGGCTATGACACAATTGCTTTAACAGAAACGTTGCTAAATAAGAATACTGAGTGAGTGAGAATGGATGCTTTACACCATTTTGACAACTACGGTCATATTCACCACCAAAAAAGGTTTGGATGAATTTGTCTTTGGTGATCGTATCTATGAGATGAAGGTGACAGGGCGGGCATACAGCAGGGGATCAAAACCGGGAAATCATTTTTTGCTGTACCTCATGTACTTTGATAATGAAAAACGAATGTTACTTTGAACAAGTATATTTACTCATCTTTTCAAACTCATCTTTTCAGGATCTGTAGAGGAGGTAAACTCGATACAAGTGGACCATGGAAATGTCGTAAGTATCCCAGTAGACCTGCATCAACAGCAGAACTCTGTTTATCTAGATCATGGTTATGTTGATCTGGGTAAATATTTATTTCTAATATGTAAAAATTATCTACCGTCATAATAACACCCAAAGGTGATATTTTTGATTGGAAAAAAATGTATTTCTAAATTTCTTTGTACATAATCTGAGAGACCTCTTATGTCTGTGAAACAGGCCTGTGGTAACAAAAAAATAGTTTGCTTCATTGACATATTCTAGGATTGTCGCACACTTCTTTGGCTTATCAATGAGTAATTGATAACACTGTGATTTGGGTACTAATGAACAAGTAAACTTCAATGAAAAACATGAATGAGTTAGGTATTCTGCAGTGTTGTTTCTTTGACACCATAAATGATATGTACAGATATCCAGGAAGACATGTTGTGGCGGATGGTAATGTTTCAAAGTAATCAATATTGTCTCACTATCAGTGTCTGACATTAAGAATTTTTGCTATCCACCTGCCGGGTGCAGAGCCCAAAATACTGTCACCCTGGCCAATATTTCTTGCATACTCTATTAGATAAGATGCTTAATATTCTGAAAAAGGTATGCAAATCCAGGTGCACAATTCTTAAAATGTATGCACCTGTTGAGGGGACAAAGGTGGTCTTTTCCGGCCATTCTTATGGAACAAAAGAAGGGGGGAGTGACTGAGTGATGGGAGAGTGATGGCAAACAGCAGGGGATCAAAACCTGGAAATCATTTTTGCTGTACCTCATCCCTTAGTGAACCCAGCACCAACCAGGAATTGAACCCAAAGAACCACTTGGTCAGTGCTGGATACCCCCTATCATTGCCTTATATGATCAGCAGGGGCTACTGGGGGCCTATTCTTCCACTGAACCCCCACAGGGTTCAAAAGGAGGGCTATCGATGGCCACATTTTGTACATGTCATTGACAACAGTGTTTCTCATGACATGCTTTTGTTTCTATTTCAGGAGAACCTAATGCTGGGATGGCACTCTTTCTCACTCTTGACCTATCACATGCACCACAAATAAAACACTTCAGACACAACACCGGCATGAAATAGAGCAGTTTTACAACAGGTAAAACATTCTTAGCACTGAACTTGTTTCCTCCATTGAACCAAACTCTTCCTCCATTGAACCAAACTCTTCTAAAAGAGAGAGGTCCACACAAACAACCAATTTTATTACCCAGATGACGAGCATCCCCTTTTTTGCTGCCACGAGTCAGCTATTCCAGATGATCAGATCTTTATTGCTTCAATTTTTCTGAGACAGATTCACGTAACTACACTTGATAACCTTACTAACAACATGCCTTCCCGAAATCATGCACAGCACCACACCACACCCTCAACTACCAACCATGGGTATGGGAAACTGCATTGCCTGGTTGGTTGGTCCCTATTCAAAATTAAATTAAACATATAGAAAAGCATTTGCAACAGCCTTTACAAAACATCATCTGCACACATACAACAATTTTGTTCCAAGCTGGCAGTGCCGAAGGCCCTCACCACAGAAGAGGGGCCGCTAACAACATCAAGAGACCTGGCCAGTTTGGAGCTCACTTCGTCCTAGCAAAACTTCTCCCGGTCACTCATCAGCATCGGGCATGACGTCTTTCTCTATTTCTTAGAAGTAGATCAACTCAAATTGGAAATTGGAGAACAGTGATATGGCAAAAAGCAATGGAGCAACCCCAAAACAACTCTGGTTGCAAGAGCTGGAAAATGATACAATCAAGGAGGGGTGGCACAAACTTTTTGATCATCACAGTGACATTACTAACAAACTTTATTACATACTGCTCAATAGTTTTTTATCTGTTAGAATGAATCAATTTAGAAAGTCCGTACTAACTAAAGTAAACAAATCTTCTAAAAAAAGCCCATCGTATCGAAATTCTATCAAGTAAAACTCAAACACAACCCCAGAAACAAATACCACCCCATTCAATATTGGCAATCCCACCTGCTCCACTGTCACCATCCCCTGTACCAGCACCAGCTCCAACAGCAGCACCAATATCACCAGCACCAATATCACCAGCACCTCCAACACCAGCCTCTCCAGCAGCCTCCACCTTGGAAAACCCATGTCCCTTCTGTTATGAGTGAGTGAATGAGTGTTGGGTGTTTTACGCCATACCAACAGCCAGGGTCATTTTTAAGGCGAAAACCAGTTGGGACAAATTCTGTCTTTGGTGATTGAATCTATGAGATGAAGGTGACCGGGCAGGCAAACAGCAGGGGATCAAAACCTAGCAATCATTTTTGCTATACCTCATCCCTTAGTGAACCAAAGCACCAACTGGGAATTGAACCCAAAGAACCACTTGGTCAGTGCTGAGTTCCCCCTATCGTTGCCTTATATGATCATCAGGGGTACTGGGGGCCTATTCTTACCCGGAACCCCCATGGGGTGAAATCGGACGGTGTCAAATATGACATTGCACATGTTGATGAGATACCACCTATTTTCACTATCAACCACAGCGCAGAAAATGTTGATGAACATTCCAATGGAGTTTCCAGGCAACTAAACCCTTATGAAAAATATAGGAAAAAGGCAAAACGTATTGTAATGATAGGCCCAGCCTTGAAAAAAAACACCATATTGTTTGGCTTTCTTTTCCTCGGAATGCTTCCTTAGCAATTTTTTTGAATGTATCTTTAAATGCAGAGGGAGGTGGTATAAATCTGTAGAACAGGGGTATAAGGCCACCCAGGCCTATATTTGCAGATACTAAACTGCATTCAGACAAATTATCCATGGGAACAAATTTACCTGCTGAAGCAAACAACTTGGAAGTTTAATAAAAACCAATGAGGAGTGGGATTGTGTAAAACTGGATGTAACGGCAGAGGTACTGATCTGTAAATTTCGACAAAACAAAAATCTTTACTTCATATTGATAAATACTCGCCCGCATCCCCTCATAGAGAGTACACTCTGTGATTACTGAAGTTCAGGATGTCGTTTGGGTAGCATTGCACTAGAAGAGGGCTGCTGGAATGGTGAAAACCACTTAGGCCGGCTGCTGGTCAAAAATAGGACCATGTTCATGAGTGAAATTGACTACAAAAGGGAGTAAATAATATAGTGATTTATGCTTTATTTTTGCCTGGCGATATCTATGTATTGAACATTAATTTTGGGATAAATATCTGACACTTCTGGTGTACCACTATGTAATACAGTAATACTGTATTTCTATTGCTGGTGGGGACAGGTTCTCGTTGGTAAAAGCAGACTGTCCTTTGTATAATAGTGAGTGAGTGAGAAATGGATGCTTTTCCATAATCTCAATGAGTATAATCATGTCCCAGGTTGGAATCTGAAACAAAAATTATTGAATGACGCCATCCTCATTATCAACTCTGATATAATCACATTAAATGCGGCAAATAGTCTGCATACAATTCTGATTCACCACTATGTACACAGGTGTACGGGCAGAGAGCGGAGGGTTAGGCATATGTATAGCTGGTTATGGGATGTAATACATCCAAGAGGAGATACACTCATGAGGTGAACTCAGCAACAATGAGAATAAATGGTCATATCTAATATAACATTACATTGGTACTTCAGTGTGGTCATTTACTGCCAGCTTTCGCAGGTTTTTTTTTCTGTGATTTTGTATGGTCACTAACCACCAATCATATCTTTATCTTGATTATGGCAGATATAATCTCAGAAGGAGGATTATATGGATATATCTGCATGTTGTGGACTATACTTCTGTGGTGCCTAGACTCAATCTATGGCTCACTAGCACCACAGGTGTTATGTGTTGGAACTAGGTAGCCCAATCTGGTGTAGAAGTCCCCACCAGATGGAGGTTGTGCATGGGTAAATAAACATGGTTTGTTGTCTGACCTAGGCCTGCCTCTCTCCTGCCAGACTTACAACCATACACATAGTTAGTATACAGCTCCCCCATGTTTGGGTTTACTGGACATTGTACTTTAGTTGTTTTTTTTCTGTTTGTTGTTGCTTGGTAGTGCCAATAAAGTGACACTCATTAACCGCCCTAGCTTGTTCAGTGTTATTATATACTATATTATATATTTGTCCACCAGGACTTTTGCGTGGAAGCTATAACATGAGTTTAGTCTGGTCAAACCGGGATTTGGACTCAATGAACCACTTGATCAATGCTGGGTCCTCCCTATTGTGGCCTTTTACGATCAGCAGGGTCTACTTGGGGCCTATACTCTTCCCAGGAGCAGAAGGCCCATCCAGGTACCTCGAAAGGGGCCATATGGGCAGTTACCCAACCTATGAGATGAGAGGAAAAGACAAAAGCTGGCTCCACATCAGAAATCTTTATGAAGAATACATTGAACCTTATGTGTGCAATTTAGCACACAAGCTTACCACAGCCCACATGCATCTGACAGCCTACACTGAAATGAAAGTGAACCTAGCTGCCCAAGTTATGAGTTGGGAAACTTTAGCACAGGCCAACCCTTCAGGGTTTTTCCTAGACAGCAAAATATACTGAATGTTTCTTCTATTCTCAAATCGGATATTCTTATATATAGTTAAGTACCTGAGAAGTAGTAACAATATGGACAACCCTGCAATATTATTTGTGGATTCTCGTGGTAGAGGACTGAGTTGAAGCTCAGATGTTATATAGACTCGCCTGTAAATGTTGACTGGTTTCCAGGTGCGACCATAGGCTTGAGTGAGTGTGTAATGGACGCTTTACACAACTAAGGTCATATTCATGGTTAAAACAGGTTGAGATGAATTCTGTCTTTGGTGATTGTATCTATGAAATGAGGGTGACAGGGCAGGCAAGCAGCAGGGAATCAAAACCTGGAAATCATTTTTGCTGCACCTCATCCCTTAGTGAACCACATCACCAACCGGGAATTGAACCCAAAGAACCACTTGGTCAGTGCTGGGTCCCCCCTATCGTCGCCTTCTACAATCAGCAGGGGCTACTGGTGGCCTATTCTTTCCCAGAACCCGTATGGGGTCAATGCACAGTTTGTGAGGGTTAAACCTAGTATTTATCAAAATAAATGCTGCTATAGATTTGTTCGTTTGTTGGGCAAGTTTAATGTCCGGCCAACCCTTTAGGGTTCTTTTACCAGAGGGTTCTTTTACCAGACTGCACAAGGTAAAGCTTTCTAGCTAGTTTTACACCACAGGGGCAGTGACTGAATCTATGAAATGAGGTTCCTATTTGTAGCAGTGGGACCCAATGCCCTCTTTATAGTGCTGCCGAGATATTATCGTTGGCTGAGTAACCAAAGGTCGTATATGACAAATGCTTGTACTGAGTGATTGTCAAAATATGTGAAATTCTTTTAAATTGCAGTCTATATCATTATGAATATCTGCTAAATCATTATTATATTCGATTCCTGGAAAGAATGATATTCTGAAAGTCTTTTGTGAAGTTTATGAGCATGTCTAGATTAACAGGATGTTACTATGGTAATACAGAGAGAGTATATTTCATATACGACCTTTGGTTACTCAGTTTTAATGAGAAAAGATGAAAATCAGTTAGTAACCAAAGGTCGTATCTGGTATATATAAATGGTAAATAAATATAAATTAAATCAGTTTTACTAATACAATTTACACAAAGTAGCATTTCTGAAGTAAAGTTAATATACTACGATTTATTACAATTGATTACACTAAAATAGTAAAGATTTATATGATATTTACACTTTCACAAAGAAATACAGCCTATATATGACCTTTGGTTACTCAATACCCAGACTATAAATTCAGTAAACAAAGGTCTTATCTAATATTTTCTAATTATAATCATATAACTCTGTTTCAAGTCATAAATTGAACTTTAATATCACACAGCAATGTTTTCAGGATAGTTATGAGGAAAAATGAATTACAAGATATTATAATTTTGTATGAATTAGCTTCTTTTGCCAAGAATTAAACTTTGACTAAGTTCATATACGACCTTTGGTTACTCACTAAAAAGCAAAATTGGGAAGATACGACCTTTGTTTACTGGTTTATAACCTTCCAAAGATTTGAAAATTTCCAAAAATTCCAAAATTTCCAGATACCATAGGGGAAATTGAAACATATTCAAAAAAAAAAAAAAATCAATGTTTTTGAGATACGACCTTTGGTTACTCAGCCAACGTTATGTCCTAGGCCCACACAATACCCCAGTCCTGTTATACTGGCACCGTACTAATCAGTCATCTTTTTGTGGTTCTTAATTTATACCAAGTGTCAGGCAAGCAGTGACCACTGCCATTGTTAAAGTCTATGGTGTGACTCGGTCAGGGATAAATCCCAGGACCTCCCAGACTTGAAGCGGGCACTCTAGCAATTGAGCTACTGAGTCTGGTCTCCCCATTTGACCCCTTCTATGAAAAGCAAGGGGCTACGGGGGAGACATTCTCCCCGGGAGGCTCCTGCAGAGTTAATGTGACTTTGCAATCATCAATTCTTTTACCAACTACAACCAATTACATTCATTACCATAGAATATTAATTAATCACATATATGTAGTATAGTTTAAAAGCATTCTTCGATTTACAGAACAATGTTCTGCAGTTGTGCTTGCTACCCCATTGAATGCAATAATTGAAGAGCAGAAGCAACAATTTGGAGATAGTTGTCTAAATATTGATGACCAACTTTTGGGAAATCTATGTGAGGGAACACCAGATGCATGGGAAATCTATGTGAGGGAACACCAGAGTGAGTGAGTGAGTAATGGATGCTTTACGCCATTTCGACAACTAAGGTCATATTCATGGCGAAAACGGTTGTTATCAATGAAAAGATGGACTAAAAGTTGTCAATAGAACAACATGATATATGTACAAGATCTTATCCTAAGGATAAAAACATGTTAATATACTAATCATATCAGACCATACAGACCAGCTGTTTTCAAAAAATGGATGATACGATCAGACTGTACAGTGTTAAAAAGTTCAGGTAGACCAGCTACCTGATAGAACTGTCTACGTGTCTGTTCAAAATCAGGACATTCCAAAAGGAGATGCTTGATGGTTAAAGGTTGATTACAAACAATACATTCCGGTTGGGGCTCACCCTTTAAAAGGAAAACATGTGTAAGTCTAGAATGACCAATTCTAATTCTGGTGAAAATAGTTTGGTTTTTTCTAGCTTTAAGAAAATTAGGTTTAACATCTTTGATGGTTGGGAAAATAGAATGCAGTTTGTTATTGGGGAACTGGTCCCATTCATTTTGCCATCTCTCATTGATGTATTCAACGATTCTCGGTTTAAAATCTATGTGAGGAATTGGAAAAGGAAGGACTGCTTTGTCCAATCCCTTCTTGGCCGTTTGGTCAGCTAACTCATTACCATGAATGCCTACATGACCCGGTATCCAACAGAACTGAACATCAAATCCTGAGTTGGACAACTTTTGTAGCCAGAGAAGAATTCTCATAATGAGTGTATGTTCAGTTTTTAAAAACTGCAAAGCCTGAAGACAGGACTTTGAGTCGGTAAAAATGATAAAGTTCTTTTCCTCTGCCTGCTTAATGGCCTTCAAAGCAATAATAATGGCAACTGCTTCAGCTGTAAAAATAGAACTGAAGTCAGGTAGACGGGCAAAGTGTTTCTTACCGCAGCAGACAGATGCTGCTGCAGCACGTTTCCCATCCTTTGAACCATCAGTGAAAACAGGAGAATGATGAGGAAATTTGTTTCGAACTTCATGATACCGGGACACATAATCCAATGGTTGAGTCAGTGTCTTTTTGGATTTGGTAAGGTCAAAATTGATAGGAGGTGGTTTGAGTCTCCATGGAGGAATGACTGAAAAATGAGGCTGTTTCAAAACATCAAGATCCACAAAGGCATTTTCTATATGAGGTTTCATACGAATGCCAAAAGGTTGGATGTAGTTTGGTCTGGCAGCATAGAGATGTTCGTTTTGGGGTTGAAATACGCACTTAAAGGCAGGATTAGAAGCATTGGTTTTTAACTTAATGATGAATTGAAGGGAAAGTTTTAATCTTCTATTGGTTAATGAAGATTCCCCTGCCTCAACATAGAGGCTTTGGACTGGCGATGTCCTAAAAGCACCCAATGCCAGCCGCAGCCCCTGATGATGGACAGAGTCTAGCTTCTTGATATATGATGCGCGTGCTGACCCATACACCTGACAGCCATAATCGAGCTTTGATCTAATCAAAGCTCTATAAAGTTGTAACAAAATTTTGCTGTCAGAGCCCCAAGTGGTGTTTGCCAGAACTTTAATGATATCCAGAGCCTTGTTACATTTTGTCCTTAGACTGTTAATATGCGGAATAAAGGACAACTTGTGATCAAAAACCAAACCTAAAAACTTGGTCTGTTCTACTACTTTGATTGGATCACCATCCATCTTCAACTCAGGGTCCAGATGGAGGGATCTCAACTGACAAAAGTGAACAGCCACAGTTTTTGCTTTGGAAAATTTAAAACCATTATCTATTGACCATTTGTGGATCTTGTTTAGATTTAATTGAATTTGCCTCTCGATAATGTTCATGTTTTTGCCCTTATAGCATATGAGGAAATCATCAACATATAAACTACAGGACATGTCTTTTTGAAGACACTGAACAATACTATTGATTTTGATGCTAAACAGGGTCACAGACAAGATGCTTCCCTGAGGAACACCAAGTTCTTGATTGTGAATATCAGACAGAGTGGTGTCTAATCGCACCCTAAAGTGACGATTAGATAGAAAATTCCTAATAAAAATGGGTAAACGGCCACGAAATCCCATGTTATATAAATCTTTCATAATACCATATTTCCATGTCGTGTCATATGCCTTTTCCAAATCAAAAAAGACTGACACGACATGTTGCTTCTGAATAAAGGCGTCTCTGATGAAAGATTCCAATCTTATCAAATGATCGAGGGTGCTTCTTCCTCGTCTGAACCCACTCTGAAATTCTGAAATCTGATGTTGAGATTCCAGCATCCAGACGAGTCGATCATTGATCATCCGCTCCATGGTTTTGCAGATGCAAGATGTTAATGCTATAGGCCTATAATTAGAAGGATCATTATGATCTTTACCAGGCTTTGGAATAGGAATAATGGTGGCTTCCTGCCAAGACATTGGCAGTTGGCCACTATCCCATATCTGATTGAAAAGATTCAAAAGAATCTTGAGCACTGGTTTAGGAAGATGTTTGAGAAAGTCATAATGAATTTTATCAGGACCAACTGCTGTATTATGAGATTTATTGAGAGATTTTAAAAGTTCATCTATGCTGAAGGCTTGATTATATCCTTCAGCATTGTCCGATGTAAAATTTAATGGTTTTCTCTCCTCTCTCATTTTAATAGGTTTAAATTGGGGATGACAGTTGGCTGAAGAAGAATGATGTTGAAATGTTTCGGCCAATCTTTCGACCACCTCAACAGGAGAGGTCAAAAGATTGTCACCATCTTGTAGGTGCTGGACTCTGGCCTGGCCCCCCTTGCCTTTTATTTTACGGACCATAGTCCAAACCTTTTTCATAGGTGTCCGAGTATTAATGCCAGAAACATAATCTCTCCAACACTGCCGTTTTGATTCCCATATGATTCTTCGGGCCTGAGCCCTTTTAATCTTAAATTGAGTTAAATTGTCAGCAGTTGGTCTTTGTTTGAATTTTCTCAAGGCCTTCTTTCTATCTTTAATGGCCTTTTTGCAGGCATCATTAAACCATGGATTACGGATGTGCTTAGGAACTGTCGAGGTTTTAGGGATAGTTTCTTCTGCTATAGAAAGTAATTTGGTGGAGAATTGGATAAATGAATCATCTGCTGAGAGCCTCTCCCGACATAAAGTCTGGAAGGACTCCCAATCGGCCCTATTGAGCCTCCATCGAGGCTCTTTTAGGCCTATATTTGGGTCGTCAATATTGACTAAGATTGGGAAATGGTCACTTCCATGGAGGTCATTTAATACTCTCCAGGAGAGGTCCAACAGCAGACGAGGGTCAGCTAATGTTAAGTCAATAGCAGAATAAGTACCATAACCCGGATGTAAATAGGTATTAGAGCCATCGTTTAAAATACATAAATCTAGATCATTAACAATATCTTCAATTATCCTGCCCTTTTCATCATACCTGTCACCACCCCATAAGGGATTATGACCATTGAGATCTCCCATTATGAGGATTGGTGACGGTAATTGGTTAAAGAGATTTTCTAATTCTTGTCTATTGATGTTTGAATTTGGTGGAAGGTAGAGTGAACAAAGAGTAATGGTTTTATGTAATGTCACTCTAACTGCTATTGTTTGAAAATTGGTATTTAATGGAATAAGACTATGCATGATATCTTGTCTTATTAAAATGGATGAGCCCCCTGAGGCTCTTCCACCATCAGGGGCGTATGTATTATAAATACAATAACCTTTAAAAGAGATGTTATCATTTCTCTTTAATAGGGTTTCCTGGAGACACAGGGCAAGAGGATTATAATGACTAACTAAAATTTTAAGTTCATTAAAATTGGCTCTAAAACCTCGACAGTTCCATTGGAAGATTGATCTTCCTGCCATCAAGGTGGATGGACAGGAGATCGTCCCCGGATCTTATTTTGGGGGGACACGCTGCGACTTGCAGCCGCAGCTTCTTCCATTTCAACTTCGTTTAGATTTTCAAATCTATTTGCCAATGGCAAATGACTCCTTTCTATTTTACTATGCTGTTCCTGACTAGATTGAGTTTGTCTGTTTTCAGCCGAAGCCCTAGAGGAGCTTCGACTGTTACGACTTTTTTTTCTATTTGATGGAGCCTCAGATGATGGAACAGATGATGGAACAGATGGTGGAACAGATGACTTCGAAGTTGATTTAGATGTACTAGCGCTAGATTCTGTTTGAGTAACCTTTCCGGCTACCACGACCTGGATGCCTGAGGGACTACGCACTGGTTTATCCAATCTCAACCAGGTGTAGTCTGTCTGACATTCAACTGTCCTGAGTTTTGGTTTTACCGCGGCTGCATAGGAAGTAGCTCCAGGGACTCTAATGGTCCCTTCCACCATCTTCCTTGCTTCCGGGTAACTGACACGATTTTCAGTTTTTACCTTTTGGATCGATTTTTCTTTGATCCACACAGGACAGTCTTTCGACGTGGCCATGTGGGCACCTTGACAATTGATGCATTTAGCATCGTTGATACATTCTACATTGTCGTGTCCCTTTTGACCACATCGGAGACAGGTCTGCTCGTTAGAGCAGGAGTCTCTGCCATGACCATACCTCTGGCACTTAAAACAGCGGAGTGGATTTGGTATGAACAAATCCACATCAACGCGGAGATAACCAACTTTAAGTTTCTTGGGAGGAGAAGGTCTGTCAAAAGTGAGGATATAGGTGTTAGTCGGAACGACATTACCTTCTTTCCTAATGGATATCCTTTTGACAAAGGAAACACCTTGAGGACGCAGTTCTCTAGTGATTTCATCCTCACCAACATCTCGAAGTTCTCTACATCGGATTACTCCTTTGCTTGAATTCAAAGATCTGTGAGGAGAGGCTTTCATGCCAACACCAGCAAGCGTAGTGGCACGCTGCAGGTTGGTGGCATGGGCCTTCTTATCACACTCCACAAGAATTTGGCCAGATCGTAGTTTACGAATGTCCTTCACCTTGCCAGCTATTCCTTCAATGCCTTTATTTATGGCAAAAGGAGATAGCTTGGACAAAGGATTCGTATTGTCGGAAGGCTCAAGAATAAAAAACCTAGGCCAGTATTCATTTTCATTTTCAGTATTCTCTGAATGTTCCGGGTCATCTTCAGTATACGGACGTTTGTTGGGGTTGTTTTTGTTATTAGCCATATAAGTACATATGGTGTTCATCCCCCTTGCTCCCCACCCACCTCGGAGTCCTACAAGGGGATGTGCAGAGCTGCGGAAACCGTCAGATACACACCAGAGATACAAGGGGGATATACTCTAATAGTCAACCAACTACTAGATTAGCCCTAGCCACTGCCTTCTAGGATATAAAAGAAAATAGATTGTTTGAAATTGTTAGAGAAGAACAACTATCCAATTGAGTTTGAAAAGCCACTGATATTATGGGCAAAATAAAAAGACAGCCACAGATGTTATTGGCAAAATATAGAGAAAACCAAAGGCCACTCAAGTTATTGACAAATTAAAGCCACTGATGTTATGGGCAATATGAAAGGAAAGCCACTGATGTTATGGGCAATATAAACTTTCTGTATAAGTATCCTAGGGCTCAGCATGACCAGCCGATTGATTGGATCGGGCCTCTCCAACCTCCCGTCTAGATGAATTTGGAGCCAAAGTGCAGTATTGGGCAAGAGGAGGAACACTATGAACCCGCAATCTTCGAAGGCCCATAGCCTCGCAGATGCCCTCATGACACCAGGATCTCCGCCTCCAAACAACACGGGTCGCAATTCACGGCAAACAAATTGCCCCATTTGTCGCCTCCTACGATCAGCAAGGGGATGCTAGGGACCTATTCTTCCCAGGAGGCTCCCGAAGGAACCCCCACCCCGGATCCCCACGGGGGGGGGAACACCAGATGCATCAGTAGATAGATTGAACAAAGGCAATTTCACCTTTCTTCTTGGCCACCCAGAAAAACTAGTTGATCTTAGCTTCAGATGATGATATAAAACGATGATAAACATATCACAAAAGGTAAATCAGCTACTATATTGATTGGTAAATTAAAGATATATGTTTTGGAGATGCTGCTTGCGACTATCATCCATGAAGCATGCTCCTATGTATACATTTAAATTATTATTGCCCTCTTTTATTCTGGCTTTAACCTACAGTATCTATACCCTGGCATATTCTGAGTAAGATTGCTGCATCAGACTTTGATACCTGCCCAGGGATGTATAAAACTAACTGTATAAACTTCAGGTAGCACCTTCAATCCTTTTTTCCTATTGTATATTGCATTGTTATAATGAAGATCCCTACTTTGTACACATTAGAAATCCATCCAATCCCCGAATTCAAAATTTCTTATTTTTACTGAATTGAACCATGGTAAAAATAATCATCTGACCATTACATATAGAGAAAATGCAATTACTTTTGACAGGATTATTTGTTTAACATAAGTGTAATACACAGTTTTCAAGATGTGAATCACATTTCACATTCATTTTGTGAGTGCAATTCCCATTCACTCATCTTGAGAATGCGACTTGCATTCACTTTCACTTATGTGAATGTGATTCATCGCACTGAGGAATGTGACTTGCATTCTCACTTATTTTGGGGAATGCAATTCCCATTCACACTTTTTTTGGAAATACAATTCCCATTCACATTTAAGCTGTGCCATATGGCAGTTGTTGGATTGTTAATAGACTACTTC
Source organism: Lepidonotus clava (assembly GCA_936440205.1). NCBI lineage: Eukaryota > Metazoa > Annelida > Polychaeta > Phyllodocida > Polynoidae > Lepidonotus > Lepidonotus clava. The sequence goes on along the minus strand of OW387144.1, from coordinate 39,484,406 downwards.
TGTGGCATTAACACAAAGGTTTATGATGCCAAACTGTGTCACCCATGTTTATCTAAAATGTTTGTACATGTATTAAGGTATTATTGTTGCTTATTACTATAAATTTGGTGCAAATTTGGTGCAAAACTGTATTGCACCAGACTCCCTCTGGTGAGATTGGGGAGAAAATCACTTTGCGTGCTTTTACTTGTTTGTTGGGTAAGTTTAACATCAAGCGGACCCTTCAGGGTGTTTTTTTTTACCAGACAGAGGTTTTACACCTGAAATAGGTGTTTCATTAATATTGTTCTAAATATGAGATGTGTCTTTTTCATATTAGCACCATAATGTGTGGTTTGTTACACATTATAATTTTGTTACCTTAATTTGCCTCTTTGATTCGAATCTTAACCCACAAGGTTGAATTTCTGTAAAACACCTCCACTGTTACATTAACCATTTAGAAAACACCGAGTGTGTTTTACCTTCTTTACCCACTCTGGGAAGTCAGATCTAGATATCAGATTGTTTTCGACAGAATTGTTACAGTGAACTTTTCTTTCTATTAATAAAATCGGATCTCAGACAAATTTCTGCCTTTGGTTGGATATTACTACTCGAGACTCATCCCAAGAAAATTTGGAACCATTACAAAAGTGAGTGAGTGAGTGAGTGTTGGGTATATTTTAAGCCATACTGACAGCCGAGGTCATTTTCACGGCAAAAACCAGTTGGGACAAATTCTGTCGTGATCTTTGAGATGATGGTGACAAGGTGGGCAAACAGCAGGGGATCAGGGGCATCAATGCTGATATTTGCCTCACTAGAGGCATACCATAATTTGCCAACCATCAACACTGCCACAGCCACCAGCACTATCGCCACCACTTGCCCAGGGTCAGTATACATGGCGGTCATCAACCTCTCACATGCGTATAGACAGTTCCCAGTGGCCCCCACAGACTGGCCCCTCTTCGGCATCATGTATGACAGCATGTACTACTTTGATCAATGGCTCCCCTTCAGGTGCAGGATGTCGTCATACATCTTGCAGACCATGGCATCTGGGCCCTGGTCAGGAGGTCAGTGGAAGCACATATGTATCTGGACGACATCACAATAATCACCCCGTCGGAAGACATAACGGTCTGGAACTGATGCAAAGCCATGGACCTATTGTCCCACTTGGTCAGTGCAGGGTGCCCCCTATTGTCACCTTCTACGATCAGCATGGGCTACTCGGGGCCCTTGGGGGATTAGCCTAATTGAAGAAAGTACAGATGGAGTGAGTGACCGACAGCCAGGGTCATTTTCACGGCGAAAACCAGTGGGGACAAAATCTGTCTTTGGTGATCAAATCTATGAGATGAAGGTGACAGGGCGGGCAAACAGCAGAGGATCAAAACCTAACAATCATTTTTGCTGTACCTCATCCCTTAGTGAACCAAGCACTGACCAGGAATCGAACCCAAAAACCACTTGGTCAGTGCAGGGTCCCCCCTATCGTCGCTTCTTACGATCAGCAGGGGCTACTGAGGGCCTATTCTTACCTGGACCCCCACGGGGCCTAACAGACTTGTTCAAGAAGAACTTAGAATGGTGGTCATCATTCACAGACCAATTCAATGGTCAAGCCACTATTATTTCAAACGAACCCAAGGATGAGTTATTCTGTTTCTCTGATGCTTCCCTCCAGGGTTATGGATTGATACATGGTGACGATGTGGTGGCAGGGTTTTTTAATTCTGATAATATTCCTGCTGACATTCACCAAACCATGAAGGATCATAAACATTGGGTCAATGTCACTGTTGATGATCAAAACAACATCAATTACTTGGAACTAGTTCAGATAGGTCAGGCTGTTGAGAGATTTTCATTTTCTGGAGATGTGTTCAATTTAAGTTCTATATCACGGCTAGACACATTCCAGGTTTACAAAACACAATGCCAAATTTATTATCACGTGTGCATTCATCAAATTCAGTGATCAGAATGCAAAATACTGGTTATGCTGCGGTGGACCTGACCTCTTTTGACCAACATGTATCACAAGAAGTGGGTGCAGCGTCATCAGCCAACACTTTGAGAACACTTAATTCACAATGGACAAAATATATCAACTTTTGCAGAGACACGGGATTACAGCCACTGCCATCTTATGTTCATTCAGTGTCACGTTTTCTAGTGTGGCTATCACAAACTTGCAAGTATTCTACGGTGAACAACTATCTTTCGGCAGTGATCAATTTACACAAGTTTTATGGGTACCAAGAAAACTTCAGAGAAACCTTTCTAATACATCTGGTGTTAAAAGGTTTGAAGAACGTCTTAGGTGACAAAGTTACTCAAATGATCCCACTCACTCCAGAGCAACTGGTATTGATGTACAACAAATTGGATTGTACTTCTCATATACATTAACGTTATGGGCAGTGGTAATCTTGTCCTTCCGTACCCTTCTAAGGAAGTCAAACATGGTACCTGACAGCACCACATGAAAATCTCATGTACTATGCCGAGGAGATATGTTCACAGACTGGGGCATGCATGTTTAAGTCTGTTCATCAAAAACATTGCAGCATGAACAATACATCTTGGGATATATACCTGTGAGGCGCATTCATCGTGTGCTGTATCAGCGCTGGAAAAACACTTCAAGGACTTCCCAGCAACAGCAGACTCTCCATTGTTTCTGAAACACACACCAAAAGGCCTAGTTCCTGTGTTGTAAAAAGATGTGTTAAGTTTCATCAAAAAGCTTGCGTGGTCAGTTGGTATTGACCCGAACAAAGTAGGTTGTCATTCTTTATGAAGAGCAGGAGCTGGCTTTTCTACATCAGTAAATGTCCCTTTAGAGGACATCATGTGTGCAGGTGACTGGCAGTCAATGGCAGTATTGTCATATCTATCTACAGCTGTGGACAGAAAACTTGACATTCAAAATTACGTGGCTAGTTCTTTATCAAAATTTTAATTTGGGTGTTTAGCGTTCACCATGACCACTCAGTGTGTTTTCAACTTATTCATATATTTGTCGGATGGAATTTATGTATATTATCTGAGATATCTCAGATAAATGTATAACTGTAAGTCCCCAATATCACTTGAATCCATGTCTAATTGACGCCGGTACCAAGGCCACTCAGTGTGTTTGTCAACTTATTCATATATTTGTCGGATTGAATTTATGCCACTGTGACAACTAAGGTCATATTCATAGCAATACCAGGATACATAGTCCTGCCCATTTGCACAAGTAAGAATGCAGACACTACAGGAACTCCTATAGCACCTGTCAACTGCTCATGCCTGACCCCAAACACTGGTACACCAGCTAGATCTGACCAGAAAAGTAAGTACATGTGGGTGAGTGAGTAATGGATGCTTTACACTGCTTAGAGTGTGTGAGTAATGGATGCTTTACGCCATTTCGACAACTAAGGTCATATTCATGGTGAAAGACAAATTCTGTCTTCAGTGATCGTATCTAATGAGACCTCATCCCTTAGTGAACCTGGACACCAACTGGGAATCGAACCCAATGAACCACCAAAATCTATGGCTTGAGGAAAGAGATGAAAGGGTATACAATATTGAATTAGCAAAATTCCACCAGAATCCTCATCTACTGGCAAAACTAGTGGCTATAGGGAAACAAAAACGGAAACAAAAACAGGGTGATTTCCCAAGTATCAAAGATGTGGAACCTCATCTTTTTAAACCTAGAAAAGAATCCAAATTGGTCATTCTAGACTCACATGTTTTTCATCTAAAGGGTGAGCCCACACCGTAATGCATTATTTGTAATGAGCCTTTAACTGTCAAGCATCTCCCTTTGGAATGCCCAGATTTCGAACAGACAATTCTATCAGGTAATACTGTACAGTCTGATCATATCATCCAATTTTTGAAAGCAGCTGGTCTGTATGGACTGATATTGCACTGAGGTAATAGATATCTCATGCACATAAGTGAAATAACCGGTTTAGGGATAATGATGGAAGATACATTATGAAGAAAGGGGTAAAATTATAAGGATAATTCTACATAGTATAGTTATTGTGGGTAGTGCCTCTGATGGGTAAACCTGTACCGGTACCGGCAGGTGAACACAGTCTATCAGCGACAGCACTACCTGAAGGGAAAATCAACAAATAAAGGGATATAAAGAATGATGACAGCTGGTTAGGGCCTGAGTCAACTGATATACATTTGGATCAGTACAAGTCTTAAGGAGCGGGGGTTTGGTTAGCAACTTATAGCATCTGGTGACATCTGGTGATCTGCGAAGGAATTACAGCAGTCTGTGAGACTAGGCGGAGTTAGGCAGACTTCATCGAGAAAGTTTACCTCCCTGGTCTATGAACAACTTTGTACACGGGAACAGCACCATTACTATTACAGCACTGGCATTTGTGAGGCTACTGATATTTCACAATAAACTGACTCTCAAACAAGCATTGTCTGTACCTGCCACTACCACTACCAGACAATAAGCACTTAAGAACAACGATGAATATAATGATAAAAGTGAATTAAGTTCCTCATTCTTTAATAGAAACTTGAACAAACACTAGGGTTCAATATGATTAGTATATTAAATTATAAGAAAATATATCGTATTTGGATAAGAGTGAATAAGTGAGTAATGGATGCTTGACGCTGTTTCGACAACTAAGGAGTGAGTGAGTAATGGTTACTTGTACTGTCTCTGAAACTTTACATTCTCTTCTTAGGTCATCTTGACTGGGGATTTCCTCCAGTTGCCTCCGGCCCCTTCTCCTTCAAATGGTGATCCTGGAAAACACCGTTTCCAGTCAAACCTCATCTCAGGGCTACATGTTGTGATGCCCACGCATGTTTACAGACAGCAAAGTTTGCACGTAGTTACAACAATAAACTGCAAGGTGGTCACAACAAATGCACAACATTGTGACAATGTAATTTTGTTTGCTTTTTTTAATGAGTGAGTGAGTAATGGATGCTTTACGCCGTCTCGACAACTAAGGTCATATTCACGCCAAAATAGGTTGGGATGAAGTCGGACTTTGGTGATCGTATCTATGAGATGAAGGTGACAGGGGTGCAAACAGCAGGGGATCAAAACCTGGAAATCATTTTTGCTGTACCTCATCCCTTAGTGAACCACAGCACCAACCGGGAATTGAACCCAAAGAACCACTTGGTCAGTGCTGGCTCCCCCCTATCATCGCCTCATACAATCAGCAGGGGCTACTGGGAGGCCTATTCTTCCCCGGACCCCCATGGGGGAATGCCCTGGTGTTGTTTGTGCACAAAGACTTTGCTTTGGATTATTCAAGAGTAATTGATAGATATGTTTGCATCAAGAAATCCAAGGAGAATGCTTCTGTTATGTAGCTGACAAATGACATTAATGACATTAATTTTGACAACAAGTCTCTCTATACAGCCTTCCTCCATATCAATAATCAGAAAATATATATATATAGATATCTAAAAATGATAAACATTTACTGTAGCAACTTAAAACCTTTCTTTAAAAAATGTCCTTTTGTTGTCATATATCTAAACATTTATATGGTTAAATGTGTCTAGTATAGTGATGCACGTGAGGCCCTTTGCGAAGTCACATGCAATCTACACGCAAACTAGTGTGCCATACCCTTTTTCAAACTCTGAATCTGCCATTGATGGCCTAGCAACCATATTTGAAAGAGTGAGTGAGTAATAGATGCTTAATGCTGTTTCAACAACTGAGGTCATATTCATGGCGAAAACAGGTTGGGACAAATTCTGAGTGAGTAATGAGTAATGGATGCTTTACGCCATTTCTACAAATAAGGTCATATTCATGGCAAAAACGGTTATCAATGAAAAGGAGGAATTCTGTCATTGGTGATCGGATCTATAAGATGAAGTTGACAGGGTGAGCAAACAGAATACAGATGATGATCCTAAAAGATCAGCAATATCTCCAGGTCCCATATTCTAAGACGTTTTGAACATAACTTGAACCAGTTTTGAACCGTCCTTGAACCTATTTTCTGTTCAGCTGGGATCAAACCATAGCAATGGTTCAAATTGTGTTTCTAAAACAAAGAATTAGTTCAAATATGGTTCAAATGTGGTTCAAAGTTAAACCACCTATGAGGGGTGGTTCAATGTAGGTTCAAGATGCTCAAACCATGAAAAGGGATGATGCTACATGTAAAAATACTTAAATTAATGCCCTATAACTAAAATAAACCATTTTCTAGTATGAAAATTCATTCAAACCCAATTTTTGGAGCTTAAACCTAAACTGCCATGTTTTGGCTCAGGGTTGGTTCAATTCGCCAAAGTTTGGTTCAAGTTGGTTCAAGTAGGTTCAAGTTGGTTCAAGTGAAAAAGGTTCAAATTTGTCTTAGAATTATGATTTGAACCAAAAGATCAACTGATCCTTTCTTGAACTAAACTGATCACAGGTTCAAATCGGGACTTGGAATACAAGGTTCTGAGGGTCCACTTCAATTCAATGTGCGTTCACTTACACATCCACCTGCTGTTTCAAAGTACCTCGAGCTCACTATTGCTGAGGCCTTGATAGTCAGAAACAAACCAATGATAAGCAAAGCAATGGCAGTACATATTACATATTACAACTTTCAGAGTATATTGCAGAACCCAACATAGAAAATAACCGTTGCTGTGCTGTACTGAGTGATGGTGAGAGTGATCAGAACGTGGGTATTTCAAAAGCCCAACTTCTCTGTAGGATGGACAATCAAAGTAAGGAATTTTTCCTACATGGATGAGCGTATCATCATACACTCAAAGTCACACTCACAGGTACTTAAATGTTTATTCTATAAGGCGCCTAGTTACGCAAGGAGACAGAACACCAGTTTGGGCGAAACAGTGTATTACACCATGAACTGCCTGACCCCTTAATAGGGTCTCGCATCTAGAAAGATACATAACAAGAGATAACAATACAATAACAAGAGATAACAATACAATTTTTTAAAGCTGTCCAGTCCAAGTCGAGCAGGAGACATGTGACGTCACTTCCGCTGACGTCACAAGAATGTGACAGTCTCTTAGAGCGCTGCATAGCAACAGGCGCATCCTTGTAACGGCAGCGCTTATACTGCGGACAGCGCGCTGGTCCTCTTCTATAAATTTAACATCTATTCTTCTTTCTTATCTTTCTGAATATCAAGTAACTAGTGTATTTTTAAGAATATATGGTTTCCTTTAGTAAAGATACAACATCATCCATTTCAACAGGAGTGAGTGAGTAATGGATGCTTTATGATGTTTCAACAACTAAGGTCATATTCACGGGGAAAACAGGTTGGGATGAATTCTGAGTGAGTGAGTGAGTAATGGATGCTTTACGCCATTTCGACAACTAAGGTCATATTCATGGCGAAAACGGTTGTTATCAATGAAAAGATGGACTAAAAGTTGTCAATAGAACAACATGATATATGTACAAGATCTTATCCTAAGGATAAAAACATGTTAATATACTAATCATATCAGTCCATACAGACCAGCTGTTTTCAAAAAATGGATGATACGATCGGACTGTACAGTATTAAAAAGTTCAGGTAGACCAGCTACCTGATAGAACTGTCTACGCGTCTGTTCAAAATCTGGACATTCCAAAAGGAGATGCTTGATGGTTAAAGGTTGATTACAAACAACACATTCTGGTTGGGGCTCACTCTTTAAAAGAAAAACATGTGTAAGTCTAGAGTGACCAATTCTAATTCTGGTAAAAACAGTTTGATCTTTTCTAGATTTAAGAACATTCGGTTTAACATCTTTGATGGTTGGGAAAATAGAATGCAGTTTGTTATTGGGGAACTGGTCCCATTCATTTTGCCATCTCTCATTGATGTATTCAACGATTCTTGGTTTAAAATCTATGTGAGGAATTGGAAAAGGAAGGACTGCTTTGTCCAATCCCTTCTTGGCCGTTTGGTCAGCTAACTCATTACCATGAATGCCTACATGACCCGGTATCCAACAGAACTGAACATCAAATCCTGAGTTGGACAACTTTTGTAGCCAGAGAAGAATTCTCATAATGAGTGTATGTTCAGTTTTTAAAAACTGCAAAGCCTGAAGACAGGACTTTGAGTCGGTAAAAATGATAAAGTTCTTTTCCTCTGCCTGCTTAATGGCCTTCAAAGCAATAATAATGGCAACTGCTTCAGCTGTAAAAATAGAACTGAAGTCAGGTAGACGGGCAAAGTGTTTCTTACCGCAGCAGACAGACGCTGCTGCAGCACGTTTCCCATCCTTTGAACCATCAGTGAAAACAGGAGAATGATGAGGAAATTTGTTTCGAACTTCATGATACCGGGACACATAATCCAATGGTTGAGTCAGTGACTTTTTGGATTTGGTAAGGTCAAAATTGATAGGAGGTGGTTTGAGTCTCCATGGAGGAATGACTGAAAAATGAGGCTGTTTCAAAACATCAAGATCCACAAAGGCATTTTCTATATGAGGTTTCATACGAATGCCAAAAGGTTGGATGTAGTTTGGTCTGGCAGCATAGAGATGTTCGTTTTGGGGTTGAAATACGCACTTAAAGGCAGGATTAGAAGCATTTGTTTTTAACTTAATGATGAATTGAAGGGAAAGTTTTAATCTTCTATTGGTTAATGAAGATTCCCCCGCCTCAACATAGAGGCTTTGGACTGGCGATGTCCTAAAAGCACCCAATGCCAGCCGCAGCCCCTGATGATGGACAGAGTCTAGCTTCTTGATATATGATGCGTGTGCTGACCCATACACCTTGTAAAGTTTATTATAATTCTGGCTTCTTTCGATTGGCTTGTGTAGGGATCAAATGATCAAAGGTCGCGACGAATAAACTTGAAAATATTTTATTTATTCATATTGGCACAAAACTGTCTTTAATATGGTCTTTCAGCCGTCTTCAAATAAGCACCGAGATATCTTCGACTTATCCTCAAGTTATCATCAAGTTATCCTCAAGTTATCCTCAAGCTATCCGTGAAACTACAAAATAATACCAAAATACAACATAACTTAGTTATGGGATTTACCAAAAATATTCTATAAACTAGCTTTACCATTAACTTTATTTATAATGGTCCTGTATAGTATAGTTATATAAATAGTATAACCATAAAGCATATAAGCTAAGTACTGTAATACTACTTTAGGACTCATAATTATATGTTTGATCATAAAGATTACATAAATTACATAAACTACCAGTTATATACGTAAAACATACTGATAATACCTTGCATAGAATAGACACAGTGATATACTGAGTGTCCTATGATATACTACTCAGGCCCTATATAGCCCTATATAACCTATACAGTGACATACACTGCACTATAGTAATACTACTGCTTACACAAGGTCAGACCTACAGTCAACTTTACACAATTACCAGAGCTTATGTACACTCTGATAGGACTAGGCAACTATACATACATATGCATTGAACAAATATCTCTCGCACACATTTGTCTACACACCTCTTTGATGCCCTTTTTGTCCTTATTTGCTGGTTTCAAGAAGCCCTCAGTGACAAAGCCCTTTCTCACACAGCCGCCATCTTTGTTGTGTGATGACATCACAGGGCGCTCAGAAAACCCCAGGTGGCGCAAGTGTGCCATAAGAAAAACTCTCAATGGACCTTTAGTATTAGTTCCAATATTACTCACAAGGGGGTGCCCTTGTGCCATAACCTTTCCTTACACTATACACCTGACAGCCATAATCGAGCTTTGATCTAATCAAAGCTCTATAAAGTTGTAACAAAATTTTGCTGTCAGAGCCCCAAGTGGTGTTTGCCAGAACTTTAATGATATCCAGAGCCTTGTTACATTTTGTCCTTAGACTGTTAATATGCGGAATAAAGGACAACTTGTGATCAAAAACCAAACCTAAAAACTTGGTCTGTTCTACTACTTTGATTGGATCACCATCCATCTTCAACTCAGGGTCCAGATGCTTTATGATGTTTCAACAACTAAGGTCATATTCACAGGGAAAACAGGTTGGGATGAATTCTGTCTTTGGTTATTGTATCTATAAGATGAAGGTGACAGGGCAGACAAACAGCAGGGGATCAAAACCTGGAAATCATATTTACTGTACCTCATCCCATAGTGAACCGAGCACCAACCGGAATTAATTGAACCCTAAGAACCAATTGGTTAGTGCTGGCTCATCCCTATCGTCGCCTTCTATGATCAGCAGGGGCTACTGAGGCCTATTCTTCCCTGGAGCCCCCACAGGGAAATCAAGTGAGTGAGTGAGTAATGGATGCTTTACGCCATTTCGACAACTAAGGTCATATTCATGGCGAAAACGGTTATCAATGAAAAGATGGACTAAAAGTTGTCAATAGAACAACATGATATATGTACAAGATCTTATCCTAAGGATAAAAACATGTTAATATACTAATCATATCAGACCATACAGACCAGCTGTTTTCAAAAAATGGATGATACGATCAGACTGTACAGTGTTAAAAAGTTCAGGTAGACCAGCTACCTGATAGAACTGTCTACGTATCTGTTCAAAATCTGCGCATTCCAAAAGGAGATGCTTGATGGTTAAAGGTTGATTGCAAACAATACATTCCGGTTGGGGCTCACCCTTTACAAGAAAAACATGTGTAAGTCTAGAATGACCAATTCTAATTCTGGTGAAAATAGTTTGGTCTTTTCTAGCTTTAAGAACATTAGGTTTAACATCTTTGATGGTTGGGAAAATAGAATGCAGTTTGTTATTGGGGAACTGGTCCCATTCATTTTGCCATCTCTCATTGATGTATTCAACGATTCTCGGTTTAAAATCTATGTGAGGAATTGGAAAAGGAAGGACTGCTTTGTCCAATCCCTTCTTGGCCGTTTGGTCAGCTAACTCATTACCATGAATGCCTACATGACCCGGTATCCAACAGAACTGAACATCAAATCCTGAGTTGGACAACTTTTGTAGCCAGAGAAGAATTCTCATAATGAGTGTGTGTTCAGTTTTTAAAAACTGCAAAGCCTGAAGACAGGACTTTGAGTCAGTAAAAATGATGAAGCTCTTTTCCTCTGCCTGCTGAATGGCCTTCAAAGCCATAATAATGGCAACTGCTTCAGCTGTGAAAATAGAACTGAAGTCAGGTAGACGGGCAAAGTGTTTCTTACCGCAGCAGACAGACGCTGCTGCAGCACGTTTCCCATCCTTTGAACCATCAGTGAAAACAGGAGAATGATGAGGAAATTTGTTTCGGACTTCATGATACCGGGACACGTAATCCAATGGTTGAGTCAGTGACTTTTTGGATTTGGTAAGGTCAAAATTGATAGGAGGTGGTTTGAGTCTCCATGGAGGAATGACTGAAAAATGAGGCTGTTTCAAAACATCAAGATCCACAAAGGCATTTTCTATATGAGGTTTCATACGAATGCCAAAAGGTTGGATGTAGTTTGGTCTGGCAGCATAGAGATGTTCGTTTTGGGGTTGAAATACGCACTTAAAGACAGGATTAGAAGCATTTGTTTTTAACTTAATGATGAATTGAAGGGAAAGTTTTAATCTTCTATTGGTTAATGAAGATTCCCCCGCCTCAACATAGAGGCTTTGGACTGGCGATGTCCTAAAAGCACCCAATGCCAGCCGCAGCCCCTGATGATGGACAGAGTCTAGCTTCTTGATATATGATGCGCGTGCTGACCCATACACCTGACAGCCATAATCGAGCTTTGATCTAATCAAAGCTCTATAAAGTTGTAACAAAATTTTGCTGTCAGAGCCCCAAGTGGTGTTTGCCAGAACTTTAATGATATCCAGAGCCTTGTTACATTTTGTCCTTAGACTGTTAATATGCGGAATAAAGGACAACTTGTGATCAAAAACCAAGCCTAAAAACTTGGTCTGTTCTACTACTTTGATTGGATCACCATCCATCTTCAACTCAGGGTCCAGATGGAGGGATCTCAACTGACAAAAGTGAACAGCCACTGTCTTTGCTTTGGAAAATTTAAAACCATTATCTATTGATCATTTGTGGATCTTGTTTAGATTTAATTGAATTTGCCTCTCTATAATGTTCATGTTTTTGCCCTTATAGCATATGAGGAAATCATCAACATATAAACTACAGGACATGTCTTTTTGAAGACACTGAACAATACTATTGATTTTGATGCTAAACAGGGTCACAGACAAGATGCTTCCCTGAGGAACACCAAGTTCTTGATTGTGAATATCAGACAAAAAGGTGTCTAATCGCACCCTAAAGTGACGATTAGATAGAAAATTCCTAATAAAAATGGGTAAACGGCCACGAAATCCCATGTTATATAAATCTTTCATAATACCATATTTCCATGTCGTGTCATATGCCTTTTCCAATCAAAAAAGACTGACACGACATGTCGCTTCTGAATAAAGGCATCTCTGATGAAAGATTCCAATCTTATCAAATGATCGAGGGTGCTTCTTCCTCGTCTGAACCCACTCTGAAATTCTGAAATCTGATGTTGAGATTCCAGCATCCAGACAAGTCGATCATTGATCATCCGCTCCATGGTTTTGCAGATGCAAGATGTTAATGCTATAGGCCTATAATTAGAAGGATCATTATGATCTTTACCAGGCTTTGGAATAGGAATAATGGTGGCTTCCTGCCAAGACGTTGGCAGTTGGCCACTATCCCATATCTGATTGAAAAGATTCAAAAGAATCTTGAGCACTGGTTTAGGAAGATGTTTGAGAAAGTCATAATGAATTTTATCAGGACCAACTGCTGTATTATGAGATTTATTGAGAGATTTTAAAAGTTCATCTATGCTGAAGGCTTGATTATATCCTTCAGCATTGTCCGATGCAAAATTTAATGGTTTTCTCTCCTCTCTCATTTTAATAGGTTTAAATTGGGGATGACAGTTGGCTGAAGAAGAATGATGTTGAAATGTTTCGGCCAATCTTTCGACCACCTCAACAGGAGAGGTCAAAAGATTGTCACCATCTTGTAGGTGCTGGACTCTGGCCTGGCCCCCCTTGCCTTTTATTTTACGGACCATAGTCCAGACCTTTTTCATAGGTGTCCGAGTATTAATGCCAGAAACATAATCTCTCCAACACTGCCGTTTTGATTCCCATATGATTCTTCGGGCCTGAGCCCTTTTAATCTTAAATTGAGTTAAATTGTCAGCAGTTGGTCTTTGTTTGAATTTTCTCAAGGCCTTCTTTCTATCTTTAATGGCCTTTTTGCAGGCATCATTAAACCATGGATTACGGATGTGCTTAGGAACTGTCGAGGTTTTAGGGATAGTTTCTTCTGCTATAGAAAGTAATTTGGTGGAGAATTGGATAAATGAATCATCTGCTGAGAGCCTCTCCCGACATAAAGTCTGGAAGGACTCCCAATCGGCCTTATTGAGCCTCCATCGAGGCTCTTTTAGGCCTATATTTGGGTCGTCGATATTGACTAAGATTGGGAAATGGTCACTTCCATGGAGGTCGTTTAATACTCTCCAGGAGAGGTCCAACAGCAGACGAGGGTCAGCTAATGTTAAGTCAATAGCAGAATAAGTACCATAACCAGGATGTAAATAGGTGTAAGAGCCATCATTTAAAACACATAAATCTAGGTCATTAATAATATCTTCAATCATCCTGCCCTTGTCATCATACCTGTCACCACCCCATAAGGGATTATGACCATTGAGATCTCCCATTATGAGGACTGGTGACGGTAATTGGTTTAAGAGATTTTCTAATTCTTGTCTATTGATGTTTGAATTTGGTGGAAGGTAGAGTGAACAGAGAGTAATGGTTTTATGTAATGTCACTCTAACTGCTATTGTTTGAAAATTGGTATTTAATGGAATAAGACTATGCATGATATCTTGTCTTATTAAAACGGATGAGCCCCCTGAGGCTCTTCCACCATCAGGGGCGTATGTGTTATAAATACAATAGCCTTTAAAAGAGATGTTATCGGTTCTCTTTAATAGGGTTTCCTGGAGACACAGGGCAAGAGGATTATAATGACTAACTAAAATTTTAAGTTCATTAAAATTGGCTCTAAAACCTCGACAATTCCATTGGAAGATTGATCTTCCTGCCATCAAGGTGGATGGACAGGAGATCGTCCCCGGATCTTATTTTGGGGGGACACGCTGCGACTTGCAGCCGCAGCTTCTTCCATCTCAACTTCATTTAAGTTTTCGAATCTATTTGCCAATGGCAAATGACTCCTTTCTATTTTACCATGCTGTTCCTGACTAGATTCAGTTTGTCTGTTTTCAGCCGAAGCCCTAGAGGAGCTTCGACTGTTACGACTTTTTTTCCTATTTGATGGAGCTTCAGATGATGGAACAGATGATGGAACAGATGATGGAACAGATGAATTCGAAGTTGATTTAGATGTACTAGCGCTAGATTCTGTTTGAGTAACCTTTCCGGCTACCACGACCTGGATGCCTGAGGGACTACGCACTGGTTTATCCAATCTCAACCAGGTGTAGTCTGTCTGACATTCAACTGTCCTGAGTTTTGGTTTTACCGCGGCTGCATAGGAAGTGGCTCCAGGGACTCTAATGGCCCCTTCCACCATCTTCCTTGCTTCCGGGTAACTAACACGATTTTCAGTTTTTACCTTTTGGATCGATTTTTCTTTGATCCACACAGGACAGTCTTTCGACGTGGCCATGTGGGCACCTTGACAATTGATGCATTTTGCATCGTTGACACATTCTACATTGTCGTGTCCCTTTTGACCACATCGGAGACAGGCCTGCTCGTTAGAGCAGGAGTCTCTGCCATGACCATACCTCTGGCACTTAAAACAGCGGAGTGGATTTGGTATGAACAAATCCACATCAACGCGGAGATAACCAACTTTAAGTTTCTTGGGAGGAGAAGGTCTGTCAAAAGTAAGGATATAGGTGTTAGTCGGAACGACATTACCTTCTTTCCTAATGGATATCCTTTTGACAAAGGAAACACCTTGAGGACGCAGTTCTCTAGTGATTTCATCCTCACCAACATCTCGAAGTTCTCTACATCGGATTACTCCTTTGCTTGAATTCAAAGATCTGTGAGGAGAGGCTTTCATGCCAACACCAGCAAGCGTAGTGGCACGCTGCAGGTTGGTGGCATGGGCCTTCTTATCACACTCCACAAGAATTTGGCCAGATCGTAGTTTACGAATGTCCTTCACCTTGCCAGCTATTCCTTCAATGCCTTTATTTATGGCAAAAGGAGATAGCTTAGACAAAGGATTCGCATTGTCGGAAGGCTCAAGAATCAAAAACCTAGGCCAGTACTCATTTTCATTTTCAGTATTCTCTGAATGTTCCGGGTCATCTTCAGTATACGGACGTTTGTTGGGGTTGTTTTTGTTATTAGCCATATAAGTACATATGGTGTTCATCCCCCTTGCTCCCCACCCACCTCGGAGTCCTACAAGGGGATGTGCAGAGCTGCGGAAACCGTCAGATACACACCAGAGATACAAGGGGGATATACTCTAATAGTCAACCAACTACTAGATTAGCCCTAGCCACTGCCTTCTAGGATATAAAAGAAAATAGATTGTTTGAAATTGTTAGAGAAGAACAACTATCCAATTGAGTTTGAAAAGCCACTGATATTATGGGCAAAATAAAAAGACAGCCACAGATGTTATTGGCAAAATAAAGAGAAAACCAAAGGCCACTCAAGTTATTGACAAATTAAAGCCACTGATGTTATGGGCAATATGAAAGGAAAGCCACTGATGTTATGGGCAATATTAACTTTCTGTATAAGTATCCTAGGGCTCAGCATGACCAGCCGATTGATTGGATCGGGCCTCTCCAACCTCCCGTCTAGATGAATTTAGAGCCAAAGTGCAGTATTGGGCAAGAGGAGGAACACTATGAACCCGCAGTCTTCGAAGGCCCATAGCCTCGCAGATGCCCTCATGACACCAGGATCTCCGCCTCCAAACAACACGGGTCGCAATTCACGGCAAACAAATTGCCCCATTTGTCGCCTCCTACGATCAGCAAGGGGATGCTAGGGACCTATTCTTCCCAGGAGGCTCCCGAAGGAACCCCCACCCCGGATCCCCACGGGGGCAGGGAAATCAAGTATTTGTTGGTACTAGAACTACAATAGTATTAAGTCCCACGTCTGCTACCAGTGTAACGGGCAGGTCCATTGTGAGAACGCCTGTCCAAATGTCAAAAATGTAAAGATTGATTATCTTTTGCATTACCTGGATGTGTAACCCCTTGTTCAATTCACGTTGTTCCAAAAGATTCAAATCATTAACTAAACCCTGAATTTGACCACCTTTCCTTGTCACCAGTCTTGTGAGTGAGTGAGTGAGTGAGATTTGGGTGTTTTACGCCGTACTGACAGGCAGGGTCATTTTCAGAGCAAAAACTAGTTGGGATGAATTCTGTCCGCCCGTCTTGGGAATACAATGTGAAGTGGTGTTGGTTGTTGACATTGTTTAGAAAGAAGCCTGGATGTGGACTCCGGGTCGGGGAACGACCCCATAAATTTTAGTTTTCTTGGTTAATCGGACACTATTATGGGTGCAATTATTGATTTCTGGTATCAGTTTTTCTGATAACTGTCATATTATTCTGGATTCAGACTTCGGTTTACCCTGAATCAATATATTACTAGTCATCATGACAGTCACACGGGAATATGAAAAAGAATGCTTGGATGCAATTCAACCCAGGCAGTTCCCTTATCCCCTTCAAATTTAAGGGATATATTTTGGATTTTTCCAAATCCTTTGATTTGTGCTTATGGTGTGCTATACTTATTTCTTTTTGAGCACTTTTAAGAAAAGCACATGTAACTTTACCGTCACAGTGCCTCAAATTTTCAGATATTAATTTTTTTGATTGGGGCATTTTGCTTACCATTACAAAGACTGAACAATTTTTTTAAGGTTCCAATTAGCAAGGCATCCCGATCCATTTTTTGCCTCGGCTGAGTTTATACACATGGACTACTCATGCCAATGAGCAGCCCTGTATGTGCGGACCCCAAGTATGTGCAATTTAACTCTACTGTACAAGTGGACTTGGAAACTTTGTGTACACACAGATCCTTGTATACACGGACTTTATATTAAAAAATAATTAATTTTTTTGATTGGGGCATTTTGCTTACCATTACAAAGACTGAACAATTTTTTTAAGGTTCCAATTAGCAAGGCATCCCGATCCATTTTTTGCCTCGGCTGAGTTTATACACATGGACTACTCATGCCACTGAGCAGCCCTGTATGTGCGGACCCCAAGTATGTGCATTTTAACTCTACTGTACAAGCGGACTTGGAAACTTTGTGTACATACAGATCCTTGTATACACGGACTTTATATTAAAAAATCATACATGATGTCATCAAATGATTTAGAAAATTTAGTTAAATCGGGGGCTATGCCCCCAAACCCACTTTAGTTTTTTTTCTTTCATTTTATGAAAGTATATTGACTCATGAAAAGTCGGCGTAAAAAAGCATTTACTTTATATGCAACAGTCACAGCTCGAGGTCCACGCATGTAGTCAGTCTCTTTTTGAGATTTGAGTGAGTGAGTAATGGATGCTTTACACCATTTCGACACTAAGGTCATATTCACGGCAAAACCAGGTTGGGACTAATTCTGTCTTTGGTCCCCCATATTGTCGCCTTATAAGATCAGCAGAGGCTACTGGGGGGGGGCTATATTCTACCCCAAACCCCACAGGGTCTTGACAGTTGGTTTTTTTTTCACAAATTTCAATCGAACAATTTTCTTTAATATCCTAGAAGGCAGTGGCTAGGGCTAATCTAGTAGTTGGTTGACTGCTAGAGTATATCCCCTGTGTATCTGATGGTTACCACAAAAACACAAAATCAACCCCAACAAACGTCTGTTTTTCAATGATATGACCTGGAACATTATAGTTAACACAGAAAACAAAAATAACAAAAATGAACACTGGTCTAGGTTTCTATTTCTCTTCCCTTCCGACAATACAAATCCTTTGTCCGAGCTGTCTCCCTTTGCCTTAGATAAAGGCACTGAAGGAATAGCTGGCAAGGTGACGGACATTCGTAAATTACGATCTGGACAAATTTGTGTGGAGTGAGTGAGTGAGTAATTGAGGTTTACGCTGTCCTGACAGCCAGGGTCATTATCATGGTGAAAACAGGTTGAGAAGAATTTGTCTTTGTTGATCGTAACTATGAGATGAAGGTGAAAAAGCAGGCAAACAGCTGGGATCAAAACTTGGAATCATTTTTGCAGTACCTTAGTGAAACAAACACCAACCGGAAATTGAATCCAAAGAACCACTTGTCAGTGCTGGATCCCCCTATCATCACCTTCTGCAATCAGCAGGGGCTATTGGCGGCCTATTCTACCCCGGAACCCCCACACGGCAGTCCAGAAGATCAAACCGGGGTGATCATGGGTGGTGTGGCCATGCCACCAACCTGCAGCGTGCCACTATGCTACCTGGTGTTGGTATGAAAGCCTCTCCTCATAGTTCTCTGAATTCCATGAAAGGAGTGACACAATGCAGAGAACTTCGAGATGTTGATGAGCATGAAATCAGTAAAGAAGTGCGTCATCAGGGTGTTTCTTTGTGAAAAGGATATCCATTAGGAAAGAGTGACTGAGTGAGTGATGGAGGCTTTATGCCGTACCAACAGCCAGGGTCATTTTCATGGTGAAAACAGGTTGGGACGAAATTCTGAGTGAGTGAGTAATGGATGCTTTACGCTATTTGGACAACTAAGGTCATATTCACCAAAGATAGAGTTCGTCCCTATCTATGAGACAGGGGGGGGTGGGGGGCAAACAGCAGGGGATCAAAACCTGTAAATCATTTTTGCTGTACCTCATTCCTTAGTGAACCACAGCACCAACCGGGAATTGAACCCAAACAACCACTTGGTCAGTACTGGCTCCCCCCTATCGTCGCCTCATACGATCAGCAGGGACTACTTGGGGCCTATTCTTACCCGGAACCTCTACAGGGGCAGGGGCTACTGGATGCCTATTCTTCCCAGAAGACCCACCCCGGTACCCCCACAGGTTCCCAGACAAGTAGAAGATCCATGCCTACTTTATCTTGGCTTGACCTTCATCTATTTCCCTGATCTTGTCAAGACACCAGATAATGGTCGGCTGTTGGGGCCATTCAAACTAATGATGTTGGAGATCAGGGGGTGGAATAACCATGCGAAGTAACCCACTGAGTTTTTGCTAATGTTGGTTCATCAGTATTCACTCCTATCTAAGAGACAGGCCCATCATGTACTCCATGCCTGATTTGTAAACACTATAGGTCGGCCAAACTCAACATTCCTGTTGATGGAGTGGATTGTCAAACAAAACAAGCAGCATATAAAACACATGGTCTCAAACAAAACTGTTGACAACATCTTTGCCAAATCACCTGCACTCCCAGGCCTTCACATAATTTCCTCAAACTACGATGCTACTGCAAATGTGGTTCTGCAGGCCAAATCCCAGAATCAAAGGACATTCAGAAGGATGATATCCAGATTAGGGAAGGCTTGCAAAGGGTATGTCCCTTCCATAGGCAGCCAGGTAATATCAGCAGGGGCTACCGAGGGCCTATTCTTACCCGAACCCCCATGGGGGATAATACAGTGATTAAGTCAGAGAGTGAGTGAGTGAAAATTGGATGATACGGTCAGACTGTACAGTATTAAAGAGTTCAGGCAGACCAGCTACTGAAAGCAAGAAGCAGGTACAAGTACAAACTGGAAGAAGAGTCAAATAAAGGTCGCCATGGTATATCAGGAGAAGCGGCAAAGAAGTTCTGAAAATGGGGCTGGAGGAACTCGAGAAAAGTTACAGTTTGTACGCCACCCTAAATGTACCTTGGCAGGCATTCCGGGATTATCTCAAGAGAAACAGGCTCCTAGCAAAGAGGATGACCTGCCCGAAATGTAGTGAAGTGAGGAAGTATTCTATCTTTCAAGGGTCATACTTCTTCATTCAAGATTTTGTCCACTTTTTTGTAAGTTACATGCTCAGATCTAGTCTTTCATTGTGTGCAAAGATAAGTGCCCTCTCCTACAAAAACAGAGCCATAGATTGGGCTTCCTCCGTATGTGATTTGTTCCTGCAGTTGTTTTACAGAGACGTATGTGATGTGAAGTTTTCTGGCACAATAGAAATCAACAAATCCATGTTTGGTAAAAAGATAAAACCTCACTATGGACGACCATTTGGACTGCAAATATTGTTTTTCGGCATCCTAGAATGTGAGACAAACCACCCGATTGTCTATCCAGTTGATAAGAGAGAGACAGCGCAGCTTTGGAGAGTCTCATTGAGCAGCATGTGGAGCTCGGATCTACAATCTACTCAGACGGATGGCTGGCCTACAGCAAGTTGAACCACATGGGCTACAATCATTTTGTTGTGGAACATAAACACGCCTATAAAGTAGAGTATAGGAATGTAGAAACCAGAGATCTTGTCCAAGTGCACACCAATCAAATTGAAGGAGCTTGGAAACATGCCAAGGTAAAAAAATAATAATAATGATATTGTTTAAAATAATACAAAAATAAAACTTATGTAGAATGATCAAATGTTTTGAGACGTTAGTGTGAATTAAAAGTAATCATTATTTAAGTAGGTGATAGTGATAAAATCTGAAAAATGTATGAAGGAAAAAGGCAAAATTGAATGTAATATAAAAGTAATGTTTTTAATATCATTGTAGAGTCACTTCAGAAGGATAAATGGGATGTCAATGATGAATTTCAAAGGCCGCCTCCGCGAAATTATGTGGCAAAATTGGAACAAGGGCCCAGGCATTGTTGGGAGGTTTTTTGACCTAGTCAAACCAGTGTACACCCTCAACCAAGACCCACTGTTGAATGCCCCTTCGCCGATTTTCCCCACATGGGAAATGCAGAAAACTGAGGTAAATAAATCAATAATATTGATTATAATTATATGAATAGGGGTTCCTCTCCCAGCAACCTTGGATACAGTACTCTTATGTTTATCTTATATGGCCTAGTCATTTAAACATGTATCCATAACTAAGTATCTGTCTGCGGTATGGGTTCTGCATAGAATAAATGATTTCCACATACGCATGACTCTTCATGGTATCAGACGTTCACTGGGAGATGTTAAAAAGCAGACCCACCCCCTGACAGTTCAAGAATTAACTAACATCTTACACTAGAGTTTTCCTCGTGCGAGGACATGTGCCTTCTGGTTAGCAATAGTAATTTGTTTTAGAGCACTCCTTCACAATACTGGTTCAATATACCATTGAGTACAGTTGTGATGCACATTACACAGCTCAATTTGGTCTGGGTGAGTGAGTGAAGACTAGTGTTGGGTGTTTTAAGTTGTACCGACAGCCAGGGTCATTTTCACGGCAAAAACCAGTTGGGACAAATTCAGTCTATGATGATCGAATCTATGAGATGAAGGTGACAGGGCAGGCAAACAGCAAGGGATCAAAACCTGCAAATCATTTTTGCTGTACCTCATCCCTTAGTGACCCACCGCACTGACCGGGAATTGAACCTAAAAAAACACTTGGTCAGTGCTGGGTCCCCCCTATCGTCGCCTCTTACGATCAGCAGGGGCTACTGGGGGCCTATTCTCACCCAGACCCCCACGGGGGCAATTTGGTCTAAGGGATAGTGAGTTTAAAATAAACCCAAAACGTAGGAAAATAGAGGTGGCAGGCCCATCTCTTTAAAAGGAGTTATGGCCTTGTATCCATATCTGAACGTTGCTTTTCAAGTAACTTCTACAAATGTGATGTGTGTTACAATGCATTACAATATACTTATAGATCCTCTGAACAATGATATCAGGCACAGCAAGGAATAACCTGATATGACATGGTAGCCGTTTTAGAGATCCAAAGAGCTGAAACACCGCTTGAGGCCAAGCTTATAGGCAACCACATGAAGTCAACCGACCCATGGATGAAGAGAGTGAGTGAGTAATGGAAGCTTTACGCCATTTCGGCAACTATGATCATATTCATGGGAAAAAGGAGATATCCGATGTAGAGACCTTTGAGATGTTAGTGAGGATGAAATCACTAGAGAACTGCGTCCTCAAGGTGTTTCCTTTGTTAAAGGATTTCCATTAGGAAAGAAGGTAATGTCGTTCATACCAATACCTACATCGTCACCTTTGAGAGACCTTCTCCTCAATCTAACAAAGAAAATAAAATAAATAGGAATCTGTTGCCTTTGACTAAGAGATTCCAAAATTTTAATGAGGTAGTGATGGAAGAAGCTGCGCCTGCAAGTCGCAGCTCGTCCCCCGAAAATAAGATCAGGGACGATATCCTGTCCATCCACCTTGATGGCAGGAAGATATCTTCAAATGGAACTGTCGATGTTTCAGAGCCAATTTTTAAAAACTGAAAATTCTCGCCAATCACTTCAATCCTCTTGTCCTATGTCTCCAAGGAACCCTTTTAAAGAGAAACAATAACATCTCTTTTAAAGGCTATTGTATCTATAATACATATGCCCCTGATGGTGGAAGAGCCTCAGGGGGCTCATCCGTTTTAATAAGACAAGATATCATGCATAGTCTTATTCCATTAAATACCAATTTTCAAACAATAGCAGTTTTATTCAATTTTCTACTAAGTTACTCTCTATAGCAGAAGAAACTATCCCCAAAACCTCGACAGTTCCTAAGCACATCTGTAATCCATGGCTTAATGATGCATGCAACAAAAGGCCATCAAAGATAGAAAGAAGGCCTTGAGAAAATTTAAACAAAGACCAACTGCTGACAATTTAACTCAATTCAAGATTAAAAGGGCTCAGGCCCGAAGAATAATATGAGAATCAAAACGGCAGCTGTTGGAGGGATTATGTTTCGGGGGTTAATTCTCGGACACCCATGAAAAAGGTCTGGACTATGGTCCATAAAATAAAAGGCAAGGGAGGCCAGGCCAGAGTCCAGCACCTACGAGATGGAGACAATCTTTTGACCTCTCCTGTTGAGGTGGTCGAAGGATTGGCCGATACATTTCAACATCATTCTTCTTCAGCAAACTGTCATAACCAATTTAAACCCATTAAGATCAGAGAGGAGAGAATACCATTAAATTTTACATCAGATAACTCTGAAGGATATAATCAAGCCTTCAGCATAGATGAACTTTTAAAATCTCTCAATAGGTCTCATAATACAGCAGTTGGTCCTGATAAAATTCATTATGACTTTCTCAAAAATCTTCTTAAACCAGTGCTCAAGATTCTTTTGAATCTTTTCAATCAGATATGGGATAGTGGCCAACTGCCAACGTCTTGGCAGGAATCCACCATTATTCCTATACCAAAGCCTGGTAAAGATCATAATGATCCTTCTAATTATAGGCCTATAGCATTAACATCTTGCATCTGCAAAACCATGGAGCGGATGAGCAATGATTGACTCGTCTGGATGCTGGAATCTCAACATCAGATTTCAGAATTTCAGAGTGGGTTCAGACGAGGAAGAAGCACCCTCCATCATTTGATAAGGTTAGAATCTTTCATAAGAGATGCCTTTATTCAAAAGCAACATGTCGTGTCAGTCTTTTTTTATTTGGAAAGGCATATGACATGACATGGAAATATGGTATTATGAAAGATTAATATAAAATGGGATTTCGTGGCCGTTTACCCATTTTTATTAGGAACTTTCTTATCTAATCGTCACTTAAGGGTGCAGTTAGACACCACTCTGTGACCCTGTTTAGCATCGAAATCGATAGTATTGTACAGTGTCTTCAAAAGGACATGTCCTGTAGTTTATATGCTGATGATTTCCTCATATGAGTGAGTGAGTGAGTAATGGATGCTTTACGCCATTTCAACAACTAAGGTCATATTCATGGCGAAAATGGTTATCAATGAAAAGATGGGTTAAAATTTGTCAATAGAACAACATGGTATATGGCTACATCAAATCAACTGAGGTCATCATTGTGGATAAGGACTTCTTTGAAATTGTGGCCATTCGGGAGGTCCTGTCCCAGGACCATATTCACCTATGTGCCTTCCACATCCTCTGGCAATGAAGAAGACAGTGAGTGAGTGAGTGAGTGAGTGAGTATTGGATGCTTTACGCCGTTTTGACGACTAAGGTCTTATTCACAGCGAAAACAGATTGGAACAAACTGTCTTTCGTGATTGTATCTATGAGATGAAGGTGACAGGGCAGGCAAACAGCAGGGGATCAAAATCTGCAAATCATTTTTGTTGTACCTCATCCCTTAGGGAACCACAGCACCAACCGGGAATTGAACCCAAAAAACCATTTGGTCAGTGCTGGGTCCCCCCTATCATCACCTTCTACAATCAGCATGGGCTACTAGGTGCCTATTCTTACCCGTACCCCCACGGGGTTTTTGGGTCAGAAGAGTCCTCCCTCCGCCCAAAGAACCACTTCGACATATTTTAATGAGGCTCTTCAGGCCCGATGCCTCTGTGTGGGAGAGGCTGGTCCAGGATTTACAGTCCCCCATCGAGAAGCCTGAGTGAGTGAGTGAGTAATGGATGCTTTACGCCATTTCGACAATTAAGGTCATATTCATGTGGAAAACAGGTTGAGACTAATTCTGTCTTTAGTGAATGTATCTATGAGATGAAGGTGACAGGGTGGGTAAACAGCAGGGGATCAAAACCTGCAAATCATTTTTGCTGTACCTCATCCCTTAGTGAACTACAGTACCAACCGGGAATTGAACCCAAAGAACCACTTGGTCAGTGCTGGGTCCTCCCTATCATCACCTTCTACAATCAGCATGGGCTACTAGGTGCCTATTCTTACTCGTACCCCCACGGGGTTTTTGGGTCAGAAGAGCCCTCCCTCCGCCCAAAGAACCACTTCGACATATTTTAATGAGGCTCTTCAGGCCCGATGCCTCTGTGTGGGAGAGGCTGGTCCAGGATTTACAGTCCCCCATTGAGAAGCCTGAGTGAGTGAGTGAGTAATTATAATGGATGCTTTACGTCGTTTCGACAATTAAGGTCATATTCATGGCGAAAACAGGTTGAGACGAATTCTGTCTTTAGTGAATGTATCTATGAGATGAAGGTGACAGGGCGGGTAAACAGCAGGGGATCAAAACCTGGAAATCATTTTTGCTGTACCTCATCCCTTAGTGAACCACAGCACCAACCGGGAATTGAACCCAAAGAACCACTTGGTCAGTGCTGGGTCCCTCCACGTATTGTCGCCTCATATGAAAAGTCCAGATTTTGATTGTGTGGTCTTTATAACCATGATTAGATATTTAGTGGATCTCGTGGCATATCACATGGGCTGCATGGTCACATGGTTCATGTAGGACTATAATCGCATTTCGACATGCCAAGCTGTCATGAACAGATATGTCCAAAAGGTGTGCGGTCGGCCTTCAGTCAAAGCCTAAGTTAGTTGTTTCTATAGCCTATAGGTCCTCGGTTGGCCTGTCAAAAACAAAGTTTGAAAAAGGTCCACGGTTGGCCTCAGCTCAGATATCTTGCAAAACTTTGCAAAAGTTGAAAAAGTTGCTCGGTTGGCCTGAAACAAAATCTGAAAAAGGTCCATGGTTGGTCTCAGCTCAGATATCTGGAAAAAGTAGGTTTTTTGTTTGAGGTCCATAGTTGGCCAAAAGAACAAAGTTTGATTATTAAGTTTGGTTGGTGTCGGCCTTAAAACAAAAAAATCCCGCCCTTTGCCCCGATAGGGAAGGTGTAACGGGTCTGCCTAAACTAAAAAGCCAAGAAAGGCAGAAAGGAGATTTTGCCCAGTTAGTAGGTCTGTTGGTCGTCCCATACTTTACACTGTGATAACATGGCTCGCCTAGGCTCTGGTAAAGTGAATGAGAACTCCCCTTGGGCAACAAGGAAGACAGGAGTTTTCAGAACCTTTGACCCTTCCGACATCACCATGGAGGACCTAGTGAATCCCTACAATAGGTATTCAGTCCTCATGCTCAAGCCAACCATGTTTACACGTTGGTTGATGGCCAAGCAATTGCTTGCACTGGCAATGACGTGGTATCATTGCCATGTGTCCTGCGACCTGATGGTGAGCAAATGAGCCATCGACAGCCTTCAATGGTGTTGCAGTCAGAACAGTAACCACGAGGTGACAGTCCGTAAATGGTCGCTTTTCTCAGGAAGTCAAAAGTATGTCCAGGAAGTTATGAATTTTACCATGACTTATCTTGAAGGGTCTAGCCTTGTCCACTGTGCCAAGGTTAGTAGCCTGGCATATGGAAACACGGCCATTGACAGGGCACAATATATCAGGGATGTTCTGATGCAATGGGTTGCAGATTCCTTGATGGAGAGCAAGCTGGAGGGTACTGTGGAGATAGACGAGAGTCTATTTGGTCGAAGGGTAAAGTAGCACCGGGGCAATCCTAGGGTTGGAGTGAAAGTGTGGATTGTCTGGCTTGTTGAGTGTGACACCAACCGGTTCCTCATGTTTCCCGTCCACGACTGCAGCGCCGAAACACTTGGTCCCTTGATCTTGAGATATGTGAAAAAGGGCACAACCATCTATACAGATGCTTGGAAGGGCTACAATTGTTTGACGGGGCTGGGCTACAAGCACTTTGTGGTCCAGCACAAGTATGCGTTCAGGGCACTCTACCACAATGCTGAGACCGGTGATATCATCAATGTCCACACAAACTGGATCGAAGGGGCATGGAAACACGCCAAGGTGAGTAAAATGGCCAGTGATTGATAATATTGTAGAATAAATATAAAATAGTTTGGGCGGCAGCAAGGCTAAAAAATAAACATCACAGAATATATATATGCCGGATAAAATTAATGCATATTTTTATCCAGTTTGTTTTTGACAACACTATCAACATCGTTTATAAGGTTAAATGAAATTTAGTAAATGAAGTTGAAAAGATATAATGTCATGATATAAAGCAATTTAAATTTAATTATTTACATGTGATTTTTATGTTAATTTCTTATGTTTTACAGCACCACTTGAAATGAATGAACGGAACCAGTCTGGAGAACTTCGAGGGTCATCTGTCCGAGGTTCTTTGGAGGAACTGGACCGGTAAGGTAAGATGATGGTGACAGGGCGGGCAAACAGCAGGTGAACTCCTTTGTGTGCTCGAGCTGTAATTTGCAGTAGCCTTAGTTTTCAACCTGTCATATGAAAAGTCAATATGCAAGAGTGATGGACGTTTTACGCCATACCGTCAGCCAGGGTCATTTTCACGACAAAAACATGTTGGGAAGATCTGTCTTGGTGATCGGATCTACGAGAAAACGGGGACAGGGCAGGCAAACAGCAGGGAATCAAAACCTGGAAAATCATTTTTGCTGTACCTCATCCCTCAGTAAACCCAGCACCAACCAGGAATTGAACCCAAAGAACCACTTGGGTCAGTGCTGGGTCCCCCCTTTCATGGCCTATTCTACCCCCGAACCCCCACAGGGTGGTAGCAGATGAAAATCATGTGGACTCATATGGCACTATACAAATACAAGAAACATTTTCAGATGACTCTAACCCTGAAGTCACGAAATGAACACTGGCCTAGCTTTCTGATTCTCGAGCCTTCAAACAATACTTATTCTTTGCCCAAGCTGTCTCCCTATGACTATGCCTAGACATTTAAGGAATTGTTGGCAAGGTGAAGGACATTTGTAAACTAAGATCTGGCAAAATTCTTATTAAGTGTGATAAGAAGGTGCATGCCACCAACCTGCAGCATGCCACTTCCTTTGCTGGTGTTGGCATGAAAGCCTCTCCTCACAGATCTCTGAATTCCAGCAAAGGAGTGATCTGCTGTAGGGAACATCAAGATATTGTTGAGGATGCAATCACTAGAGAACTGAGCATCACTGCATTTCCTTTGTGAAAAGGATATCCATTAGGAAAGATCGAGTGAGTGAGTGATGCAGGTTTTATGCTGTACCAACAGCCAGGGTCATTTCCACAGTGAAGACAAATTAGGACAAATTCTGTCTTTGGTGAGTGACCATCTATGAGATGAAGGTGACAGGGCAGGCAAACAGCAGGGTATCAAAACCTGGAAATCATTTTTGCTGTACCTTATTGAACCAAGACACCAACAAAAAATTGAAAAAAAAAACACTTGGTCATTGCTAGGTTCCCTATCATCGCCGGGAATTGAACCCAAAGAACCACTTGCTCAGTGCTGGGTCCCCCCTATCATCACCTTCTACAATCAGCAAAGGCTCCTTGGTGCATAAATTCTTCCCATGAAGAAAAGCCCCACCCTGGTACCCCAACAGGGTGCTCATATTCTCAAAAATCATGTTACCACAGCAATTAAAGACAAGAAAGCCAGGAGTGATTGAATGAGTAATGGATGCTTTACGCCGTTACGACAACTATAAAGGAAAAAACACAAATATCATAGAGAGGCAAATCCAATTAAATCTGAACAAGAACCACAAAATGGTCCATAGACAATGGTATCACATACACTTTCCAAACTGTTCAACATGAGCAAAAATAGGGGCGTTTTGGCTCACAGCAGGAATCTACACACCAGCTGTATCAGATGAATGGGGGCGTTCGGAAAATCACTTTTTGGGAACTTTTGGTAAACCCAGTTGACACAATATTTTGAGGAGAGATGGCGCCACTGTAGGTAGCATTACCTGATGAAAGAGCTCCCGATGTTATCCCTGGTTATGTAAACACGGAGGAGTTATATAATACTGTGATCGAGTGTGATGATGAACTAATATCTCAGGATATCTTGGAATTCATAAACAGGTCTTTCACTTGATAGTATTGATACAATCTTGGTAGCAAATACCGGAGTTGAGTAAACAGTTCCCAGCCGCCATGTCACTTTTTCAGATGCAGACTTTCTCGCCATTATCGGGCCAAATATCATATTTTGCCTGTCCAACGCAATATGTCCTGATGCCTCAACAGGAGCAGGGACAAAAGCTGAATACACCAGCTACGACTTGTTCACCAGAACTACAGTGTGCACAACTTGGGAAGAAATGCAGGATTGATAGTGAAGCCCAGGTCGATCCGGTATTATCGCCCTTCAGGGATGTGCTATCAGATATCCAAGCAGGTATTTCCAGTATTCAATTGCAGTTGAAATTGTGTATAAAACATGTAGATCTCGACAAAATGGTTACCAAGGATGCATGCCATGCACATGGGTGCTCAAATGAAGGAATTTAGAAACCCTAAACTAACACTAGGGTTCAATATGATTAGTATATTAAATTTGTTTTTATCCTTAGTACAAGAGTGCATGAGTGAGTAATGGATGCTTGACGCCATTTCGACAACTAAGGAGTGAGTCGACCATCCTAATGGCAATGGATGGGGATGGGGAGGGGAGGGTAGTGGCACATTGCCTGGTGGTGTCAGATAACTACGTCCTCTTGTCGCGTATACAAGCTGAATCCAGTGGTGAGAAAAACAAAGATGGTGGTGTCAGATAACTACGTCCTCTTGTCGCGTATGCAAGCTGAATCCAGTGGTGAGAAAAACAAAGATATTCATTACAGACAAGGATGCCGGTCAAATAAAGGCGATAGAGGTGTGTCGTGAGGCAAGGATCCACCTGTGCGACTTCCATGTCATGATGGCCATTCACACAAAGATGACACGGATACACCTCAGTGAGAAAATGATATCAATGTGGACAAAGAGGGTGAGGGATGTGACAACTGTCGCTCAGACAGTGATCTACCACAACCGTCTGAACCAACTATATTACAAGGACAGTGATGGAGTTGAAGAGCCCCATGACTACTTCAGAAAGTAATGGGAGAACTATTGGCACCCACGAGTAGATTGGCAGTGTGAGGGAGTCCCAACCTTCATTCCCAAAACCAACATTCACCCTTGAATCAGAATATACTAACTATGAAACATTATGGGAGATTTCAATATGGATTATGGAAAACCAAATGGACCTGACTTTGAACTGTTAAAAGAATTTTGAGAGAAGAGTGAGAGTGAGTGAGTGAATATTGGATACTTTACGCCATTGCGACAAGTATAAAGGCAATACCATTTAACTCTGAACACGATTTTAGGTTTGATCTTTGATCGAAAGTTGTCCTGTATACCACACATCAATACTCTAAGGACAAAATGCAATAAGGCTCTGAATATCATCAAAGTTCTGGCAAATACCACTTGGGTTCTGACAACAATATTTTGTTTTATCAAGCTTTGATTCAATAAAAGCTAGATTATGGCTGTCAGGTATATGGGAATGAGTGAGAGTAATGGTTGCTTTACTCAGTTTTCGACATGGTCATATTCATGACGAAAAGAGGTTAGGACGACTTCTGTCTTTCGTAATTGTAGGCCTATCTATGAGATGAACGTGACAGGGAAGGCAAATAGCAGGGGATCAAAACCTGGAAATCATTTTTGCTGTACCTCATCCCTTAGTGAACCACAGCACCAACCGAGAATTGAACCCTAAGAAATACTTGGTCAGTGCTGGGTCCCCCCTATAGTCGCCTTATATGATCAGCAGGGGCTACTGGGGGCCTATTCTTCCCTGAAAACCCCACGGGGTTAAAACATAGGAAAATGTTAGAGAACTGCTGTCAGTGCTTGAAATGACACTGTCACAAGAAACTGTGTCAAATCTTTACAGGTTAGATAGATCCATATCAGAAACAAATAAAATATCCAAGAGCAGTCAAGGTTAGATTTATTTCAAATCTCACCAAACAAGATATTTATAAACAAGAACATTAAAAACCTGAGGAGAAAACAAAAAGTGGAAAAGTGAGTGAGTGAGTGAGTGAGTGAGTGAGTTATTGAGTGATGGATGCTTTACCCCATTTCGACAACTAAGGTCATATTCATGGCGAAAACAGGTTTGGATGAATTCTGTCTTTGGGTGACCGTATTCACGTGATGAAGGTGACGGGGCGGGAAAACAGCATGGGATGAAAACCTGGAAATCATTTTTGCTCTATCTCATCCCTTAATTGAAGCAAGCACCAACTGGGAATTGAACCCAAAGAACCACTTGGTCAGTGCTGGGTCCCCTTATCATCGCCATAACAATCAGCATGGGCTACTTGGGGCCTATATTCTACTCCCGAACCCCATGGACAATCTTTGACTTCGAATTCGCTGGTTGACTAAGATTGAGTATATGTCATGGGTTCAGACAGTGAGACCAGCCCCTGTTTTTTTTCAAATATCGGCGATTCACAGGTACAGCTCCCGGAGCTTACGAGCGCAGTTGTTCACCATTTACGGACCGAGTCACCCCCCAGACATCAAGGGCCACAAGCTGCAGGGACTCGTGCGGCCCCTCCTGCTCCACACAAAGGAAGCCCGACACCAACACTGAAGATGGTATTAATATTTTTATCATAATAAGACTTTAAATCTAGTGTTTGTTATTAAAATTTGGAACACAATTATTAGTTTATTTTCAACCAATATCTATATGGATATACTTAAAACATACGTAAAATGTTTTAAAGGTAACAGCCCGTGTTTGTATTCCCCAACCCGGCAGTAGCTGCCCGGAAAAGCTGTAATTTTTCTATAAATTTTCCCTATTTTTAAAAATGGAACAGTATTGTGAATGATCAACATACAAAATTGGGCAATATGTAGTTTAAAAGATTATTTAATTGCCTATGCAATGCTTCAAACCGCATGTTTATAATGGTCATTGATAGGAATTGGTTAGTCCTTGAACTATATCAATTTAAAGGAATTTAGTGAATTCGAGAGTGAAATCATGAAAATATTGAGGAAATCAAGCAATTTATTAATGCAAACAGTGGGGTGTAAAGGGTTAACTATTACAAAAGTTTAACACACTGATAGACCCATTTCATATAATATAATACTTTACTATCCATGGACGCATGAAACTCCCGTCCTCACGGGTGACACCCCATCTTTATTTGTTAATTTTTTTTTTCTAAATGCAATGTATACTGTTTGAAAAATTATTATATATAGTATAGGTCACATCAAGAGTCACCTGTAAATAGTTGATTGAAGATATACCAGAGTAGACGGGTAGAACAATAGAAGTAGGCTGATTGTGTACAAGTTGCCTAGTGGGTATGGGGCTAAAGTATGTTGTCAGGTCGTTGGGACACGAGAAATGTTGAAACTACTACTTAGTGGGTATGGGCGGCCCGGCCGGTATACTGTAATGTGTATAATATGAGTATTGGAATTTACCTTACACAGACCATCATCACACCAAGGCTTTATATCGCGTATACCTACTGACTCGCGCTATATCTACCACTAATACATGTAACAATTTCTTCTTTTTATTTCATAAGAAACAGACGAGGAGAACGAAATCGGCCCAACTCAACCGTCTCGTCCGCGAAAAAGGGGGCGGGCTCTGCCCAACTTAGTCCCCGATACGGACGAGGAGATGCGGTCAAAACCAAGTCAGGGGTGGGTGGCTTGAAGATTCCACCTATACCAGAACAACCGAACCTGTAGAAGGACACCAAAAGCACCCAGGCTGTTGTGACAATCAGGGAGAAGCATGCCCTTGAAATTATGGATCTGGCAGCTTGTATTGTATGATGAGATGTCCCCCTTATTGTCACCTTCTATGATCAGCAGGGGCTACTGGGGGCCTATTCTTACCCAGAACCCTCACGGGGGACTCTGTTTTCTTGAACTTTTCTGGGACTCTATTCTTACCCAGACCCCCAAGGGGATAGAGCAATATGAAGTAATCAAATTGGTTAATAAATTTGATGTAAACAAATCATCAGGTATAGAGGGAATTAATTCCTGGCTGTTGAAAGATTCTAAGAAAATATATTTACCAGAAATTACATATCTGTATGATATGTCACTCTACACTGTGAAATTCCCTGATGTCTGGAAAAGTAGTGTGAGTGAGTGAGTGAGTAATTGATGCTTTATGCCATTTTGACAACTAAGGTCATATTCATGGTGAAAACAGGTTGGGACAAATATGTCTTTGGTGATCGTATCTATGAGATGGAAGTGACAGGGCGGGCAAACAGCAGGATATCATAACCTGGAAATCATTTTTGCTGTACCTCATCCCTTAGTGAACCACAGCACCAACCGGGAATTGAACCCAAAGAACCACTTGGTCAGTGCTGGGTCCCCCCCATTGTGCTTTATATGATCATCAGGGGCTACCATGGGCCTATATTCTACTCCTGAACCCCATGGGGTTAGTACGATGTTAGACTTTGCTGGTTGACTAAGAGTGAGTATATGTCATGGGTTCAGTCAGTGAGACCAGAGGCTAAGCACATGAGGTTCAGTAGTTATCTAGTTGGCAAGGCCAAGACTTTGTATTTCAACTATGGAATGTGTAAGGAGAATGACTGGGACACTCTCTAGAACTTTATATCCTATTTTGAGTGGATTTCTCCTACTCAGTATGATCTGCTGACAACAGTGAAGATAAAACCTAATGAGAATATTTCAGACGTTATGGATTTAGCATGGACAGCTTACCATAAGCTAAAGCTGTCACCTTCTAAGAAGCTCTCACGCTCAATCCAAGGTAGAGGGTTGAGATATTGAAGAAGAAACCTTCACTTATGGAGGAAGTGTGCTGCAACTCATGCAGAGTATGATTTTTGTCACTGATCTAGAGTGATGACCATGGTTGAGTGGAATCTTTGATAGAAAAAAAACAAGCAGCTGACAAGGGTGCCAATCTGTCCTCTGTTGACTCGTCTCTTCCTTGGTGAGAGGTGAGGTTTATCCTGATCTCTGGGAGATAACTAAGGCATTTCAGGACTTGCTGATAGTTGTCTGTAATGGGATCAAGGCTTTGGATCAAAAGGCCAAAGCCATGGAAGTTTCTTAAAGATACAATAGGTATAGAATAGGTATAGAAGATCAGATGGTTATCAGAAGCATAAGGTTATTGTCTGTTACAACTGTCAGTGGGACTGCCCGAGACTGTATCCTGAAAAAAAATCAGAACGCCAAACAGGATTGGAACTTGGGAAAAGATCGCCAGGATTGTGATCAAGTACAGTCCAGAAGATCGAACAGCCTCACCTCCAGCCGTTGTGCGATAGTGCCGTGTAAGTCACCAGATGTCCCTGTGGTTGCGTCGCTATCTAAACCCCTCCGAATCTCCCGATCCCTATTATCCAAACGCTAATGATCTCTCTCTCTCCCTTACACTGTGTTCTCGCTCTTATAGCAGTCTGATATTGATTTTACCCCAGGCATCGACGCCTGTTGGGAGGTGTACCCCGGTGAGCATTGGCATCAGGTATATTTACACCTACCAGCGGCACCCGCCATATTTATACTAGGTATTCTCATAAGCTAAGTAATTTGGAAGAATTCATATTATCTTCTTCGGCTGGTGACCTTTACACTGTTTCAATTATCATGCACAAAGTAAATGATTTAATCTCTACCTTTGTGCATTATGTTGTAAGATGGTCCCCTAAAGATCATGCATATGTTCAGGCAACTCATCCTGCTCGATTTAGATGTATTCCAAAATTAAGAGTCATTATAGACAATTCAGATGTGTTCATGGATACCCCAAAGAACTTGAACTTGCAGTCTCTGACATGGTCTCATTATATACACCACAATACAATAAAATTTCTCATCTCTGTTACACCAAATTCAACAGAATCCTATATTTCACCATCATATGGTGGTTGCCTGAGTGTCAACCAGATTGTGGCCGATTCTCAATTGTTGGACCTTTTAGAGCCACAGGATGCCCTAATGGCTGATAAAGGATTCAATATTGATTATGAATGTGGTGTTCGTAGCATTCATTTGCTTGTTCCACCTGGTCAATGTGAAATCAAACAAATGTCTGTTTCTGACATAGAGAAAACCAAAAGATTCACACATCTATGTATTTTAGTTGAACAAGTGATATGTAGGTTAAAGACATACAAAATTCTGAAGAATCAAATGCCAATAAGCCTTGTACCCTCACTTGACAAAATCCTTGCTGTTTGTGCTGCACACTTTAATTCAATGGATCCCATATATTAGTCATGAGGTCCTCTCTTATATGATGTGAAGTGCATTCAGTACGAAAGTGAAATTACAATGCCTGTAATTTGTATTTTCCATACTTTTGGCTTTAATTAAAAAACAACATCTTACATGTATCATTGCACTTTGACCATGTTAACAGATATAAAAATAAACCAAGATTCCAAATATATATATTATAACATCTTATGTGTGATAGTACAAAGCCAAGTGCAGCAGTCTGGTAACTTTGTAAAGTTCGAAAATATTCTAAAATAAACCTAGTTAATTACTGTAGTAGGTTCTCATTAAACTATCAGGCATACATTTGTTTTCTAATTATTTTTACAGAATCAGAAGCCTGCCAAATCATTGGCCTAGAAGCACCCCTCAATGAACCCTTTAGTGTAGCAGCACGGGCAGGCAGATGGCGGCTAGGCCGTAGCCGGCATGTTCTTCCTGAAACCACAGGTGAAGAACCTAACATCCCTGGCCGCCGTTCCCTCCATCAAACTAAGCTGACCGAAAATTTCCCCTAGGTGACTAGCACACTGGCAGTTACAAGGTCAAGAAAAAAAAGCACAGGGCGCCAAACCTGCAGTTGCTAGTGGCTAGTCATAAAATATCTTAATGTTATTTTTTCAGCTAAAAAGACTGAGGATCATGGGATGTGCCCTCAAGGTTTTGAACTTGTTAAATGTCTGTTGAATAAGTCGGTGGCTAATCCAACCGCAAGGCCCCAGCCAAAGAAACCACCTTGCCACCGCAACCCCTGTGGCAGGGGAGCCCTAACAAGGTCCGGTTGGCAGTAAGAAATCTCAAACCCCGCTGTTGGTGCCAGCGCGGCAACCAAGAGGGCAGCCACCACTGAGAAAACCTTAGGGGTCAGAAGAGGCCGCGGCTGGCCAAAGACAAGTAAAGCTGTAGCTGAAGAGGGGGCAACGAGCGGCGAGAGGTCAACTGATACAGCCGTGACTCCAGCCAAATCTTCAAAGCCCACATTGTTTGTTCAGTACAGACAGCGACAACCATGCCCCAAAGCCCACAAAAGGAAAAGGCCGTCCAAAGAGAAAAACATTAAAGTTATGAATACAAAACAAGCACTCAATAATGCTGATTGTTATTCTGTTGATTCTGAAATGGGGCCTAAATAGATCTTAAATACTGACGCAAGTTTTATGCGGATAAAAATAATTTGTATCCATGTGTATGCGGATCCAATTTATCCAATTACCAAAATAAGTGACTTATCTTTGAAATACACTGCTGCCAGCAACACCAGTTCAGAAATTTAAATTTGAAATGCAATTTGGAAGTTCAAAATACAATAGCAAAACAAGAAGTTGGGCATTTTGTTCACATGCCATTAGCGGAACTGCCTAGAATTTACATGTCAGGTAAACTTGGATACAAACTTTGAAAAATGACTAAAACAAGTCGCCACCCCTACCACCAGATACAAATTTGAAATGCAATTTAGAAGTCCAAAATAAAAGAGCAAAATAAGAACTTTTTGGCCACGTGCCATCACCATCACCGCCTAAAATGTACATATCACAACTTGGATAGAAATAGCTTTATGCCGTTCCGACAACTAAGGTCATATTCACGGCAAAAAAAAAGAGATGAAGGTGACAGGGCAGGCAAACAGCAGGGGATCAAAACCTAGCAATCGTTTTTGCTGTACCTCATACCTTAGTGAACCAAGCACCAACCGGGAATTGAACCCAAAGAACCACTTGGTCAGTGCTGGGTCTCCCCTATCGTCACCTTCTATGATCAGCAGGGGCTACTGGGGGGCTATTCTTACCGGGGTGTGTGCAATTAGATTGGGGGAAAATTGAATAACCATGATAATTCCCCTCTTTGCATCTA
The DNA here is from genome assembly GCA_936440205.1 of Lepidonotus clava. NCBI lineage: Eukaryota > Metazoa > Annelida > Polychaeta > Phyllodocida > Polynoidae > Lepidonotus > Lepidonotus clava. The sequence goes on along the minus strand of OW387144.1, from coordinate 39,447,552 downwards.
ATTTTCAAACTTCACAGAGAATCTCAGTCAACGTTCCTTTGTCTGGATGAACCAAGCACCAACCAGTAATTGAACCCAAAGAAACACTTGGTCAGTGCAGGTTCCCTCTATCATTGCCTTTTATGATCAGAAGGGGCTACTGGGTGCCTATTCTTACCTGGAAACCCCATGAGGACCAAGTGTTGTGTTATAAGTAACCGTACTTGGTCATAAATTTGTCACAGTGCTTGCTATATATGTCACTGTACTAGCCATGTATCATGATACTTGGGGGGTCACTATTGTTCATGACACAGTCATAGCGCTTGCATTTAGTGTGTGAGGTGAGGTGAGTGAGTACTGGATGCTTTATGCCATTTCGACAACTAAGGTCATATTCATGGCAAAAACAGGTTGGAACAAATTCTGTCTTTGGTGATCGTATCAGTGTTGCATACTCAGCTATGTGCAGTGAATGTGCACTGAATGTGCTTGTGTAGACTCTACAAACACTAAAGACAGAAGACCAATGAGGTAGAAGTCTGAAAGGCCACAAATCATGGGAAATCTGTAAGTGTTGGAATTATGCAGTTATGTAATTATAGTGAGTGATGGATGTTTTACACCATATGAACAGCCAGGGTAATGAGTGAGTGAGTAATGGATGATTTACGCAAATTCGACAACTAAGGTTATATTCATGGCGAAAACAGATTGGGACACAGTGTCTTTGGACAGCCAAGGTAATTTTCATGGTGAAAACAAATTGGCATAAATTCTGTCTTTGATTACTGTATCTATGAGTGAGTGAGTGAGTGTTGGGTGTTTTACGCTGTACCAACAGCCAGGGTCATTTTCACTGCGAAAACTAGTTTGGATGAATTCTGTTTTTGGTGATCATATCTATGAGATCAATGGTGGTGAAACGTGGCTGCTGCTGTGTCATGAGAGTGTTGCTACCGCTGTGATTGCCTGGATCTAGGATCCGGCATCTGATTGGTGCCTACCAGTAGTCTCCAAGGAGATGGCCAGGGGCCAAAATTGTTGGGGCTCACTTGGCTTTGTGGGGCCTAAGTGAAGCCAAAAGAGTCACTGTACTGGTTAGTAACCAGTGGGTGTGACCAGAAAGGGTGGGGAACCAAAAGGTTGGAAGCCCCTACATATGTGGTTTCGACAAGTGTCTCTACGGGCAACATATTGTTTAATGCGGTACCTGAAAAAAAAAAAAAAAATCTATGAGATCAAGGTGACTAGTAAAGAAAGGTGAGACTGAGAGGCTCTCATTCCTACAGACACGTCTGGACCGACGTCCTGCAAAGAAGGTCATACCTGGAACCCCATGGGGTGGACGAATTCTGTCTTTAAATTTGGTGATTGTATCTCTGAGATGAAGGTGACAGGGCAGGCAAACAGCAGGGGATCAAAACCTGGAAATCATTTTTGCTGTACTGCATCCGTTAGTGGACCAAGCACTGACCAGGAATTGAACCCGAGAACCACTTGGTCAGTGCTGGGTCCCCCCTATCGTCGTCTCATACGATCAGCAGGGGCTACTGGGGGCCTATTCTACCCTGGAACCCCCACTGGGTAATACTCAGAAGTCTGGCAGCCGTAGCTCAGGAGCGCAGACATAGGGCAACACTGAGAGGCAGGGCACTAGTGGTGGATTGTAAGAGGTACAAATTCTCCAAGATATCCGACCTACCAGCAGAAATTTATGTGGAAACAGAAGATAGTCAAGGTAGATGGTGGCCTAGCCTTCCAAAGCTAGCATGCATTCTCTCAAGCATGTATGAATGTGATCCGCTGATTCTGAATCTTACTGATTTCATGTCTTTTTTGCCATGTTTTTAAATCTGACCCACATGGGCAAAAATAAGGGCCGGTAAAGAAACAGTGAGATTGACAACAAAACTCTGCCAGAATTTTGGGGGCGTTCGGAAACTACAAGTATAGGAACTTTCAGTGAACTGACAAAATGAATGTGAACTGGTGAAGTAGTCTGATTAAAATAAATAGTGTGGACACATGAAAAGAGATTAAAACCACATTAGATGAAGTCTGAAAAAAATATGGCGCCACTTGAGTAGCTGGATGTTTTGGGAGTGAGTGAGTAATGGATGTTTTACGCTGTTCGGACAACTACCTATTCACTAATCATGAATTCTGTCTTTGGTGATTGTATCTATGAGATGAAGGTGACAGGGTGGGCAAACAGCAGGGGATCAAAACCTGAAAATCATTTTTGCTGTACTGCATCCCTTGGTGAACCACAGCACCAACCGGGAATTGAACCCAAACAACCACTTGATCAGTGCTTGGTCCCCCGTCATCGCCTCATACGATCAGCAGGGGCTACTGAGGGCCTATTCTTACCCTTTTACGCTGTATCAGCCAGGGTCATTTTCACAGTGAAGACAAATTAGGACAAATTATGTCTTTGGTGATTGTATCTATGAGATGAAGGTGACATGGCAGGCAAACAGCAGTGGATCAAAACCTGGAAATCATTTTTGCTGTCCCTTATTGAACCCAGACACCAACCACAAATTGAAAAAAAAAACCACTTGGTCATTGCTAGGTTCCTTCTATGATCAGCAGAGGCTACTTGGTGCGTAAATTCTTCCGAGGAAGAAAAGCCCTACCCTGGTACCCCAACAGGGTGCTCATATTCTTAAAAATCATGTTACCACAGCAATTAAAGACAACAAAGCCAGGAGTGAATTAATGAGTAATGGATGCTTTACGCCATTACAACAACTATAAAGGCAATAACACAAATTTCATAGAGAGGCAAATCCAATTAAATCTGAAGAAGCACAAAATGGTCCATAGACAATGGTTTCACATTTTCCAAATCTAAGTCAGTGGCTGACCACTTTTGTCAGTTGAGTTCCCTCCATGCCGGCCCTGAGTTGATTGGATCACCATCCAAGTTTTTAGGTTTGATTTTTGATCCAAAGTTGTCCTTTATTCCACACATTAATACTGCAAGGACAAAATGCATTATGGCTCTGGATATCATCAAAGTTCTGGCTAATACCACTTGGGGTTCTGACAGAAAAATCTTATTACAACTTTATAGAACTTTGATTCAATCAAAGCTAGATCATGGCTGTCAGCTGGTCTATGGGAGTGAGAGAGTGAATAATTGATGCTTTACGCTGTTTTTGATGCTTCACGCTATTTTTGACGAGGTCATGTTCACAGCGAAAACAGGTTGGGAGAAATTTGGTCTTTGGTGATCGTATCTATGAGATGAAGGTGACAGGGTGGGCAAACAGCAGGGGATCAAAATCCGGAAATCATTTTTGCTGTACCTCATCCCTTAGTGAACCACAGCACCAACCGGGAATTGAACCCAAAGAACCACTTGGTCAGTGCCGGGTCCCCCCTATCGTCGCCTCATACGATCAGCATAGGCTACTCGGGGCCTATCCTTACCCTGACCCCCACGGGAAACTCATATTGGATATTGATTTAAATACTGGACGTCGACAAGCAAAAATATTGTAATTATATAAACCTGTGAATGAGAAACTATAAATAATTGTCTGTATAGAGGTTGTCTGTACAGAAGTTTTGGAATGAACAGGATGTTGCTCTTAGAAATATACCAGAAAATGGTATTTTCAAAAATAACAGTAAACATAACTTAGCGGAATTAATCGTGCAATATGAACTTTGATTTTTAATATATGCTTTCCTTTAGATATATATATATTTTTGTACTTGTATCATTAAGTCTTTTTTTTTTTACTTTTTTTACTTACTTTGCAGTAGCCTTAGTTTTCAACCTGTCATATGACAAGTCAATATGCAAGACAAACACAGTGATGGACGTTTGATGCCATACCGCCAGCCAGGGTCATTTTCACGACAAAAACAAGTTGGGAAGATTTCTGTCTTTGGTGATCGGATCTACGAGAAAACGATGACAGGGCAGGCAAACAGCAGGGGATCAAAACCTGGAAGTTATTTTTGCTGTACCTCATTCCTCAGTAAACCCAGCACCAACCGGGAATTGAACCCAAAATACCACTTGGTCAGTGCTTGGTCCCCCCTATGGTCGCCTTGTACAATCACCAGGAGCTACTGGGGGCCTATTCTTTCCCACACAAGGTTCTTTCCAGACCGCACAAGGTAATGCTTTTCAGCTTGCAGGAGAAACCCACCACCGGGTGCAATACTCTACTCTTTTCGAAGAGTCGCAAGGGGTCTTTTATGTGCAGTGCCATATTGTGCAATATCCTACTCATTTTGAAGAGCGGCAACATCCCATAGAAAGGACACAACACACCCGGCCTTGGATGACCCGGTTAGGAGCACAGGGTGGCCCATGGACCCCAGACTCCTTTCTTAGATTTTGTGCATCAGTTGGCATTCTTGAAGGAATTTGTGAATCTTTTTATTATTGGTGTTGTTGAAAACGTCCTTCATCGATGTTCTGTTTTGGAGATGCTGCTTGCGACTATCATCCATGGAACATGCTCCTATGTATACATTTAAATCATCATTGCCCTCTTTCATATTCTGACTTTACCCTACACTATCTATACCCTTGCATATTCTGAGTAAGATTGCTGCATCAGAATTTGTTATCTGCCCAGGGATGTATAAAAGTAACTATAAACTTCAGTTAGCACCTTCGATCCTTTTTTCCTGATGTATATTGCATTGATATAATGAAGATCCCTACCTTGTACACATTAGAAATACCTCCTATCCCCCAATTCAAAATATCCTCTCTTCTTTATTTTTTAATTGAACCATGGTAAAAATAATCATCTGACCATTACATATAGAGAAAATGCAATTACTTTTGACAGGATTATTTGTTTAACACAAGTGTAATAGACACAGTTTTAGGAATGTGAATCACATTTCACATTCATTTTGTGAGTGCAATTCCCATTCACTCATTTTCAGAATGGGACTTGCAATCACTTTCACTTATGTGAATGTGATTCATCATACTGAGGAATGTGACTAGCATTCTCACTTATTTTGGGGAATGCAATTCCCATTCACACTTTTTTGGGAAATGCAATTCCCATTCACACTTTTTTGGGAAATGCAATTCCCATTCACACTTTTTTGGGAAATACAATTCCCATTCACATTTAAGCTGTGCAATATGGCAGTTGTTGGATTGTTAATAGACTACTTCTGTGGCATTAATACAAAGGTTTATGATGCCAAACTGTATCACCCATGTTTATCTAAAATGTTTGTACATGTATTAAGGTAAGTGAGTGAGTAAGTGTTGGGTGTTTTACGCCGTACCGACAGCCTGGGTCATTTTCACAGCGAAAACCAGTTGGGACGAATTCTGTCTTTGGTGATCGAATCTATGAGATGAAGGTGACAAGGCGGGCAAACAGCAGGGGATCAAAACCCAGTGATCATTTTTGCTGTACCTCATCCCTTAGTGAACCTAGCACTGACCGGGAATCGAACCCAACTTGGTCAGTGCAGGGTCCCCCCTATCGTCGCCTCATACGATCAGCAGGGGCTACTGAGGGCCTATTCTTACCCAGACCCCCACAGGGCCTGTATTAAGGTATTATTGTTGCTTATTACTATAAATTTGGTGCAAAACTGTATTACACCAGACTCCCTCTGGTGAGATTGGGGAGAAAATCACTTTGCGTGCTTTTACTTATTTGTTGGGTAAGTTTAACGTCAGGTAACTGTCTATGTATCTGTTCAAAATCTGGGCATTCCAAAAGGAGATGCTTGATGGTTAAAAGTTCATTACAGACAATACATTCTGGTGGGGGCTCACCCTTTAAAAGGAAAACATGTGTAAGTCTAGAATGACCGATTCGAATTCTGATAAAAACAGTTTGATCTTTTCTAGTCCTTAAAAGGTGAGGTTTCACCTGTTTGATAGTTGGGAAAACAGAATGCAATTTGTTATTGGGGAACTGGTCCCATTCGCTTTGCCATCTCTCATTGATGTATTGAAAGATTCTTGGTTTAAAATCTATGTGAGGGATTGGAAAAGGAAGGACTGCTTTGTCCAATCCCTTCTTGGCCGTTACCATGAATGCCTACATGACCTGGTATCCAACAGAACTGAACATCAAATCCTGAGTTGGCCAACTTTTGTAGCCAGAGAAGAATTTTCATAATGACTGTATGTTCAGTTTTCAAATATTGCAAAGCCTGAAGACAGGACTTTGAGTCAGTAAAAATGATAAAGTTCTTTTCCTCTGCCTGCTGAATGGCTTTCAAAGCAATAATAATGGCAACTGCTTCAGCTGTAAAAATAGAACTGAAGTCAGGTAGACGGGCAAACTGTTTTTTACCGCAGCAGACAGACGCAGCTGCAACACGTTTCCCATCCTTTTTTGTTTCGAACTTCATGATACCGGGACACGTAATGCAATGGTTGAGTCAGTGAGTTTTTGGATTTGGTGAGGTCAAAATTGATATTAGGTGGTTTGAGTCTCCATGGAGGAATGACTGAAAAATGAGGCTGTTTCAAAACATCAAGATCCACAAAGGCATTTTCTATGTGAGGTTTCATTCGAATGCCAAAAGGTTGGATGTAGTTTGGTCTGGCAGCATAGAGATGTTCGTTTTGGGGTTGAAATACGCACTTAAATGCAGGATTAGAAGCATTGGTTTTTAACTTAATGATGAATTGAAGGGAAAGTTTTAATCTTCTATTGGTTAATGAAGATTCCCCCGCCTCAACATAATCGAGCTTTGATCTAATCAAAGCTCTATAAAGTTGTAATAAGATTTTGCTTTCAGAACCCCAAGTGCTATTTGCCAGAACTTTAATGATATCCAGAGCCTTGTTACATTTTGTCCTTAGAGTGTTAATATGCGGAATAAAGGACAACTTTTGATCAAAAATCAAACCTAAAAACTTGGTCTGTTCTACTACTTTGATTGGATCACCATCCATCTTCAACTCAGGGTCCAGATGGAGGGATCTCCACTGACAAAAGTGAACAGCCACTGTCTTTGCTTTGGAAAATTTAAAACCATTATCTATTGACCATTTGTGGATCTTGTTTAGACTTAATTGAATTTGCCTCTCTATAATGTTCATGTTTTTGCCCTTATAGCATATGAGGAAATCATCAACATATAAACTACAGGACATGTCTTTTTGAAGACACTGTACAATACTATTGATTTTGATGCTAAACAGGGTCACAGATAAGATGCTTCCCTGAGGAACACCAAGTTCTTGATTGTGAATATCAGACAGAGTGGTGTCTCATCGCATCCTAAAGTGACGATTAGATAGAAAATTTCTGATAAAAATGAGTAAACGGCCACGAAATACCATGTTATATAAATCTTTCATAATACCATATTTCCATGTCGTGTCATATGCCTTTTCCAAATCAAAAAAGACTGACACAACATGTTGCTTCTGAATAAATGCGTCTCTGATGAAAGCTTCCAATCTTATCAAATGATCAAGGGTGCATCTTCCTCGTACAGTATTAAAGAGTTCAGGCAGACCAGCTACTGAAAGCAAGAAGCAGGTACAAGTACAAACTGGAAGAAGAGTCAAATAAAGGTCGCCATGGTATATCAGGAGAAGTGGCAAAGAAGTTCTGAAAATGGGGCTGGAGGAACTCGAGAAAAGTTACAGTTTGTACACCACCCTAAATGTACCTTGGCAGGCATTCCGGGATTATCTCAAGAGAAACAGGCTCCTAGCAACGAGGATGACCTGCCCGAAATGTAGTGAATGCTGTTATCTACAGGAGAGGACCAAGGAGATCGAGTGTATGACATGGAAATGTTGGTTGGTTGGTTGGTTATTGGGGTTTTACACCGTATCGACATCTGTGGTCATATCATGGAAATGTTGAAAGGGCCATAAAAAACCAGTATGAGGAAGTACTCTATCTTTCAAGGGTCGTACTTCTTCATTCAAGATCTTGTCAACTTTTATGTAAGTTACATGCTCGGATCTAGTCTTTCATCGTGTGCAAAGATAAGTGTCCTCTCCTACAAAAACAGAGCCATAGATTGGGCTTCCTCCGTATGTGATTTGTTCCTGCAGTGGTTTTACAGAGACGTATGTGATGTGAAGTTTTCTGGCACAATAGAAATCAACAAATCCATGTTTGGTAAAAAGATAAAACATCACTGTGGACGACCATTTGGACTGCAAATATGGATTTTCGGCATCCTAGAATGTGAGACAAACCGCCTGATTGTCTATCCAGTTGATAAGAGAGACAGCACAGCTTTGGAGAGTCTCATTGAGCAGCATGTGGAGCTCGGATCTACAATCTACTCAAGACAGATGGCTGGCCTACAGCAAGTTGAACCACATGGGCTACAACCATTTTGTTGTCGAACATAAACACGCCTATAAAGTAGAGTATAGGAATGTAGAAACCGGAGATCTTGTCCAAGTGCACACCAAGCAAATTGAAGGAGCTTGGAAACATGCCAAGGTAAAAAAATAATAATAATGATATTAATTAAAATAATACAAAAATAAAAATTATGTAGAATGATCAAATGTTTTGAGATGGTAGTGTGAATTAAAAGTAATAATTATTTAAGTAGGAGTGAGTGAGTGAGTAATGGATGCTTTACGCCATTTCGACAACTAAGGTCATATTCATGGCGAAAACGGTTGTTATCAATGAAAAGATGGACTAAAGGTTGTCAATAGAACAACATGATATATGTACAAGATCTTATCCTAAGGATAAAAAATATATCAATATACTAATCATATCAGTCCATACAGACCAGCTGTTTTCAAAAATTGAATGATACGATCAGACTGTACAGTGTTAAAAAGTTCAGGTAGACCAGCTACCTGATAGAACTGTCTACGTATCTGTTCAAAATCTGGGCATTCCAAAAGGAGATGCTTGATGGTTAAAGGTTCGTTACAGACAATACATTCTGGTGGGGGCTCACCCTTTAAAAGGAAAACATGTGTAAGTCTAGAATGACCAATTCTAATTCTGGTGAAAATAGTTTGGTCTTTTCTAGCTTTAAGAACATTAGGTTTAACATCTTTGATGGTTGGGAAAATAGAATGCAGTTTGTTATTGGGGAACTGGTCCCATTCATTTTGCCATCTCTCATTGATGTATTGAACGATTCTTGGTTTAAAATCTATGTGAGGAATTGGAAAAGGAAGGACTGCTTTGTCCAATCCCTTCTTGGCCGTTTGGTCAGCTAACTCATTACCATGAATGCCTACATGACCCGGTATCCAACAGAACTGAACATCAAATCCTGAGTTGGACAACTTTTGTAGCCAGAGAAGAATTCTCATAATGAGTGTATGTTCAGTTTTCAAAAACTGCAAAGCCTGAAGACAGGACTTTGAGTCGGTAAAAATGATAAAGTTCTTTTCTTCTGCCTGTTGAATGGCCTTCAAAGGAAGAATAATGGCAACTGCTTCAGCTGTGAAAATAGAACTGAAGTCAGGTAGACGGGCAAACTGTTTCTTACCGCAGCAGACAGATGCTGCTGCAGCACGTTTCCCTTCCTTTGAACCATCAGTGAAAACAGGAGAATGATGAGGAAATTTGTTTCGAACTTCATGATACCGGGACACGTAATCCAATGGTTGAGTCAGTGACTTTTTAGATTTGGTGAGGCCAAAATTGATAGGAGGTGGTTTGAGTCTCCATGGAGGAATGACTGAAAAATGAGGCTGTTTCAAAACTTCAAGATCCACAAAGGCATTTTCTATGTGAGGTTTCATTCGAATGCCAAAAGGTTGGATGTAGTTTGGTCTGGCAGCATAGAGATGTTCGTTTTGGGGTTGAAATACGCACTTAAAGGCAGGATTAGAAGCATTGGTTTTTAACTTAATGATGAATTGAAGGGAAAGTTTTAATCTTCTATTGGTTAATGAAGATTCCCCCGCCTCCACATAGAGGCTTTGGACTGGCGATGTCCTAAAAGCACCCAATGCCAGCCGCAGCCCCTGATGATGGACGGAGTCTAGCTTCTTGATATATGATGCGCGTGCTGACCCATAGACCTGACAGCCATAATCGAGCTTTGATCTAATCAAAGCTCTATAAAGTTGTAATAAGATTTTGCTGTCAGAACCCCAAGTGGTGTTTGCCAGAACTTTTATGATGTCCAAAGCCTTGTTACATTTTGTCCTTAGACTGTTAATATGTGGAATAAAAGACAACTTTTGATCAAAAATCAAACCTAAAAACTTGGTCTGTTCTACTACTTTGATTGGATCACCATCCATCTTCAACTCAGGGTCCAGATGGAGGGATCTCAACTGACAAAAGTGAACAGCCACTGTCTTTGCTTTGGAAAATTTAAAACCATTATCTATTGACCATTTGTGGATCTTGTTTAGATTTAATTGAATTTGCCTCTCTATAGTGTTCATGTTTTTGCCCTTATAGCATATGAGGAAATCAACATATAAACTACAGGACATGTCTTTTTGAAGACACTGAACAATACTATTGATTTTGATGCTAAACAGGGTCACAGATAAGATGCTTCCCTGAGGAACACCAAGTTCTTGATTGTGAATATCAGACAGAGTGGTGTCTAATCGCACCCTAAAGTGACGATTAGATAGAAAATTTCTAATAAAAATGGGTAAATGGCCACGAAATCCCATGTTATATAAATCTTTCATAATACCATATTTCCATGTCGTGTCATATGCCTTTTCCAAATCAAAAAAGACTGACACAACATGTTGCTTCTGAATAAATGCATCTCTTATGAAAGATTCCAATCTTATCAAATGATCGAGGGTGCTTCTTCCTCGTCTGAACCCACTCTGAAATTCTGAAATCTGATGTTGAGATTCCAGCATCCAGACGAGTCGATCATTGATCATCCGCTCCATGGTTTTGTAGATGCAAGATGTTAATGCTATAGGCCTATAATTAGAAGGATCATTATGATCTTTACCAGGCTTTGGAATAGGAATAATGGTGGCTTCCTGCCAAGACGTTGGCAGTTGGCCACTATCCCATATGTGATTGAAAAGATTCAAAAGAATCTTGAGCACTGGTTTAGGAAGATGTTTGAGAAAGTCATAATGAATTTTATCAGGACCAACTGCTGTATTATGAGATTTATTGAGAGATTTTAAAAGTTCATCTATGCTGAAGGCTTGATTATATCCTTCAGCATTATCCGATGTAAAATTTAATGGTTTTCTCTCCTCTCTAATTTTAATAGGTTTGAATTGGGGATGACAGTTTGCTGAAGAAGAATGGTGTTGAAATGTTTCGGCCAATCTTTCGACCACCTCAACAGGAGAGGTCAAAAGATTGTCACCATCTTGTAGGTGCTGGACTCTGGCCTGGCCCCCTTTGCCTTTTATTTTACGGACCATAGTCCAGACCTTTTTCATAGGTGTCCGAGAATTAACGCCAGAAACATAATCTCTCCAACACTGCCGTTTTGATTCCCATATTATTCTTCGGGCCTGAGCCCTTTTAATCTTAAATTGAGTTAAATTGTCAGCAGTTGGTCTTTGTTTAAATTTTCTCAAGGCCTTCTTTCTATCTTTAATAGCCTTTTTGCATGCATCATTAAACCATGGATTACGGATGTGCTTAGGAACTGTCGAGGTTTTAGGGATAGTTTCTTCTGCTATAGAAAGTAATTTGGTGGAGAATTGGATAAATGAATCGTCTGCTGAGAGCCTCTCCCGACATAAAGTCTGGAAGGACTCCCAATCGGCCTTATTGAGCCTCCATCGAGGCTCTTTTAGGCCTATATTTGGGTCGTCAATATTGACTAAGATTGGAAAATGGTCACTTCCATGGAGGTCATTTAATACTCTCCAGGAGAGGTCCAACAGCAGACGAGGGTCAGCTAATGTTAAGTCAATAGCAGAATAAGTTCCATAACCCGGATGTAAATAGGTGTAAGAGCCATCATTTAAAACACATAAATCTAGATTATTAATAATATCTTCAATCATCCTGCCCTTTTCATTATACCTGTCACCACCCCATAAGGGATTATGACCATTGAGATCTCCCATTATGAGGACTGGTGACGGTAATTGCTTTAAGAGATTTTCTAATTCTTGTCTATTGATGTTTGAATTTGGTGGAAGGTAGAGTGAACAGAGAGTAATGGTTTTATGTAATGTCACTCTAACTGCTATTGTTTGAAAATTGGTATTTAATGGAATAAGACTATGCATGATATCTTGTCTTATTAAAACGGATGAGCCCCCTGAGGCTCTTCCACCATCAGGGGCGTATGTATTATAAATACAATAACCTTTAAAAGAGATGTTATCGTTTCTCTTTAAAAGTGTTTCTTGGAGACACAGGGCAAGAGGATTGAAGTGATTGGCGAGAATTTTTAATTCATTAAAATTGGCTCTGAAACCTCGACAATTCCATTGGAAGATAGATCTTCCTGCCATCAAGGTGGATGGACAGGAGATCGCCCCCTGATCTTATTTTGGGGGGACGCGCTGCGACTTGCAGGCGCAGCTTCTTCCATCTCTACTTCATTCAAATTTTCGAATCTGTTAGCCAAAGGCAACGGATTCCTATCTATTTTACTACTTTCTTTAGTAGATTTTTGATTGTCAGTCGAAGCTTCAGAAGAGCCTCGACTGTTACGACTTTTTTTTCTGTTTGTCGTTGAAGTAGATGGTTTGGACTGTGGACTGGGTTTAGATGATGTCATAGCACTTGTACTGGTCTCAGTTTGTGTAACCTTTCCGGCTACCACGACCTGGATGCTTGAGGGACTACGCACTGGTTTATCCTTTTTCAACCAGGTGTAATCTGTCTGGCATTCAACCGTCCTGAGTTTAGGCTTAACCGCGGCCGCATAGGAAGTGGCTCCAGGGACTCGAGTGGTCCCTTCTACCATCTTCCTAGCTTCCGGGTAGCTGACATGATTTTCAGCTTTAACCCTTTGGATTGCTTTTTCTTTCACCCACACAGGACAGTCTTTGGATGTGGCCATATGGGCACCTTGACAGTTTACGCATTTAGCATCATTGATGCACTCTACGTTGTCATGTCCCTTCTGGCTACATCGGAGACAAGTCTGCTCGTTAGAGCAGGAGTCTCTGCCATGACCATACCTCTGGCATTTAAAACAGCGGAGTGGATTTGGTATAAACAAATCCACATCAACGCGGAGATAACCAACTTTAAGTTTCTTGGGAGGAGAAGGTCTCTCAAAGGTGATGATGTAGGTATTGGTCTGAATGACATTACCATCTTTCCTAATGGAAATCCTTTTAACAAAGGAAACACCTTGAGGACGCAGTTCTCTTTTGATTTCATCCTCACTAACATCTTTAAGGTCTCTACATCGGATAACTCCTTTGCTAGAGTTTAGAGATCTGTGAGGGGAGGATTTCATGCCTATACCTGCTAACGTGGTGGCACGAAGCAGGTTGGTGGCATGAGCCCTCCTATCACACTCCACAAGAATTTGGCCAGATCGCAGTTTACGAATGTCCTTCACCTTGCCAGCTATTCCCTCAATGCCTTTACTTATGGCAAAAGGAGAAAGTTTGGATGTAGTTTGGTCTGGCAGCATAGAGATGTTCGTTTTGGGGTTGAAATACGCACTTAAAGGCAGGATTAGAAGCATTTGTTTTTAACTTAATGATGAATTGAAGGGAAAGTTTTAATCTTCTATTTTGAATTTTGAGAGAAGAGAGAGAGTGAGTGAGTGAGTATTGGATACTTTATGCCATTGCAACAACAAAGGCAATACCATGAATATCATAGAGAGGCAAATCCATTTAACTCTGAACATGATTTTAGGTTTGATCTTTGATCGAAAGTTGTCCTGTATACCACACATCAATACTCTAAGGACTAAATGCAATAAGGCTCTGAATTTCATCAAAGTTCTGGCAAATACCACTTGGGTTCTGACAACAATATTTTGTTTTATCGAGCTTTGATTCAATAAAAGCTACATTATGGCTGTCAGGTATATGGGAATGAGTGAGAGTAATGGTTGCTTTACTCAGTTTTCGACATGGTCATATTCATGACGAAAAGAGGTTAGGACGACTCCTGTCTTTCGTAATTGTAGGCCTATCTATGAGATGAACGTGGCAGGGAAGGCAAATAGCAGGGGATCAAAACCTGGAAATCATTTTTGCTGTACCTCATCCCTTAGTGAACCACAGCACCAACCGAGAATTGAACCCTAAGAAATACTTGGTCAGTGCTGGGTCCCCCCTATCGTCACCTTATATGATCAGCAGGGGCTACTGGGGGCCTATTCTTCCCTGAAAACCCCACGGGGTTAAAACATAGGAAAATGTCAGAGAACTGCTGTCAGTGCTTGAAATGACACTGTCACAAGAAACTGTGTCAAATCTTTACAGGTTAGATAGATCCATATCAGAAACAAGTAAAATATCCAAGAGCAGTCAAGGTTAGATTTATTTCAAATCTCACCAAACAAGATATTTATAAACAAGAACATTAAAAACCTGAGGAGAAAACAAAAAGTGGAAAAGTGAGTGAGTGAGTGAGTGAGTGAGTGAGTTTTTGAGTGATGGATGCTTTACCCCATTTCGACAACTAAGGTCATATTCATGGCGAAAACAGGTTTGTATGAATTCTGTCTTTGGGTGATCGTATTCATGTGATGAAGGTGACAGGGCGGGAAAACAGCATGGGATGAAAACCTGGAAATCATTTTTGCTCTATCTCATCCCTTAATTGAAGCAAGCACCAACTGGGAATTGAACCCAAAGAACCACTTGGTCAGTGCTGGGTCCCCCTATCATCGCCATAACAATCAGCATGGGCTACTTGGGGCCTATATTCTACTCCCGAACCCCATGGACAATCTTTGACTTCGCTGGTTGACTAAGATTGAGTATATGTCATGGGTTCAGCCAGTGAGACCATCCCCTGTTTTTTTTCAAATATTGGCGATTCACAGGTACAGCCCCCGGAGCTTACGAGCGCAGTTGTTCACCATTTCCGGACCGAGTCATCCCCCAGACATCAAGGGCCACAAGCTGCAGGGACTCGTGCGGCCCCTCCTGCTCCACACAAAGGAAGCCCGACACCAACACTGAAGATGGTATGAATATTTTTATCATAATAAGACTTTAAATCTAGTGTTTGTTATTAAAATTTGGAACACAATTATTAGTTTATTTTCAACCAATATCTGTATGGATATACTTAAAACATACATAAAATGTTTTTAAAGGTAACAGCCCGTGTTTGTATTCCCCAACCCGGCCGTAGCTGCCCGGAAAAGCGGTAATTTTTCTATAAATTTTCCCTATTTTTAAAATTGGAACAGTATTGTGAATGATCAACATACAAAATTGGGCTATATGTAGTTTAAAAGATTATTTAATTGCCTATGCAATGCTTCAAACTGCATGTTTATAATGGTCATTGATAGGAATTGGTTAGTCCTTTAAACTATATCAATTTAAAGGTATTTAGTGAATTCGAAAGTGAAATCATGAAAATGTTGAGGAAATCAAGCAATTTATTAATGCAAACGGTGGGGTGTAAAGGGTTAACTATTACAAAAGTTTAACACACTGATAGACCCATTTCATATAATATAATACTTTACTATCCATGGACGCATGAAACTCCCGTCCTCACGGGTGACACCCCATCTTTATTTGTTAATTTTTTTTTATCTAAGTGCAATGTATACTGTTTGACAAATCATTACATATAGTATAGGTCACATCAAGAGTCACCTGTAAATAGTTGATTGAAGATATACCACGGTAGACGGGTAGAACAATAGAAGTAGGCCGATCGTGTAAAAATTGCGTAGTGGGTATGGGGCTAAAGTATGTTGTCAGGTCGTTGGGACACGAGAAATGTTGAAACTACTACTTAGTGGGTATGGGCAGCCCGGCCGGTATACTGTAATGTGTATAATATGAGTATTGGTGTTTTACCTTACACAGACCATCATCACACCAAGGCTATATATCGCGTATACCCACTGACTCGTGCTATATCTACCACTAATACATGTAACAATTTCTTCTTTTTATTTCATAAGAAACAGACGAGGAGAATGAAATCAGCCCAACTCAACCATCTCGTCCGCGAAAAAGGGGGCGGGCTCTGCCCAACTTAGTCCCCGATACGGACAAGGAGATGGTCAAAACCAAGTCAGGGGTGGGTGGCTTGAAGATTCCATCTATACCAGAACAACCGAACCTGTAGAAGGACACCAAAAGCACCCAGGCTGTTGCGACAATCAGGGAGAAGCATGCCCTTGAAATTATGGAGTGAGTGAGTGAGTGAGTGTTGAAGGTGACAGGGCGGGCAAACAGCAGGGGATCAAAACCCAGTGATCATCTTTGCTGTACCTCATCCCTTAGTGAACCAAGCACTGACCGGGAATCAAACCCAAGAACCACTTGGTCAGTTCAGGGTCCCCCCTATCGTCGCCTCATATGATCAGCAGGGGCTACTGAGGGCCTATTCTTGCCCGGACCCCCACGGGGCTGAAATTATGGATCTGGCAGCTTGTATTGTATGATGAGATGTCCCCCCTATTGTCACCTTCTATGATCAGCAGGGGCTACTGGGGGCCTATTCTTTCCCAGAACCCTCATGGGGGACTCTCTTTGGAGTGAGTGAGTGAGTGAGTGAGTAATGGATGCTTAACGCCATTTCAACAATTAAGGTCATATTCATGGTGAAAACAGGTTGAGATGAAGGTGACAGGGCGAGCAAACAGCAGGGGATCAAAACCAAAAAATCATTTTTGCTGTACCTCATCCCTTAATGGACCACAGCACCAACCGGGAATTGAACCCAAAGAACCACTTGATCAGTACTGGGTCCTCTTGTTCTATTGAAAAGTATTTAATAACCCTAAGTTGTCACCTCATACGATCAGCAGGTGCTACTGTGGGCACCCAGAACCCCCATGGGGCATGTTTTATGGGTGTTTTTTTTTAACTTAGGGTTATTAAATACTTTTCAATAGAACAAGGTTACCAAGCTATTAAAGCTAGCATCAACAAAATTGAAGCATATAATAATGGGTAGTCAATCTCCTGCTGAGACAAAACAAGTAGGAGGACTGTTCTGACCTGTCAACCCTGCAGTTGGTTACCCATGGGGCTGTCAAATCCTTTTGGTGTCCAACTAAATAAGACCTGAGGTGAGAAGAATTGGACATATCCAATATTTTGGCAACGACTAGCTGTAGAATTTGTATAGGTTATTCTAGACTAACCCATAAAATATAACTGAATATATAAATGTCAAGCATCTCCTTTTTTTATTTAATGCTTAACAGGGTCACATATAAGATGCTTCCCTGACAATGAGTATTGTATAGAGTGGTGTCTAACTACACCCTAAAGATCTGATTGAATAGGTTTAAAAGAATCTTTAGCACTGGTTTAGGAAGTTGTTGAGAAAGTCGTAATGAATTTTGTTAGGACCAACTACAGTATCACAAGATATGTTGAATCTATCAAATGGAAAATATATTATGACAATGCCCATGACTTCCATTTAGTTATGTAATCGCTGGAATGAATTACATGAATAGCCATGACCCAATCACTGGTCAGTCATTTTGGTAGTACGAGACTCAGCAGAACAACTGAGAAATGATATTATGAACAAAATAGAATTGAGACGTTCTGTACATTAACCTGCAATGTACGAAGTGTAGTAATGTTGACCATAATGGGTATGAACATCAATGAGTATAATCATGTCCCAGGTTGGAATCTGAAACAAAAATTATTGAATAAGCCATCATCGTTATCAACTCTGATATAATTTTAAATGCGGCAAATAGTCTGCATACAACTCTGATTCACCACTATGTACACAGGTGTATGGGCAAAGGGCGGAGGGTTAGGCATATTTATAGCAGGTTATGGGATGGAATACATTCAAGAGGAGATACACTCATGAGGTGAACTGAGCAACAATGAGAATGAATGGTCATATTTAACATTAGATTGGTACTTCAGTGTGGTCATTTACTGCCAGCTTTCGCAGGGTTTTTGTTTTTACTTCGATTTTGTATTGTCACTAACCACCAATCATATCTTTATCTTGATTATAACATGTCTTTAGTCTGGTCACTAACCACTGGCCCATAGACAGACATTTATTACATTGCCACCCCCTAGCGTCACCTCCTACAATCAGCAGGGGCTACTGGGGGCCTATACTCTTCCCAGGAGCAAAAGGCACATCCAGGTACCTCAAAAGGGGCCATATGGGCAGTTACCCAACCTATGAGATGAGAGGAAAAGACAAAAGCTGGCTCCACATCAGAAATCTTTATGAAGAATACATTGAACCTTATGTGTGCAATCTAGCACACAAGCTTACCACAGCCCACATACATCTGACAGCCTACACTCAAATGAAAGTGAACCTAGCTGCCCAAGTTATGAGTTGAGAAACTTTAGCATCAGGCCAACCCTTCAGGGTTTTTCCTAGACAGCAAAATATACTGAATGTTTCTTCTATTCTCAAATCGGATATTCTTATAGTTAAGTGCCTGAAAAGTAGTAACAATATGGACAACCCTGCAATATCATTTGTGGATTCTCGTGGTAGAGTAACTAAGTTGAAGCTGAGATGTTATATAGACTCGCCTGTAAAGGTTGACTGTTTCCAGGTGCGACCATAGGCTTGAGTGAGTGAGTAATGGACGCTTTACACCGTTTCGACAACTAAGGTCATATTCACGGTGAAAACAGGTTGAGATGAATTCTGTCTTTGGTGATTGTATCTATGAAACGAGGGTGACAGGGCGGGAAAGCAGCAGGGAATCAAAACCTGGAAATCATTTTTGCTGTACCTCATCCCTTAGTGAACCACAGCACCAACCGGGAATTGAACCCAAAGAACCACTTGGTCAGTGCTGGGTCCCCCCTATCGTCGCCTTCTACGATCAGCAGGGGTTACTGGTGGCCTATTCTTACCCGGAATCCCAACGGGGAGTTTAATGAGTGAGTATACAGTATTCATTATTAATTCATGGTGTGACGTGACTACATAGCGCATCAGAAAAGAAACATGATTATATATATTATAATCTTTAAAGCTAACAATAATCAGTGCATTCTCAACGTAGCATATCTTATCGGAACATTGGGAGAGTATACCTACTATCCAATTAGAGATATTGGCATGCCAGAGCCAGAGGCAATCGTGAACAGACAAATTATATAAAGGGCAGAACATGATTTTAGGGGCTCTATGCTCTGATTGAAACCTATATACACATACGAGATTTGGGACAAGATTATGGAATAGCATTCTGCCCTAAGTTCAGGAGGCAAACCAACATAAGTACTACCATATCAGAGAGTAATTCAGGTATTTACAAGGGCATGATAATCAACATTCCTGTTGTTCTTGATGGTGTGTGACATGTAGCTAGCTATGTGAGCTTGGGCGATGTCACTCCAGCTGGTGATACAACGCCGCATATCGGCGCGTCTTCTTGTTGAACCTCTGGATCACGTTTGAGAGATGTGGGGTAAATAAGTTGTCCCGTACGTTAATGTTATTTATCAATTCATTCACCCTGTATATAGCATGGTCCAGTAAGCTTTGGTAGATATCTCTCATCATATCATTGTTATAAGCAGACAGGTCCATTCCGTAGACAGATGAGATGATAATCGGTATACCACCAAAATTAATTTTGACTCGCATGCCAACACCAACTGTTTTAGCTCCGATAGGAAATAGTCAAGCGATTCCAATACAATGTGGCTAGATGGTTTAGTTCCAATGGCCTAAATGTAAATGAGGCCAAGTCTAAAACAATTATTTTTGGTACACATGGTAGACTAAATAGACTAGACCCAAGCAGTTCAAACTTCATCATGAATGGTGTGAGCCTATCACAGTGTAACACTTAAAGTTATTAAGTTGTAACCTTTGATAACTGTATGACAATGAGACAACATCTAAGTAATCAGAGTAGAAAATTCTCACACATTTGAAAATTATTAGTCTGTTATTGAAATGCACCAGAGTTATAAGTTAGACACACACTTTGCCCGGTTCGCACCTTCCAGGATATGCTCAAAACAGTCCCCTACTCAGCACCCCAGCAACCAATGTTATGGATCTGTGTGGCCGATTCCCACCTCATTTTGTGAGGGCCTTCTTGAATAAAGCCCTCAAATTGACAGGCCTTGATCATCATGTGTACACTTTCCATGAACATAGAAAGTGAATGAGTGAGTGTTGAGTGTTGGGTGTTTTATGCCATACGAGAGCCAGTAATTTTCACGGCGAAAACATGCTGAGTACAAACCAATGGTTCATTGTTATCAATATTTATATTTTTCGTGTAGAACATGAAGAAGGCCTAAACTAAACGTGCAACCAATTTAGAGCCCAAGGAAACGGAGGCCTTAATAAAAGGCCTTAAGAATAGAAACGTTATATTTCCTAAAATTAGAAATAAACTCTAAATAAGTAACTCTATAAGTAAATTAAACGATAGGTCCTTCCTCACATGCAGAATGAAGGTTTTGCTTTCAGGATAATAAAGAATCTGGAGGACACGGAGTGTGAACCTAACGTCAATGAGGAGAATGAAAAATAGAAAAAGATCTGAAGAAAAACCAATTGAGTGAGTGAGTGAGTAATGGATGCTTTATGCTGTTTCAACAACGAAGGTCATATTCAAGGCGAAAACAGGTTGAGACGATACAGGTTCTAAATGGGTGATGGACGGGAAAAAGCGAGGGGAAAAAGCGAGGGGAAAAAGCGAGGGGAAAAAGCGAGGGGAAAAAGCGAGGGGAAAAAGCGAGGGGAAAAAGCGACGGGAAAAAAGCGACGGGAAAAAAGCGACGGGGAAAAAGCGACGGGAAAAAGCGACGGGAAAAAGCGACGGGAAAAAGCGACGGGAAAAAGCGACGGGAAAAAGCGACGGGAAAAAGCGACGGGAAAAAGCGACGGGAAAAAGCGACGGGAAAAAGCGACGGGAAAAAGCGACGGGAAAAAGCGACGGGAAAAAGCGACGGGAAAAGCGACGGGAAAAAGCGACGGGAAAAAGCGACGGGAAAAAGCGACGGGAAAAAGCGACGGGAAAAAGCGACGGGGAAAAGCGACGGGAAAAAGCGACGGGAAAAAGCGACGGGAAAAAGCGACGGGAAAAAGCGACGGGAAAAAGCGACGGGAAAAAGCGACGGGAAAAAGCGACGGGAAAAAGCGACGGGAAAAAGCGACGGGAAAAAGCGACGGGAAAAAGCGACGGGAAAAAGCGACGGGAAAAAGCGACGGGAAAAAGCGACGGGAAAAAGCGACGGGAAAAAGCGACGGGAAAAAGCGACGGGAAAAAGCGACGGGAAAAAGCGACGGGAAAAAGCGACGGGAAAAAGCGACGGGAAAAAGCGACGGGAAAAAGCGACGGGAAAAAGCGACGGGAAAAAGCGACGGGAAAAAGCGACGGGAAAACACAACTTTTGTGACGCAATATAGTTAACACGCAATGACACTTATCTATATGCAAAAACACGTCAGGAAATTGGAGCAAAATTGTGCAGGAATAAACCAGACACATACTATGCTATGTGTGACAACATGATACTGTGTTCTTTCAGGGTTAATGGTGGGGGAAGTCATACACTGATTGACGCTGTATGTAGTAAAGTCATTCATCCAAGGCCAAGTTCGTCGAGAGTATGATATCAGAATTTCCCTGTGCACGGGTTATGTAACGCTTAAGTCACAGAAAGCAAAGATGAACACTTGCCTAGGCTTTGATTCATGAGTCTACTGACAGTAAGAATCCTTTGCTGAAGTTGTCTCCCTTTGCCTTAAATAAAGGCATTGAAGGAATAGCTTCCAAGGTGGAGAACATTCATACTCTATGGTCTGGACACATTTTTGTGGAGTGTGATATTAAGGCCCATGCCACTGACTTGTGGCGTGCAACTACGCTTGCTGGTGTTGGCATGAAAGCCTCTCCTCAAAGATATCTGAAATCCAGCAGAGGAGTGATCCAATGTAGAGAACTTCAAGATGTGGATGATTATGAAATCACTAGAGAACTGCATTGTCAAGGAGTTCCCTTTGTGAAAATGACATACCAGCAGTATCATGATTTTGGCCAATAGCAGGTCTTGTCTCTTGGTATCTAATACTTTTTATTGATTTATAGTTTAAATTACCTTCATTTTCGTGTTTACATTTATACAATTTAAGGCAGTAGGTATATTTACATTTTACGGCAACTCTAGTTACATTTTAGGTCAGATTTGCATTATAAGTCAATTTCATTTACATTTTAAGCCACTTGCCATGGCGGAAGGTACCGAGGGAAACAGAGGAGTTTACACCTACAATGTAAAACCAATGCCTAAACCATCCCCTACACCCAGGCCAAGGAGCCCCTTAATGGGACATGGCAGGCACTACCCGGGCCATCTTCCACCACTGCTGCTGGCCCCCTTAACAGGACATGGCGGTCAGGAGCTAGGCCTTCCTGAAGGACCACTGCCGGACCCCGTACCGGGACATGGCGGGCAGGACCCGGGCCATCCTTCACCACCACTGCCGGGCCCCATACCAGGACATGTTGATCAGGACCCGGGCCATCCTCAACCACCAACACCACCGGCCCCCGGACCACCGCCCAGCGCTACTTGCCCTACATTGGTAGAGTGGCCCCGGAACACCAACCCCACAAATCGAGGTGAAGGAAAACATGGTTAGTTCTAAAAGCCCGTCAAACAATACCATAAGGTCTCTTCAGACCAAAAGCAAAAGAAAATGACTGATTTTCTTTAAACGGTGTAGATTGGGGGTTCACATGTCACATTTAAGAGTGAGTGAGTGAGTAATGGATGCTTTACGCCATTTCGACAACTAAGGTCATATTCATGGCGAAAACGGTTGTTATCAATGAAAAGAGTGAGTGAGTGAGTAATGGATGCTTAAAGCCATATCCACAACTAAGGTCATATTCATGGCGAAAACGGTTGTTATCAATGAAAAGATGGACTAAAAGTTGTCAATAGAACAACATGATATATGTACAAGAACTTATCCTAAGGGTAAAAACAAGAGGTCCACAAACCATATCATCTTATACCCGGTTGATTCAAGAGATTCAGACACCTTGGAAGGGATCATCCTGCGTCACTGCCAGCCTGGATCCACCATCTATACAGACGGATAGGCCAGGTATAATGGACTGAACAAACTGGGATATAGGCACTTTAGTGTCTAACACAAGTTGACCTACAAAGCAGTCTACAAGAACAAAGTCACAAAAACTAAACTGTATGTGGATACCAACACCATAGAAGGCACTTGGGAACACGCAAAGGAAGTAAAGGGATAATAATTTCAAAACAAATTTGTATGTTAGTGCTGGTAATAGTCTGATATTTTTAAATAAATTGCTCGTAATAGTATAACACTAAACTATATAAAAATGTTATAATAGTGTGTTATTTGAATTGCCAGAGTGCGAGGGCCACCTCACCAAAGTGATGTGGCGGAATCAGACCAAAGGAGATTCAAAGGTTGCTGGGGTGTTCAACCTCATAAAGCAGTACTACCCATTAGAGTGAGTGTGTGAGTAATGGATGCTTTACGCTGTTTCGACAACTAAGGTCATATTCATGGCTAAAACAGGTCAAGACAAATTCTGAGTGAGTAAGTAATTGGATGGTTTACGCCGTTTCGACTGGGTCCCTCCTATCATCACCTTCTACGATCAGCAGGGGCTACTGGGGGCCTATATTCTACCCCGGAACCCTCACTGTTTTGTCTCAAATAATTGGTTTATTACTTAAATAGTGTTTATATTGAATACTTTATTATATTTCTGATAACAGTTTTTATTAACTGTATCTGTACAAGTGAAAACTAGTTTTCCTATTGGAATAGGTCACATCTTCCTATGTAACTCGGGTATTAAATTAAAACAAGTTGTAAAAATTTCTTTTTTTTTCTAAATAAAGTGTGAGTGAGTGATGCAAAATAGGTTGGGATGAATTGTGTCTTTGGTGATGGCATCTATGAGATGAAGGTGACAGGGCGGGCAAACAGTAAGGGATCAAAACCTGGAAATCATTTTTAAATTTGTTGTACCCCATCCCTTAGTGAACCACAGCACCAACCGGGAATTGAACCCAAAGAACCACTTGTTCAGTGCTGGGTCCTCCCTATCATTGCCTCATATGATCAGCAGGGGCTACTGGGGGCCTATTTTTACCCGGAACCACCACAGGGAGTCTGAATCAAGGAGGTAATCAGAAGGTAATCAGAAGGTAAAAAGAAAAAAAACGTAACGAAAGGTTAGACTTTAGTGACAGCTTCAAGATCAACATTTGGGTCATCAAGATTCTAGATTTGGGAGAGTACAACAGCATCCTTCAGAAGAGTTCTATGATAGAGATTATCGATGATGACAAGATTTTCTTGGAAAGGGCAATTGCAGTATATTGGGCTAGGAACAACCAAATAACCACTGTGAATTGGACAGTACAAACCTGAAATCTATAGGGTTCCACTCTGGATAAAGTTATGATTACAAAGAAATATCCAGCATGGTTTGACAGCAGACTCATTGCCATTTCACGCTGGTATGGCCTATCATTATATTGTCAGAGAGACTTCTAAAAGAGAGAGGTCCACACAAACAACCAATTTTATTACCCAGATGACGAGCATCCCCTTTTTTGCTGCCACGGGTCAGCTATTCCAGACTTTAACATCACAAGTAACAGATGATCAGATCTTTATTGCTTCAATTTTTCTGAGACAGATTCACGTAACTACACTTGATAACCTCACTAACAACATGCCTTCCCGAAATCATGCACAGCACCACACCACACCCTCAACTACCAACCATGGGCATGGGAAACTGCATTACCTGGTCAGTTGGTCCATATTCAAAATTAAATTAAACATTCAGAAAAGTATTTGCAACAGCCTTTACAAAACATCACCTGCACACATACAATGTTCAACTCTGTTCCAACTGGCAGCACTTGGTCAGTGCTGGGTCCCCTCTACCGGCGCCTTCTATGATATGTATTTGATTATAAACAATTGCATGTTGTCATGCACTGAAAAAAACATTATATATATAACCCATTATATACCTAGATTTCATGTTTCTAGGTCCTGGGGATCCATTGACACCAGGAGAAGGGAAAGGGACTAAATCCTGGTGCGGGGGCCAAAGGTGCAGTATTCTATTGTCATATTAACCAACATATTTAGACAAAACAATTGCGATTACCTCCTTTTCATATATGTTCATATGTATTTATGAATTATGTATGTATATTTATGTATTTTTTTATATATGCATCTGTCTGCCAGAGATCAACAAATCCAACACTAACAAATTTGTTTGTTCAGGTTCTTTCAAGACACCAAACTTAAAATTAAGGCCACCAGAATACAAGGCGCCATTTATGAACATCAGCGACTTTCAGCCAAATATCTTCATCAACGTGGATGCTGATATCCCCTTCTGTTTGCGGAAAAAGTACAAGAGAATACCCACGAAGCAGACAACAAAGAAGAACAAGACTCAAGAAGACAACAGAGCCAACAAAGAGGAAGTTTATCTTCAAGTCCGATGAGGAGGTCGATGAAATTAGGCAGTTGCCAGGAGACATACCATGTATGTCAGGTTAATGGGCATCCCACAACTGAATCACCTTCTGGTGGTGAGTAACATCGACTGGGATGATGACAGTGTAGTGGTTGAGAGCCATCCTGCCAGGTTCCTGGAGCACACTCTGAAACACACTGGCAAGCAGGAACACATGGCATTGTATTCCAGTCTGTAATGTTCTGGTGCAACACAGGCAACCCCCAAAGACTTCAAATCAATGTAAGACCTGTTTCCCTCCTGGAACCTTGTGCAAGCCTTCAGCAGCGACATGGAGCAGTGCCTTCCCATGAGTGAGTGAGTGAGTGTTGGGTGTTTTACGCCGTACCGACAGCCAGGGTCATTTTCACGGCGAAAACCAGTTGGGACGAATTCTGTCTTTCGTGATCAAATCTATGAGATGAAGGTGACAGGGCAGGCAAACAGCAGGGGATCAAAACCCAGCTAGCATTTTTGCTGTACCTCATCCCTTAGTGAACCAAGCACTGACCGGGAATTGAACCCAAAAACCACTTGGTCAGTGCAGGGTCCCCCTTATCGTCGCCTCATATGATCAGCAGGGGCTACTGAGGGCCTATTCTTACCCGGACCCCCACGGGGCTCCCATGATATTCCCTGTTATCCACATTCATAGAATCAAGGAAGATTAACTATGTTGGGCTACTGTGGAGTGGCGTGACAGGGCCTACATCTGTACCAACATTTCCCTCTACTACCAAGACTTTGAAGATCTCAAGAGTGAGTGAGTAATGGATGCTTTATGCCATTTTGACAACTAAGGTCATATTCATGGCGAAAACAGTTGTTACGAAGATCTCAAGAACCAACAACAATACATTAATGACAATGTACGTACTCCTTTAGGTTAATACATATAATTAGTTCCTAGATTATTATATAAATTGACCATGTTACATGGGGATATTTGAGATTGAAGGTTATGATGAATTCAAAAGGGTCTATTTTTTACTTGAGTATTTACTATCAACACATCCCTGTTGAAATTTTATACTGACCAACTGTGCCATTTTTGTTTCAGCTTATAATGCTTTCCTAGCATTTATGGCACAGGAGGCCAATGAGGTCTGATGCTGCCCTCCCACCTGGTCCCAATGTGGGACAGGAACAAAAACTACCAATTGTTCTACAGAAGGCTAAGTCTGTTACCAAGGGATATTAGATTACTAAAATATTACTAATTTATTAAATTTATTATTTATTCCATCTTGGTTTGTGGAATACATATAACGGAACATTACAACTTTACATTGGTTAATTTAATAATACATGTACTAAATTTGCTTTTTACAGTACCAGATGTTCGAGTACTAGTGTGTAATGATACCCATATGTGTGGACCGTGACCATCACTGGGTTCTGCTTGTGGCCAACATGCAGACCCTATGTGTGACCATTTTGGACTCCATCCAGGGACCCATTGCACAGGATAGGCTATACACAAATCACCTGGTGCACAGCACTGTAGTTGGAAAAGAACGAGGGATCCTACTAGAAAATGCCTGAAACAAAACAGTACGATTGGGTAAACTGTGGAGGTTTGTGCTTGTGGTAGGTATCAAATTATTAGTGAGTGAGCGAGTGTGCGGTGTTTTAAGCCGTTCCGACAGCCAGGTTCATTTTCACAGCAAAAACCAGTTGGGACGAATTCTGTCTTTGGTGATAGAATCTACGAGATGAAGGTGACAGGGTGGGCAAATAGCAGGGGATCAAAACCTGGAAATCATTTTTGCTGTACCTCATCCCTTAGTGAACCAAGTACTAACCAGGAATTGAACCAAATAATAACCATGAATTGAACCCAATGAACCACTTGGTCAGTGGTGGGTCCCCCCTATTGTCACCTTTTTTGATCAGGAGAGGATACTAGGGGCCTATATTCTTCCCATGAGCAGAAGCTACACCGGTACCCTCACGGGGGTCATTTCAAAGGAATATGAGTAAATTGACAAATTCCACATGTTATTCTGACATAAAAATTCAAGCCAAGGAGGATAGGGAGATGAGACAGGAGAAGGCCAGTCTAAGACAGGCAGCTTACGTGTGTGGAAGAGGCATGATGTAATCTAGGTTAATGGTAAGAAATTTGCCCAGGAAAATCTTGATGAAATTCCAAGAGAATACTGTTTTCAAGAAGGTAATCTAGCATACAAAGGACCAGAGGAGACGGACAAAGGGAAAGAAAAAGAAGGAGTGAGTGAGTGAGTAATGGATGATTTACGCCCTTTCAACAACTAAGGTAATTTTCAGTGGGATGAACTCTTTTCAGTGATTGTATCTATGAGATGAAGGTGACAGGGCGGCAAACAGCAGGGGATTTTTGCTGTACCTCATCCCTTAGTGAACTAAGCAACAGCCAGGAATTGAACCAAAACAACCACTTGGGTCAGTGCAGGGTCCCTCCTTTCGCGGCCTATTCTACCCCCCAAACCCCCACATGGTGGTAGCAGATGAAAATCATGTGGACTCATATGGCACTACACAAAAACAACCACAAGAAACATCCATTTTCAGATGATTCTAACCCTGAAGTCACAAAATGAAAATGAACACTGGCCTAGCTTCTTGATTCTCAAGCCTTCAGACAATACTAATCCTTGGCATTGAAGGAATTGTTGGCAAGGTGAAGGACATTTGTAAACTACGATCTGGCAAAATTCTTGTTGAGTGTGATAAGAAGGCCCATGCCACCAACCTGCAGCATGCCACTACGCTTGCTGGTGTTTGCTGAAATTGAGAGATCTGTGAGGAGAGGCTTTCATGCCAAGGAGTGATCCGATGTAGGGAGCATTGAGATATTGTTGAGGATGCAATCACTAGAGAACTCAGCATCACTGCATTTCCTTTGTGAAAAGGATATCCATTAGGAAAGATCGAGTGAGTGAATGATGCAGGTTTTACGCTGTACCAACAGCCAGGGTAATTTCCACAGTGAAGACAAATTAGGACAAATTCTGTCTTTGGCGATCGTATCTATGAGATGAAGGTGACAGGGCAGGCAAACAACAGGGGATCAAAACCTGGAAATCATTTTTGCTGTCCCTTATTGAACCCAGACACCAACCACAAATTGAAGAAAAACACTTGGTCATTGCTAGGTTCCCCTATCATCACCTTTTACGATCAGCAGAGGCTACTTGGTGCGTAAATTAGCATGCAGGGGCCAAAGGAAGAAAAGTCCCACCCAGGTACCCAACAGGGTGCTCATATTCTTAAAAATCATGTTACCACAGCAATTAAAGACAACAAAGCCAGAAGTGAGTGAATGAGTAATGGAGTGAGTGAGTACTGGATGTTTTACGGGGAAATATAGGAATTGATCTATATTTGTGTATCAATCCGACCCCAGGTGGTGCCACTGAGATAGAGCTGCCTGCCCCCTGGTGTGTGAACCCAGTGGACTGACTATTGTTAGACCAGCTTCAGAGGCGCATTGGGCACCGCCTGGATCGGATCTGAAAAAGGAGGTAAGACCCCCGGCTTTCCGATGGCTCTGGTGGATTGCAGTAAATGCTTTAGGAAGCACGTAAGGCCAGCTGGTAAGAACTGTGAGTATTACAAATTTGCATTGGACAAATGTAAGGAATTAGGTTCTCAGCCGGAGGATTATGTTGTGTATCTACCGGAGCTTGGGGAATTGCCAGTAGGGGGGTCAGACCGTATTACTAGTCCGAGACCGGGTAGGGCCGAGCTTGATTCTGTACTATATATTGCGTAGCCTTATTGATGACAATATCGAGTGCCGTCGTCTTATTGATCATAATCGTATTCAAATGCAGGAGCTGGTTGCTCAAATAGCTGTATTGAGTATGGGAAATGCTGGCAGCGCTAATGGCGCCGGTGTTCCCGCCACTACTTCAGTGTCGTCAACAACCCAGTCTATTATTACTGCACCTGTTTCGTCAAGTGGTGCGGTCTCGGCTACTGTTGGCTCTACAAAGGCTTATCCACATAGCTTGCCCTCTACTCTGAACCCTGTAACTGACAATTTTCGTCCTAGTATTCCAGCTATAGGAGACAGTGTATATCCTGGCACTTGGTCGGCGTCGGGTTTGTCCGGCATTCCCGGACAAGTTGCGGGTGTTCAACATGGGCCGCTTACACCTATGGGATTCCTGGCACCTCATCTGAGAGTCGCCGGACCTGCTGTGTCTGCATCCCTCAGCGCTGGAGCTGCACCAGTCGTCACTGGTTCATCAGGTGTTTACAACGCGGTATACGCGGGAGCTGCGCCAGTCGTCACTGGCTCTACTTTATTTACATCAGCTATCCACGCTGGAGCTGCGCCAGTCGTCACTGGTTCTTCTATGCCACCATCAGCCAACTACGCTGGAGCTTCGCCAGTCGCCACTGGTTCATCCATGCCGCCATCAGCTATCTACGCTGGAGCTGCTCCAGTCGTCACTGGCTCAACAATACCATCTTCACTTAACTACGTTGGAGCTGCGCCAGTCGTCACTGGCCCCGGACCTGTACATGCGTATCATGTAGGGCCGCATGCTGCTTATACAGCGGTTCCAACAGTGCAACGTCCTCCGGCAACTCCCTTCTTACCCCCTTACTTGGTGCAAGGTGGTAGCCAGCAGCTAACATCACAGATTCCTTATTGTGCTGAGCCTGATCATCGTTGTCCTGCTTCAAAGTCGACCTCTACTGCGAAACGTAAGCTCAATGTTTATGACCTTGAAATTCACATGCGTTACTCAGTCAA
Source organism: Lepidonotus clava (assembly GCA_936440205.1). Lineage (NCBI taxonomy): Eukaryota > Metazoa > Annelida > Polychaeta > Phyllodocida > Polynoidae > Lepidonotus > Lepidonotus clava. The sequence continues at coordinate 39,417,245 of OW387144.1, read as the reverse complement.
CCTCCGTTACTATAGAGGATGTTATAGGTGGCTCTCTTTCTTTGATGGAAAGTATGATGAGACAGGGAGTGGATTGTTCTGGGATGGTCAAACATGTAAGGTTTCTTATTGAGAAGTCGAAGGTTTACAGTTCTCAGGCGTTGATGGACCGGGGTATGACTTGGAAATGAGGGAGAGAGCTGAGGTTTTTGGACCTTCAGTATTTTGCTATGGTGACCATGAGCTGGTTCACCGCTGGCTGGGAGTTGATGCTCTCCGTCCGAGTACTACTTCTACTCCGTCCTCCAAAGAACAGCCGAAGGTATCCAAGAAAGGGGTCGGTACTTGTTGGTTTTGGAACGATGAGAAATCCTGTAAGCAACTCCCTTGCAAATACAAACATGTGTGTCGAGAATGTTCAGGAGATCATAAGATTTCAGATTGCGGTGTTCGTGCGGGATCTGGTTCTAAGACTACTCCTAAATAGGATGAGGTTGCCTCCGTACCAGCGGAGGCTACCTGTGAGGCTGCTGGTAAGACGGATTTGTCATTGGGCACTCGTACTAACAAACCTTTCGGGTGTCTCGGAACCCACCATATTCCGGCGGCCTGTGGTCTTGATGGTGAGGTTCCTTCGGGTACTGACCCATCTCTTTCACTTTATTTTTTGTCGCCTGCGGATGATGGTTCTAGCCCAAGACTATCTTCCGATGTGTTGGATTCTTCTATTTTGACTGGACCTACTTTAGTTGGTGCTGATTCTCCTGTCGATTGTGAACCTAGTTTTGATATCGTTCATGAAGGAGTTTGTTATTCACGTCCTTGTAGTTTGATATGTTCTGGTGAGCATTTTGTTGGAGGTTGTCGCATGCAATTGAATCCTTGCGTTTTCTTTGACGAATGTTTCCAACATGAAGAAGGGGTTGATTCCAACGCTTCATACATTTTTTGTGGTGTTCGTGACGGTTTTACAATTGTGGATCGTTCCTTCATTGGTTCGTATCTTTGTGAGAACTATGATTCGATTACCCATGGTACTTTCCAGGAGCAAATGAATGATACTATCGCCTTTCAGCTATTGCATGATAAGGTTTCTATTGTGAAGGATGTTCCTACTTGTGTACACGCGCTAGGTGCGGTGTCTAAGTCGGATGGCACATTAAGGCCTATCACTGATTGCAAACGGCCAATTGGCTATAGTATAAATTCTTTCATGGATACGACTTGCTCTACTTTTTCCTACCTCAAACTAGACACGGTAGCGGAGTATATGGTTCCTCATTGCTATATGGCATCTGTGGACATTAAATCAGCTTATCGTAGTGTTCACATTAATCCCCATGATCGCCAATACCAAGGTTTTGTTTGGAATTATCAAAGTTCTTCACAGTACTTTGTGGATAATTGCCTCTGCTTTGGTCTTAAGTGTGCGCCTTTCATCTTTACTCAGATAACCGAATTTGTGATTCGTTGTATGAATAGGAGGCATGTTTATGGCGTTTTTGGGTATCTTGATGACTTTCTGGTAGTTGGTTCATCAAGATCAGATTGTGATGAGAAGTTGTCCACCCTGATTTCCGTGTTGAGGTCTCTCGGTTTTCGGATATCTCGGAAGAAGGTGACCCCTTCAAGTCAGGTATTAACTTATTTTGGTATAGAGCTTGACAGTGTTGCGATGGAATTTAGACTTCCCGACAAAAAGTTAGTCAAGATTCGAGACCTAGTTGATGTCTTCCTTCTTCCTTAACTGCAAGTTTGCTTCTAAGCATGATCTTCAGGTATTGGCGGGGCATCTGGCGCATGCCAGTATCGTTGTCAGGGGTGGCCGTACCTTTTCGCGCCGTTTAATTGATGCGATTAAATTTTTCCCGGACGATAAGGTTTCCATTTTGATTCCTGAGTGGGTGAAGTTGGATTTAATGTGGTGGTCACGACTTTTTAGTACTTTCAATGGTTCTTCTGTAATCATTCAGTCAGTCTCAGATTCACCGACTCTGGAGACAGACTCTTCCATGACTGGTTTTGGTGGCTTGTATGGTGAAGATTGGTTTGCTGGAGTCTGGGAAAGGGATGATAATTTGTGTATCGTGCTAGGTCATCATGCTGTTAACCCTCCCTCTGAGTTCTCCTCAGATATGGATATTAACATCAGAGAACTTTGGCCTGTTTTGGCTGGTGCTATTCGTTGGGGCAAACTTTGGTCTAAAAAGAAGATCAAGCTCCTTACTGACAATACCCAAGTACAGAGTATGGTGAACACTGGTAGGAGTTCAAGTCCTAAATGTATGTGGTGGATTAGGGAGCTCTTTTGGCTCAGTTATTTCTACAACTTTCATTTAGTAGCTGCTAGGGTCTCGTCGTCTGACAATGTCATTCCTGATTATCTGTCGCGTCTTTTTTGTGAGGATGCTCCTCCAGACCCCTTTCCATTAACGCAATCTTTGTGTTGTTTTCAGGTACTCAGGTCCTCCGTGAGCAGTTGGTCAGCTATCAAGCGAACTGGATGGCTGACACAACCAAGGCCACCCGAGCCAGTCAATGGAAGTGTTACTTGAATTTTTGTGACCTTTATGATCGTATTCCATTACCGGCCAGTGTTGAAACTATTTTGTTGTATTTGACCTTCTTAGCTCAATCTAAGTCATATAATTCAATTCCGAATTACTTGTCTGCGGTTTGGACCCTCCATGATATTAATGGAGTTCCACATATTGATCCTTCCGCTTTTGAAATAACGATGACTCTCAATAGTGGGGTTCCTTACGTCTGAAAAAGGGGTCAGGTGTTTTCGGAGGGGTAAAAGCAATTTGAAGACATCTTTGGAAAGCCCTGGGTCTCCAGTTTTAGAAATGCCACGTTTCCGAAAATTCTTTTTCCCGGAAACATGTTTTTTGACCAGTTTCCATGGAAACCATAGCATTTTATGAGGAAATCACAAAATCATCAATAAATCAGAAAATATTTATGATGGAAGTGTCATATTTTCACCAAAGGTAGGTATCTATTTTGGGCAAATGACAAATATGTGAATTTGACCTTGACTCAAGGTCAAGGTCACATTTTGGAAGGTCAAATCTCAAAATTGCATGAAAATTGGGAATCTTGCCTATCGGTTACCTTGACAACATACCTTTCTTGAATAAGGATCGAATTGAAACACTCCATAAACTGTGTACACATGAGCCCCTTTCACTTCATGGCAAAAATTTGAACTCAGTTATCATGGTTGCCATGGTAACCAAGGGATAAGCGTGTTTCAGGGAGGTGCAATAACGTTTTTTCATAGACTCTCTTTACAGATATCACAAATCCAAATTATCAACAAGTCAAAAGGTATTCATGGTAGGAGTGCCATATTTTCACCAAAGGTAGATATCAATTTTGGGCAAATGTCAAAAATGTTAATTTGACCTTGAGTAGCAGGGGCTACTTAGAGCCTATTCTTACCCTGAATCCCCACAGGGTCATATGGAAAGGTGTCCATATTTCAGACGCACTATCTTTTAGAGAACAAAACGGCTGCCAGGATCTAAGACGCATTTTTACAGCAGCTAGGGCAAAGGAAATCAACTTTAAACTAAAGGGAAATACATTATTTATTGATGGGAAGAAATATCTCTACAAAAACATCGACAATCTCCTCAATAAATCAGCGGTGGAATCAGTCAAAATCATCAAAATGATAGATGGTGTTGCATTCCAATCGCATTATGCATTCTTCAGTAATGTGTTTCCATGTAAATTTCTATAAGACCTAATTGAAAATAATTCTGCTAAACATTTTCATGATACTGAGATGGACCACTGCCACTTTGAACTTTAAAAAGCACATATTAGAATTACATACTCAATGATACAACAGGAACAAATTGAAGGTTGATGTGAAATTATATAGTAGTACACTTATCATGGAAGCCAAAACAAATTTGGTATAAGGATATCAACTCTTTGCCCCATGGGATTACTATGGAGTCTGTAAAAATAATCAGAGTTGCAGATAGGCAGGCTTTCCCGTCCAACCATGCCTACTTGTTGAATATGTTTCCTTTTCCTTTTAAATATGAAGGGATTTTTTATTGTAAGTGAGATAGTGAGTGTTAGGTGTTTTATGGCATACCGACAGCCAGGGTAATTTTGGCAAAAGTTAAGCAATGGTGCACTAAGCAAGAATTAACTATTAATATCAGAAAAACTAAATACATGATTTTCAAGCTTAAAAGCGCCTATTGATAACTCTGGTTTGAACGTAGCAATAGGATCTAAAACAATAGAGAAGGTAAAGATCTTAAATATTTAGGTATACAACTAGAAAACTGCCTGAACTTTCAATCACAATTTAATGATACTATTCATTTATCATCTCATAAGTTATTAATGTTGAAAAGTGAGTGAGAGTAATGGATGCTTTATGCCGTTTTGACAATTAAGTTCATATTCACTGCGAAAACAGGTTGGGACAATTTTGTATTTGGTGATCGCATCTATGAGATGAAGGTGACAGGGCAGGCAAACAGCAGGGGATCAAAACCTGGAAATCATTTTTGCTGTATCTCACCCCTTAGCGAACCCAGCACCAACCGGGAATTGAACCCAAAGAACCACTTGGTCAGTGCTGGGTCTGACAGGCGGATGATATAAATAATCTATCATCATCACTGTAGCCCAAAAGGATGACCTGGAATCAGTCCCCCGAGGCCAAATATCAAGTGTTGACTGGCGTGAACAGCCTGTTGGACATATCACAGCACGGGCATGAACTCTACAGATGGCGCCATGCCTACTGCTTACAAGTTAAGAATAGAAAGGGTAGCACACTCTCCATTTTGGATCTAGCTGGTTCCTGTCAAAACCTATAAGCTGATGACCAGCAGATGCATAGGATTCCCACAAGACTGCAGTGAATGACCCAGTTCTATTTGATATTTATATTAAAAAACACCATAAAACTTACCATCTTTTTGTCATTCTTACAATGATAAATCATAATTATTACAGTGTGCTTTGAATTTTCGTAGTTTATGTTTTCCAGAAAGAAATAGCTCTATGTATGCTTCCCCCTTCAGTGCCCCTTCCTTGAACAGAATGCAACTCATTCATTGGATTGGATGATTATTTATAGTGCTAAAAGGGTTTCCCCACAAACTTCTTCAGACATTCTCTAAACCCAATACAAGTAGAAAGTTAGTACTTGGATAATCAGAGCTTTGCTTGACACCACAGTCAGGAATAGCCCAGTGGCTAGAGTCTAGGATTTCAAATCCAAAGGTAGGGGTTTCAAATCCCACCCATGTCTGGACAGTGTCACTCTTTTTAATAAATGAAGAAATCACATTAAAAACAATTCATTTGGGTAAAATAACAACAGAATTAGTATACCTAAGATAAATCATTAGAACTGTAAAAGCTGATTATTGAAGATGATTTTCATAAGAAAAAGTGCAACATGGTCAAACTGCAACATGACCATCAGGAGGTTTGAACCACCAACCTTCTGATTTGAAGTCCCTCACCATAGCCATTATACCACGGTTTGCTGTAATGACAGTGGAATGAAATGCTTGGCCGTATGAGGTTGATGTATTATGTTTGGATTAGGTTTTTGTCAAAAAACCCCTATGTAGGGGCCTCTTGTAGAACTAAACATAGTGATGTCATAGGGGATTCCCCTACCCTCCCATGTCCTAATTAACCAGTTTGAAGGAAATAGCAATGTACATTACACAATTATAGCGAAACTATGGGCAAACATAGGTTTTAACATGGACAGGATTTATAACTACCATTGAATATTGCCTATAATTACCAAAAGGCCTATGTGCACATTGTCTTATGTGGTTGGTCATGTGACCTCCATTCATAAAGTCCTTTCCAAATAAGGGCATTGCCATATATGGTATGCTGCAATACTGGGTGGGGTTGCATTTTTTTCTATAAATTTGACAATTGCCATTTATTGAGCATGAATATCAATAAAACACGACAGCCAATTGGTTTTTATCAATTGTCTGAAATACAAACATTTTTTTATTTCACAAAATATCTTAAAGTTTAGGCTTAAATCCAAAACATATGTCAGTGCAAACTGCAGGGTACAGTTTTAGGTTCTTACCCTGTTAGTATTATAAGTAACTATGAGAGAGGGGTAGCGCCATCTGTAGAGTTCATGCCCGTGTATCACAGCATCAAATACACACAAAGTATGGAGGACTAGTTCAGTCTGTGTGGGCCAGGTTCATCAAAGAAACTAAATATAGAAGCCCTTAACTGGGGACGCTTGTTTGTTTGGTTAGCTTAAAATCTGGGTTTTTTCCAGACTGCACAAGGTAATGCTTTTCAGCTAGTTTTATACCTCATGGGCAGTGAACCACTTGGTCAGGTTTTGACAAATTCTAATTCCACTTTTGGTGATCAAATCTATGAGATGAAGGTGACAGAGCAGGCAAACAGCAGGGGATCAAAACCTGGAAACCATTTTGCTGTACTGCATCCATTAGTGAACCAAGCACTGACTGGGAATTGAACCCAAGAACCACTTGGTCAGTGCTGGGTCCCCCCTATCATCGCCTCATACGATCAGCAAGTGCTACTTGGGGCCTATTCTTACCTGGACCCCCACAACACGGCTGAATATGAAGGACGCTCTTTGAAATTTTTTCTGATGCTTCTCAAGAAGGCTGGGGAGCTTCTTTAGATGACCAAAATACAGGTGGTCGTTGGACAGAACAAGAAGCTCAATGCTATATCAATGTGCTGGAATTGAAGGCTATTCTTCTCTCGTTACAGTCTTTCTGTAGACAAACAAATCTGCATGTTCAGGTTATGACAGACAATACAACTGCTCTTGCTTATATAAAACATATGGGAGGAGTTTGTTCGATTGAATGTAATAATGTTGCTCATGATAATTATTTGGTTATGGTGTGAATCAAATCAAATTTGGTTGACTGTAGCGCATATTCCAGGTGTGGAAAATGTTATGGCAGATTACAAATTGCGCCATTTTTCAGATGATACAGAATGGGAGTTGAATCCTTTTCTTTTTGATAAAATTTGTAGAGTTTTTGGATCTCCACAAATTGATTTGTTTGCATCTAGACTGAATGCAAAATTGCCTAAATAGGTTTCTTGGAAACCGGATCCAAATGCTCAAGCAATTGATGCTTTTACAATGTCGTGGAGTAATACATATTTTTATGCTTTTCCTCCTTTTAGTTGTATTGGTCGGTGCATTCAGAAGATAGTGGAAGAGAAGGCATCCGGTGTCTTGGTCATACCATGGTGGCCGACGCAGCCATGGGGGGCTACAATTCACAAACACACGAGCAGGAAAATACGTTTCCGAGTGAGAAACAACAATCTCATTCCTGTAGGCAGACCTCGAAATGTAGTGTTTCTAAACAAATGCCCATTGGGGGCATTCCTTTTCTAGGGAAATCTTTATTAAAACAAGGCTTTGATAAAGACACGGTTTTGCTTATAATAGATGCGTGGAGGAAATCCACTAAGAAAGTGTATGCAGCCTATTTATCTAAATGGGCAACTTTTTGTATTCAATTTGGCATTAATATTCTTGAGCCGTCTCTACCTCAAGCCTGTAGATTTTTAAGAATGTTGTCTGATCAAGGTGTTGGGTATGCAGCAGTTAATACTGCTAGATGTGCTTTGTCCACAATTTTGCCACGTTTTGGTCACAAAACTTTTGGTTCGCACCCATATGTTTGTTTGTTACTCAAAGGGGTTTACGAAAGACATCCACCTAAACCTAAATATTCCAAATTTTGGAATGTAAATAAGGTTTTTCATTTGCTCAAAGGTTGGGATAAAAACTCCAAACTGTCTTTGAAATGTTTGTCGATGAAGTTGGCAATCTTGCTTTTGTTGGTAACGTCTCAAAGGGGTCAAACTATTTTGAACCTGAATACTGAGACTATGGAAGTCACAGATAAGGTTGTGTTTCGTATGAAAATTCTGCTTAAACATAATAGGGTAGGAGACCCTTTAGACACTATTATACGGAAACAATTTGATGCTTGTAAAAAGTTATGTGTTGTTAGAACAATTAAGTCATACTTGAATAGAACGCAGTTTCATCGTTCTTATAGTCAGTTGCTGCTGAGTTATATCAATCCTTATAAGCCGATTTCTCGTGACACGCTAGCGAGATGGACAATTTGTATTCTAAAATTGGCTGGTATTGATGTGTCTAAATATAAAGGTCACAGTACGAGAGGAGCAACAACCTCTACTGCTAAGAGACTCCGAGTGCCTTTAAATGTTGTTATGAGACAGGCCTCTTGGAGATCAGAAGAGACTTTTGCTAAGTTTTATGACAAAAAACTTGAACATGATCAAAGTGAAGTTGCTAACGCTTTATTACATAATGCAATTTGATGCCTATGTGAATAAAGTTTCTGTTTCTGTTAATTTGGTCTTATGGTTTCTTGCTTAGTTTTTATTAAAAGAAGAAATGATAAGCTTTAAAGTTCTCGCATGATGTCGCCAACACTGAACGTGGTTGGTCGAGGTAAAATTGTTAAATTATACGAGACTTACCTTGGTAAAAGTTGATGTAGAATTGTAATTTTACCGAGAACACTGTAGTGATTATGCGCCCTCCCTCCACTCCCTTTATTTGGTTGGGCATTACATTAATCCAGTAAGTCTCATTTTGTTGTTTATGTTTAATGATACTTTGTTGTTATCATTTCTTCTTTTTAAAGTGCTATAAAAAGCTGCTGGTTCCCGCGCGTTTCACTTGGTCAGTGCTGGGTCCCCCCTATCATCACTCCTATGATCAGCACAGGGGTTAAAGATGGGATGACAAAAAAAGTTGATCAAAACAAAGATTCAAAAATTAAACTCGTCAAATTGCAGGCTAAGCAATTCTATGAGGCTAACTTGAACCCAGTATTGAAAAGGACGTTCATAGAGGCAACAAGACTCCCAAGCAGAAATGTGAGAACTTTGCAGGGTCAGTCATAGCAGAACTCAAAGCTAAGTATATTCAAGCTCTTTTTTCTTCCTGTTCCTACACTGTCAGATTTGTGATAGAAAAACTTACATGCTGCGCACCTTAGGCTATTGCCATATGCATATCGTGTGGTTGTCTGCGAAGATGCCGGATTGTCCATACAAGTGTACAATTTCAGGCAAGGCCCCCATTTACTAAAGATCAAAACATCATAAACAGTACTGTGATGAAGATTAATGAATATGACTGCTGGTTGTTGTTATGTGGTTAATTAATAATTGGTGAACTGTTCTTATAATGTTTAACGTTATTGCCTTTATGGATTCTTCCGTAAGTGCTAGTCTAGTGGTAGGTAAGTTCATGAGATGGGCGTTCATTTCCACAATGCGAACAACGCTTGGCTGAAAGGCAGGCTTATTTCGTGGATCACATAGATCTGCGTACAATGCCAGTATGATGACGGTTAATATTCCTAAGATCACAAGTTCAATTGATGAAGAGTAAGCTTTCTCCTAAGAGTCCGCCTGATCTTACATCCGCTGCAACACAGTAGATCCTTCAACAGTCACCAGATGTCCTTTCTACTTGACTTGTAGCTATCTAAACCCCTTTGAATCCTTAAAACTTGTGTTGTCCAAACGTAATAGTGTTCTCCACCGTACCCATAGGTTCTTCCAAATATATAGCAGTCTGATATTGATTTTCCCTGAGCATTGATGCTCGCTGGGAGGTGTACCCTGTAAGCTTTTGCGCGACAGGTATATTTACACCTACCAGCAGCTCATGCTATATTTATACTATATGATATGGTAATTCATATAATTTGGAATACTTTCTCTACTTCCCTTATGTGCAACTGGTGACGTTCTCTTCGTTATAATTTATTTCTATACAATTGGTTATATGCACAAAGTGAATTACTCTCTACCTTTGTGCAAATATGTATTCGACATGAACTTAAACCATAGTGTCTACAGCCCTGCCATTTCAGACTGTATCCATAAAAAGAGAGGCCTGACTGGTTTATGCCACCGCTACACAGCAGCACTTACAGATGGGATCCACTTCAATAGGCCTACAGCAATTAAAATCATGGATAGATTTGTTATCAACATTCTCCAGCTACTAGGCCTATACTAAATTTGCCATATTATATGGATGGTATGGGTGGTACAGTGGTAGACATAATTATGCCACTACATCCTCATGATTGGGGTGTTGTGGCACACTTACCCCAATATATAAACTGGTTATTTCTTTTAATTCTAAAATCTAAATTCATGTGGGTAGGTGCCCAGTGGTACACATAGGCTCCTTATTAGTAATCAGTACAGTGGTATACACACACTGTTAAAGTTTCTTACTCTAAACTACTGGGATCGTTCTGCAGTGATTTGAATTCATGGATGTTGTTTTTTGGATAACTTATCTACGTTGAATGCTCCTCTCTTCTTTATAACTTGTACAGTATTTCTTTGCCATAATGTTTTGTTACTACCAAACCAAGCAGATATTGCATTTTAGGTTATGGTACAATAAAATTTGTCTCTTTAAATGGTATTTTTTATTGTTTTGTTTGTTTTTTGTTATGTTTTTTCTATTATTTCACTGAAGTCGCTGAATGCCACAAAGTGTAGACCTGCATATTGCCATTATGTTACTCAACAAGCATCGGAGATGGCTATATAGATGGCTATATATTTGAATGACAGGAATCTTATGAACCAGGCCAAAGGGGATTCCATATAGCCCATCTAAACTTGCAAAGTATAGATAATAAGATAGATTCACTACAAGCCCAAATACCGATTTTTGATTTTGATGTTTTTACTTTGAGTGAATCCTGGTCGTCTGATAAAATTCCAAATTCATATGTATATATAATTCATATGTATATATACTAATAATTATTCACGTGTTTGGTCGGACAGAAACTGAGCTATACCTGGTCAGAAAATAGTTGGAGGAGGTATTAGGGCCTATATTAAAGTGGCAAAACATTTTCTACCAGTACTTATGGTGAGTACAATATCAGCACTGATTAAATAGAAAGTATGTGGATTGAAATTTTTAGACCATTTGCTAAAAATATTTTATTGGCATTGTTTATAGGCCCCCCTCCGGAAATTGTACTGAATTTTGAGTGAGTAAGTAAGTGTGGAAGTCCCCTACTGAACCAAGCACTGACCGGGAATTGAACCCAAAGAACCACTTGGTCAGTGCTGGGTCCCCCCTATCTTTGCCTTATACAATCAGCAGGGGCTACTGGGGGCCTATTCTACCCGGGAACCCCCAAGCGGTGCAGAGGGAGAGAATGGACGCTCTTCTCATGGCTCACTGTGTTGCATTTGTAGGCCCTGAGGGAGTGAGGGAGTGTTGGGTGTTTTACGCCGTACCGACAGCCAGGGTCATTTTCACAGCGAAAACCAGTTCGGACGAATTCTGTCTTTGGTGATTGAATCTATGAGATGAAGGTGACAGGGCAGGCAAACAGCAGGGGATCAAAACCCAGCGATCATTTTTGCTGTACCTCATCCCTTAGTGAACCAAGCACTGACCGGGAATTGAACCCAAAAACCACTTGGTCAGTGCAGGATCCCCCCTATCGTCGCCTCATACGATCAGCAGGGGCTACTGAGGGCCTATTCTTACCCAGACCCCCACGGGGCTGTAGGCCCTGATGGTAAGGTAGGATGTACAGACTTAATTGAACACGAGATTGAACTGATGCCAAATGCTAAACCAGTCCAGTAGATACCTTTCCATATGTCACCTATGATGAGAAATAATGTAAAGAAGGAGATCCAGAAGCAAGTGGATTCGGACTTTCTTGAGCCGATACATACTGGTTCATGGGCAAGTCCTTGTTTTCTGTTAACCAAAAGCTCTGGTGTATTTCGCTTAGTGTGTGGCTAGAGTAAAACAATGAGGTTACAGTGCCTGAATATCTAGCCATCCCATGGATCGATAATGTCCTAGATGCTATGGGACAAGTTCATCCCAATTACATCACTGCTCTCGATCTTATGCATATGATGGCATTTCATCAGATTCCCATTTCTGAGTAAGAGTAAGGAATTGACTGCATTCTAACACCTTTGGGCAAGTTTGCTTATATAAGAGACTAAGCATGGGACTAAAGAACAGTGCTAGGTCTTGTCAAATGGTAGTTATCTTGTCTTGCAGGGATTACAATTCAAGAACTGTATCTGCTATATAGATAATATAATGGTTTTCTTACAGACATTTGACCAGCACTTGAAAGATCTTAGGCAGACATTCGACCAGCACTTGAAAGATTTTGTGCAGGTTTTGACCAGAATTTCCTCAGCAGGATTGCAGTGCATCGTGGCTGCTTCTAAAGTCCCATTTCTGGGCCATATTCTCAAGCATGAAGGGATCAAACCAAATCCAAAGATGGTTGAGGTTATCCATGCGATTCAATTCTATGGGAATGAAATTTGCCTAACTTTTTGTTTTCCTTGCAATAGTAGATTTGCTTGGAATAGAATGACTCTTTAAAATTTTGTTTCTGTTGATTTCTGTGGGAAAAGGTACTTGTCATCTTGGAATTTCCACAGCTTCTACTAATGGAGTGAGTGAGTATGTGAGTAATGGATGCTTAATGCGGTTTTGACAACTAAGGTCATATTCACTGCGAAAACAGGTTGGGATGAATTCTGTCTTTGGTGATCAAATCTATGAGATGAAGGTGATAGGGAGGGCAAACAGCAGGGGATCAAAACCTGGAAATAATTTTTTGCTGTACCTCATGTTTTTTGATAATGAAAAATGAATGTTACTTTGAACAAGTATTTCTTCTCATCTTTACAAACTCATCTTTTCAGGATCTGTAGAGGAGGTAAACTCGATACAAGTGGACCATTGTCGTAAGTATCCCAGTAGACCTGTATCAACAGAAGAACTCTGTTCATCTAGAACATGGTTATGCTGATCTGGGTAAACATTATTTCTAAATCTCTTTGTCCATAATCTGAGAGACCTCTTATGTCTGTGAAACAGGCCTGTGGTAACAAAAATTAGTCTGCCATATTCTAGGATTATCACACATTTCGTTGGTGTATCAATGAGTAATTTGGGTACTAATGATAAAGTAAACTTCAATGAAGAACATGAATGAGTTAGGTATTCTGCAGTGTTGTGTCTTTGATACCATAAATGATATGTACAGATATCCAGGAAGACATATGTTGTGTTGGATGGTCATGTTTCAAAGTAATCATTATTGTCACACTATCAGTGTCCGGAATTAAGGATTTTTGCTATCCACCTGCCGGGTGCAGGGACCAAAATACTGTCACCCTGGCCAATATTTCTAGCATACTCTATTAGATAAGATGTTTAGTATTCTGAAAAAGGTATGCATAGTGAGTGAGTAATGGATGCTTTACGCCATTTCGACAACTAAGGTCATATTCATGGCGAAAACGGTTATCAATGAAAAGATGGACTAAAAGTTGTCAATAGAACAACATGATATATGTACAAGATCTTATCCTAAGGATAAAAACATGTTAATATACTAATCATATCAGACCATACAGACCAGCTGTTTTCAAAAAATGGATGATACAATCAGACTGTACAGTGTTAAAAAGTTCAGGTAGACCAGCTACCTGATAGAACTGTCTACGTATCTGTTCAAAATCTGCGCATTCCAAAAGGAGATGCTTGATGGTTAAAGGTTGATTGCAAACAATACATTCCGGTTGGGGCTCACCCTTTAAAAGAAAAACATGTGTAAGTCTAGAATGACCAATTCTAATTCTGGTGAAAATAGTTTGGTCTTTTCTAGCTTTAAGAACATTAGGTTTAACATCTTTGATGGTTGGGAAAATAGAATGCAGTTTGTTATTGGGGAACTGGTCCCATTCATTTTGCCATCTCTCATTGATGTATTCAACGATTCTCGGTTTAAAATCTATGTGAGGAATTGGAAAAGGAAGGACTGCTTTGTCCAATCCCTTCTTGGCCGTTTGGTCAGCTAACTCATTACCATGAATGCCTACATGACCCGGTATCCAACAGAACTGAACATCAAATCCTGAGTTGGACAACTTTTGTAGCCAGAGAAGAATTCTCATAATGAGTGTGTGTTCAGTTTTTAAAAACTGCAAAGCCTGAAGACAGGACTTTGAGTCAGTAAAAATGATGAAGCTCTTTTCCTCTGCCTGCTGAATGGCCTTCAAAGCCATAATAATGGCAACTGCTTCAGCTGTGAAAATAGAACTGAAGTCAGGTAGACGGGCAAAGTGTTTCTTACCACAGCAGACAGACGCTGCTGCAGCACGTTTCCCATCCTTTGAACCATCAGTGAAAACAGGAGAATGATGAGGAAATTTGTTTCGGACTTCATGATACCGGGACACGTAATCCAATGGTTGAGTCAGTGACTTTTTGGATTTGGTAAGGTCAAAATTGATAGGAGGTGGTTTGAGTCTCCATGGAGGAATGACTGAAAAATGAGGCTGTTTCAAAACATCAAGATCCACAAAGGCATTTTCTATATGAGGTTTCATACGAATGCCAAAAGGTTGGATGTAGTTTGGTCTGGCAGCATAGAGATGTTCGTTTTGGGGTTGAAATACGCACTTAAAGGCAGGATTAGAAGCATTTGTTTTTAACTTAATGATGAATTGAAGGGAAAGTTTTAATCTTCTATTGGTTAATGAAGATTCCCCCGCCTCAACATAGAGGCTTTGGACTGGCGATGTCCTAAAAGCACCCAATGCCAGCCGCAGCCCCTGATGATGGACAGAGTCTAGCTTCTTGATATATGATGCGCGTGCTGACCCATACACCTGACAGCCATAATCGAGCTTTGATCTAATCAAAGCTCTATAAAGTTGTAACAAAATTTTGCTGTCAGAGCCCCAAGTGGTGTTTGCCAGAACTTTAATGATATCCAGAGCCTTGTTACATTTTGTCCTTAGACTGTTAATATGCGGAATAAAGGACAACTTGTGATCAAAAACCAAGCCTAAAAACTTGGTCTGTTCTACTACTTTGATTGGATCACCATCCATCTTCAACTCAGGGTCCAGATGGAGGGATCTCAACTGACAAAAGTGAACAGCCACTGTCTTTGCTTTGGAAAATTTAAAACCATTATCTATTGACCATTTGTGGATCTTGTTTAGATTTAATTGAATTTGCCTCTCTATAATGTTCATGTTTTTGCCCTTATAGCATATGAGGAAATCATCAACATATAAACTACAGGACATGTCTTTTTGAAGACACTGAACAATACTATTGATTTTGATGCTAAACAGGGTCACAGACAAGATGCTTCCCTGAGGAACACCAAGTTCTTGATTGTGAATATCAGACAGAGTGGTGTCTAATCGCACCCTCAAGTGACGATTAGATAGAAAATTCCTAATAAAAATGGGTAAACGGCCACGAAATCCCATGTTATATAAATCTTTCATAATACCATATTTCCATGTCGTGTCATATGCCTTTTCCAAATCAAAAAAGACTGACACGACATGTTGCTTCTGAATAAAGGCATCTCTGATGAAAGATTCCAATCTTATCAAATGATCGAGGGTGCTTCTTCCTCGTCTGAACCCACTCTGAAATTCTGAAATCTGATGTTGAGATTCCAGCATCCAGACGAGTCGATCATTGATCATCCGCTCCATGGTTTTGCAGATGCAAGATGTTAATGCTATAGGCCTATAATTAGAAGGATCATTATGATCTTTACCAGGCTTTGGAATAGGAATAATGGTGGCTTCCTGCCAAGACGTTGGCAGTTGGCCACTATCCCATATCTGATTGAAAAGATTCAAAAGAATCTTGAGCACTGGTTTAGGAAGATGTTTGAGAAAGTCATAATGAATTTTATCAGGACCAACTGCTGTATTATGAGATTTATTGAGAGATTTTAAAAGTTCATCTATGCTGAAGGCTTGATTATATCCTTCAGCATTGTCCGATGCAAAATTTAATGGTTTTCTCTCCTCTCTCATTTTAATAGGTTTAAATTGGGGATGACAGTTGGCTGAAGAAGAATGATGTTGAAATGTTTCGGCCAATCTTTCGACCACCTCAACAGGAGAGGTCAAAAGATTGTCACCATCTTGTAGATGCTGGACTCTGGCCTGGCCCCCCTTGCCTTTTATTTTACGGACCATAGTCCAGACCTTTTTCATAGGTGTCCGAGTATTAATGCCAGAAACATAATCTCTCCAACACTGCCGTTTTGATTCCCATATGATTCTTCGGGCCTGAGCCCTTTTAATCTTAAATTGAGTTAAATTGTCAGCAGTTGGTCTTTGTTTGAATTTTCTCAAGGCCTTCTTTCTATCTTTAATGGCCTTTTTGCAGGCATCATTAAACCATGGATTACGGATGTGCTTAGGAACTGTCGAGGTTTTAGGGATAGTTTCTTCTGCTATAGAAAGTAATTTGGTGGAGAATTGGATAAATGAATCATCTGCTGAGAGCCTCTCCCGACATAAAGTCTGGAAGGACTCCCAATCGGCCTTATTGAGCCTCCATCGAGGCTCTTTTAGGCCTATATTTGGGTCGTCGATATTGACTAAGATTGGGAAATGGTCACTTCCATGGAGGTCGTTTAATACTCTCCAGGAGAGAGGTATGCATATCCAGGTGCACAATTCTAAAATGTATGCACCTTTTGAGGGGGAAAATGATGTATATTAGAGGTCTTTTCCCATTCTGAGTTCAGCCTCTTGGCGTGTTCCGGCCATTCTTATGAAATAAAAGAAGGGGGGAGTGAGTGAGTGATGGGAGAAGTGATGGCAAACAGCAGGGGATCAAAACCTGGAAATCATTTTTGCTGTACCTCATCCCTTAGTGAACCCAGCAACAACCGGGAATTGAACCCAAAGAACCACTTGGTAAGTGCTGGATCCCCCCTATTGTTGCGTTATACAATCAGCAGGGGCTACTGGGGACCTATTCTTCCACGGAACCCCCACGGGATTCGAAAGGAGGGCTATTGATGACAACATTTCGTACATGTCATTGACATCCATTACCACAAATAATATGTTTCTCATGACATGCTTTTGTTTCTATTTCAGGAGAACCTAATGCTGGGGTGACACTCTTTGTCACTCTTGACCTATCACATGCACCGCAAATAAAACACTTCAGACACAACACCAGCATTAAATAGAGCAGTTTTACAACAGATACAACATTCTCAGCACTGAAATTGTCTCCATTAAACCAAATTCTTCTACAAGAGAGAGGTCGACACAAACAACCAATTTCATTACCCAGATGACGAGCGTCCCCTTTTCTGCTGCCACGGGTCAGCTATTCCACACTTTAACATCACAAGTAACAGATGATCAGATCTTTATTGCTTCAATTTTTCTTAGATCCATGTAACTTCACTTGATAACCTTCACAAAATCATGGTCAGCACCACACCACACACTCAATTACCAACCATGGGCATGGCAAACTGCATTGCCTGGTTGGTTGGTCCCTTTTAAAAATTAAATTAAACATACAGAAGAGCATTTGCTACAGCCTTTACAAAACATCATCTGCACACATACAACAATTTTGTTCCAAGCTGGCAGTGCCGAAGGCCCTCACCACAGAAGAGGGGCCGCTAACAACATCAATCGACCCGGCCATTTTGGAGCTCACTTCATCCCAGCAAAACTTCTCCCGGTCACTTATCAGCATCTGGGATGACGTCTATTTCTTAGAAGTAGATCAACTCAAATTGAAGATAAAGAACAGTGATATGGCAAAAAGCAATGGAGCAACCCCAAAACAACTCTGGTTGCTAGAGCTGGAAAATAATACAATGAAGGAGGGGTGGCACAAACTTTTTGATCGTTGCAGTGACATTACTAACAAACTTTATTACATACTGCTCAATAGATTTTTATCCGTTAGAATGAATCAATTTAGAAAGTCCGTACGCACTAAACTAATCAAACCTTCCAAGAAAGCTAAACGTATCGAAATTCTATCAAGTAAAACTCAAACACAACCCCAGAAGCAATTACCACCCCATTCAATATTGGCAATCCCACCTGCTCCACTGTCTCCATCACCTGTACCAGCACCAGCTCCAGCACCAGCACTAATATCACCAGCACCTTCAACACCAGCCTCTCCAGCAGCCTCCACCTTGGAAAACCTATTTCCCTTCTGTGATGAGTGATTGAGTGTTGGGTGTTTTATGCCATACCAACAGCCAGGGTCATTTTCAAGGCGAAAACCAGTTGGGACAAATTCTGTCTTTGGTGATTGAATCTATGAGATGAAGGTGACAGGGCAGGCAAACAGCAGGGGATCAAGACCTGGAAATCATTTTTGCTGTACCTCATCCCTTAGTGAACCACAACACCAACCGGGAATTGAACCCAAAGAACCACTTGGTCAGTGCTGGGTCCCCCCTATCGTCACCTCATATGATCAGCAGGGGCTACTGGGGGCCTATTCTTACCAGGCAACCCCAAGGGGTGTTTTCCCAACTATCAAAGATGTGAAACCTCATCTTTTAGAAGCTAGAAAAGACCAAACATTTTTACAAGAATCCAAATTGGTCATTCTAGACTCACTCATGTTTTTCTTCTGAAGGGTGAGCCCACCCAGAATGTATTATTTGTAATGAGCCTTTAACTGTAAAGCATCTCCCTTTGGAATGCCCAGATTTCGAACAGACTATTCTATCAGGTAATACTGTACAGTCTGATCATAATATCCAATTTTTGAAAAGGCTGGTCTGTATGGACTGATATTGCACTGAGGTAATAGATACCTCATGCACATAAGTGAAATAACAAGTATAAGGATAATGATGGAAGAGGTCACCAGATTGTGAAAGATACGTTATAAAAAAAAGGCAAAATTATAAGGAGAATTCTACATAATATTTTAGTTATTATGGGGAGCGCCTCTGATGGGTATTGTAAACCTGTACTAGTAACGACAAGTGAACAAAGTCTATCAGCGGCAGCACTACCTGATGGGAAAATCAACAAATAAAGGGATATAAAGAATGATGACGTCCGATTAGGGCCAGAGTCATCTGATATACATTTGGATCAGTACAAGTCTTAAGGACTCGGGGGTTTTGTTAGCAACTAATAGCATCTGGTGACATCTGGTGATCTGCAAAGGAATTACAGCAGTCTGTGAGACCAGGCGGAGTTAGGCAGACTTCATCGAGAAAGTTTTCCTCCCTGGTCTATGAACAACTTTGTACACAGGAACAGTACCATTACTATTACAGCACTGGCAATTGTGAGGCTACTGATATTTCACAATAAACTGACTCTCAAACAAGCTTTGAATATGAGCGCCCGAGTGTGGACGAGACCTGCCACTACCACTACCAGATAATAAGGACTAAAGAACAATGACGAATATAATGATAAAAGTGAACAACGACAAATATAATGATAAAAGTGAATTAAGTTCCTCATTCTTTAATAGAAACCCTAAACAAACACTAGGGTTCTATATGATTAGTATATTAAATTTGTATTTATCCTTAGGATAAGAGTGAATAAGTGAGTAATGGATGCTTGACGCCATTTTTTCAACTAAGGAGTGAGTGAGTAGTGGTTACTTGTACTGTCTCTGACACTTTACATTCTCTTCTTAGGTCATCTTGACTGGGGATTTCCTCCAGTTGCCTCTAGCCCCTTCTCCTTCAAATGGCGATCCTGGAAAACACTGTTTCCAGTCAAACCTCATCTCAGGCCTACATGTTGTAATGCCCATGCATGTTTACAGACAGCAAAGTTTGCAGGTAATTACAACAATAAACTGTAAGGTGGTCATAATGAATGCACAACATTGTGACAATGTAATTTTATTTGCTTGTTTAATGAGTGAGTGAGTAATGGATGCTTTACGCCATCTCAACAACTAAGGTCATATTCACGGGGAAAACAGGTTGGGATGAACTCTGTCTTTGGTGATTGTATCTATGAGATGAAGGTGACAGGGCAGGCAAACAGCAGGGGATCAAGACCTGGAAATCATTTTTGCTGTACCTCATCCCTTAGTGAACCACAACACCAACCGGGAATTGAACCCAAAGAACCACTCGGTCAGTGCTGGGTCCCCCCTATCGTCACCTCATTCAATCAGAAGGGGCTACTGGGGGCCTATTCTTACCCGGACCCCCACGGGTTTTCGGGTCAGAAGAGCCCTCCCCCAGCCCAAAGAACCACTTGGATTTATTTTAAGGAGGCTCTTCTGGCCCGATGTCTCTGTGTGGGAGCGGCTGGTCCAGGATTTACAGTCCCCCATTGAAAAGCCTGAGTGAGTGAGTAATGGATGCTTTATGTCGTATCGACAACTAAGGTCGTATTCACAGCAAAAACAGGTTGAGACGGATTTGTCTTTGGAGATCGTATCTATGAGATGAAGGGCAGGCAAACAGCAGTGGATCAAAACCTAGAAATCATTTTGCTGTACCTCATCCCTTAGTGAACCACAGGACCTACCGGGAATTGAACCCAAAGAACCACTTGGTCAGTGCTGGGTCCCCCCTATAACCCCCCTTTACAATCAGCAGGGGCTACTTGGGGCCTATTCTTACCTGGACACCCACGGGGAGATATACGGGCAACAACAATGACATGGGAGTGAGTGAGTGAGTAATGGATGCTTTACGCCATTTCGACAACTAAGGTCATATTCATGGCGAAAACGGTTGTTATCAATGAAAAGATGGACTAAAAGTTGTCAATAGAACAACATGATATATGTACAAGATCTTATCCTAAGGATAAAAACATGTTAATATACTAATCATATCAGACCATACAGACCAGCTGTTTTCAAAAAATGGATGATGCGATCAGACTGTACAGTGTTAAAAAGCTCAGGTAGACCAGCTACCTGATAGAACTGTCTACGTGTCTGTTCAAAATCAGGACATTCCAAAAGGAGATGCTTGATGGTTAAAGGTTGATTACAAACAATACATTCCGGTTGGGGCTCACCCTTTAAAAGAAAAACATGTGTAAGTCTAGAATGACCAATTCTAATTCTGGTGAAAATAGTTTGGTCTTTTCTAGCTTTAAGAACATTAGGTTTAACATCTTTGATGGTTGGGAAAATAGAATGCAGTTTGTTATTGGGGAACTGGTCCCATTCATTTTGCCATCTCTCATTGATGTATTCAACGATTCTCGGTTTAAAATCTATGTGAGGAATTGGAAAAGGAAGGACTGCTTTGTCCAATCCCTTCTTGGCCGTTTGGTCAGCTAACTCATTACCATGAATGCCTACATGACCCGGTATCCAACAGAACTGAACATCAAATCCTGAGTTGGACAACTTTTGTAGCCAAAGAAGAATTCTCATAATGAGTGTATGTTCCGTTTTTAAAAATTGCAAAGCCTGAAGACAGGACTTTGAGTCGGTAAAAATAATGAAGTTCTTTTCCTCTGCCTGCTTAATTGCCTTCAAAGCAATAATAATGGCAACTGCTTCAGCTGTAAAAATAGAACTGAAGTCAGGTAGACGGGCGAAGTGTTTCTTACCGCAGCAGACAGACGCTGCTGCAGCACGTTTCCCATCCTTTGAACCATCAGTGAAAACAGGAGAATGATGAGGAAATTTGTTTCGAACTTCATGATACCGGGACACATAATCCAATGGTTGAGTCAGTGACTTTTTGGATTTGGTGAGGTCAAAGTTGATGTTAGGTGGTTTGAGTCTCCATGGAGGAATGACTGAAAAATGAGGCTGTTTCAAAACATCAAGATCTACAAAGGCATTTGCTATGTGAGGTTTCAATCGAATGCCAAAAGGTTGGATGTAGTTTGGTCTGGCAGCATAGAGATGTTCGTTTTGGGGTTGAAATACGCACTTAAAGGCAGGATTAGAAGCATTGGTTTTTAACTTAATGATGAATTGAAGGGAAAGTTTTAATCTTCTATTGGTTAATGAAGATTCCCCTGCCTCAACATAGAGGCTTTGGACTGGCGATGTCCTAAAAGCACCCAATGCCAGCCGCAGCCCCTGATGATGGACAGAGTCTAGCTTCTTGATATATGATGCGCGTGCTGACCCATAGACCTGACAGCCATAATCGAGCTTTGATCTAATCAAAGCTCTATAAAGTTGTAGTAAAATTTTGCTGTCAGAACCCCAAGTGGTGTTTGCCAGAACTTTAATGATATCCAGAGCCTTGTTACATTTTGTCCTTAGACTGTTAATATGCGGAATAAAGGACAACTTGTGATCAAAAACCAAACCTAAAAACTTGGTCTGTTCTACTACTTTGATTGGATCACCATCCATCTTCAACTCAGGGTCCAGATGGAGGGATCTCAACTGACAAAAGTGAACAGCCACTGTCTTTGCTTTGGAAAATTTGAAACCATTATCTATTGACCATTTGTGGATCTTGTTTAGATTTAATTGAATTTGCCTCTCTATAATGTTCATGTTTTTGCCCTTATAGCATATGAGGAAATCATCAACATATAAACTACAGGACATGTCTTTTTGAAGACACTCTACAATACTATTGATTTTGATGCTAGACAGGGTCACAGATAAGATGCTTCCCTGAGGAACACCAAGTTCTTGATTGTGAATATCAGACAGAGTGGTGTCTAATCGCACCCTAAAGTGACGATTAGATAGAAAATTCCTAATAAAAATGGGTAAACGGCCACGAAATCCCATGTTATATAAATCTTTCATAATACCATATTTCCATGTCGTGTCATATGCCTTTTCCAAATAAAAAAAGACTGACACAACATGTTGCTTCTGAATAAATGCATCTCTTATGAAAGATTCCAATCTTATCAAATGATCGAGGGTGCTTCTTCCTCGTCTGAACCCACTCTGAAATTCTGAAATCTGATGTTGAGATTCCAGCATCCAGACGAGTCGATCATTGATCATCCGCTCCATGGTTTTGCAGATGCAAGATGTTAATGCTATAGGCCTATAATTAGAAGGATCATTATGATCTTTACCAGGCTTTGGAATAGGAATAATGGTGGCTTCCTGCCAAGACGTTGGCAGTTGGCCACTATCCCATATCTGATTGAAAAGATTCAAAAGAATCTTGAGCACTGGTTTAGGAAGATGTTTGAGAAAGTCATAATGAATTTTATCAGGACCAACTGCTGTATTATGAGATTTATTGAGAGATTTTAAAAGTTCATCTATGCTGAAGGCTTGATTATATCCTTCAGCATTATCCGATGTAAAATTTAATGGTTTTCTCTCCTCTCTAATTTTAATAGGTTTGAATTGGGGATGACAGTTTGCTGAAGAAGAATGGTGTTGAAATGTTTCAGCCAATCTTTCGACCACCTCAACAGGAGAGGTCAAAAGATTGTCACCATCTTGTAGGTGCTGGACTCTGGCCTGGCCCCCTTTGCCTTTTATTTTACGGACCATAGTCCAGACCTTTTTCATAGGTGTCCGAGAATTAACGCCAGAAACATAATCTCTCCAACACTGCCGTTTTGATTCCCATATTATTCTTCGGGCCTGAGCCCTTTTAATCTTAAATTGAGTTAAATTGTCAGCAGTTGGTCTTTGTTTAAATTTTCTCAAGGCCTTCTTTCTATCTTTAATAGCCTTTTTGCATGCATCATTAAACCATGGATTACGGATGTGCTTAGGAACTGTCGAGGTTTTAGGGATAGTTTCTTCTGCTATAGAAAGTAATTTGGTGGAGAATTGGATAAATGAATCGTCTGCTGAGAGCCTCTCCCGACATAAAGTCTGGAAGGACTCCCAATCGGCCTTATTGAGCCTCCATCGAGGCTCTTTTAGGCCTATATTTGGGTCGTCAATATTGACTAAGATTGGAAAATGGTCACTTCCATGGAGGTCATTTAATACTCTCCAGGAGAGGTCCAACAGCAGACGAGGGTCAGCTAATGTTAAGTCAATAGCAGAATAAGTTCCATAACCCGGATGTAAATAGGTGTAAGAGCCATCATTTAAAACACATAAATCTAGATTATTAATAATATCTTCAATCATCCTGCCCTTTTCATTATACCTGTCACCACCCCATAAGGGATTATGACCATTGAGATCTCCCATTATGAGGACTGGTGACGGTAATTGGTTTAAGAGATTTTCTAATTCTTGTCTATTGATGTTTGAATTTGGTGGAAGGTAGAGTGAACAAAGAGTAATGGTTTTATGTAATGTCACTCTAACTGCTATTGTTTGAAAATTGGTATTTAATGGAATAAGACTATGCATGATATCTTGTCTTATTAAAACGGATGAGCCCCCTGAGGCTCTTCCACCATCAGGGGCGTATGTATTATAAATACAATAACCTTTAAAAGAGATGTTATCGTTTCTCTTTAAAAGTGTTTCTTGGAGACACAGGGCAAGAGGATTGAAGTGATTGGCGAGAATTTTTAATTCATTAAAATTGGCTCTGAAACCTCGACAATTCCATTGGAAGATAGATCTTCCTGCCATCAAGGTGGATGGACAGGAGATCGCCCCCTGATCTTATTTTGGGGGGACGCGCTGCGACTTGCAGGCGCAGCTTCTTCCATCTCTACTTCATTCAAATTTTCGAATCTGTTAGCCAAAGGCAACGGATTCCTATCTATTTTACTTTCTTTAGTAGATTTTTGATTGTCAGTCGAAGCTTCAGAAGAGCCTCGACTGTTACGACTTTTTTTTCTGTTTGTCGTTGAAGTAGATGGTTTGGACTGTGGACTGGGTTTAGATGATGTCGTAGCACTTATACTGGGCTCAGTTTGTGTAACCTTTCCGGCTACCACGACCTGGATGCTTGAGGGACTACGCACTGGTTTATCCTTTTTCAACCAGGTGTAATCTGTCTGGCATTCAACCGTCCTGAGTTTAGGCTTAACCGCGGCCGCATAGGAAGTGGCTCCAGGGACTCGAGTGGTCCCTTCTACCATCTTCCTAGCTTCCGGGTAGCTGACATGATTTTCAGCTTTAACCCTTTGGATTGCTTTTTCTTTCACCCACACAGGACAGTCTTTGGATGTGGCCATATGGGCACCTTGACAGTTTACGCATTTAGCATCATTGATGCACTCTACGTTGTCATGTCCCTTCTGGCCACATCGGAGACAAGTCTGCTCGTTAGAGCAGGAGTCTCTGCCATGACCATACCTCTGGCATTTAAAACAGCGGAGTGGATTTGGTATAAACAAATCTACATCAACGCGGAGATAACCAACTTTAAGTTTCTTGGGAGGAGAAGGTCTCTCAAAGGTGATGATGTAGGTATTAGTCTGAATGACATTACCATCTTTCCTAATGGAAATCCTTTTAACAAAGGAAACACCTTGAGGACGCAGTTCTCTTTTGATTTCATCCTCACTAACATCTTTAAGGTCTCTACATCGGATAACTCCTTTGCTAGAGTTTAGAGATCTGTGAGGGGAGGATTTCATGCCTATACCTGCTAACGTGGTGGCACGAAGCAGGTTGGTGGCATGAGCCCTCCTATCACACTCCACAAGAATTTGGCCAGATCGCAGTTTACGAATGTCCTTCACCTCGCCAGCTATTCCCTCAATGCCTTTACTTATGGCAAAAGGAGAAAGCTTTGACAAAGGATTCGCATTGTCGGAAGGTTCAAGTACAACAAACCTTGGCCAGTAATCATTACCATTATCCACAGTCCTAATCTCGCCTTCGTTTTCAGATGAATCCGAATCCGGATGCTTTCGTTTGTCGGGGGTTGTAGTGAGTGTATCCATATGAGTATACTCGGTTTTCATCCCCCTTGCTCCCCACCCACCACGGAGTCCTACAAGGGGATGTGCAGAGCCGAGGCAACCATCGGATACACACCAGAGATACAAGGGGGATATACTGTAGCAGTCAACCAACTACTACATTAGCCCTAGCCACTGCCTTCTAGGATACAAAGAGAAATAATTTAGAGAGATTAGTCAGAAAACAATAACTGTCCATTTGAGCTTAAAGAAGAAAGCCACTGATGTTATGGGCAAAATAAATTTAACTTATAGATATCCTAGGGCTTAGCATGACCAGCCGATTGATTGGATCGGGCCTCTCCAACCTCCCGTCTAGATGAATTTAGAGCCAAAGTGCAATATTGGGCAAGAGGAGGAACACTATGAACCCGCAGTCTTCGAAGGCCCATAGCCTCGCAGATGCCCTCATGACACCAGGATCTCCGCCTCCAAACAACACGGGTCGCAATTCACGGCAAACAAATTGCCCCATTTGTCGCCTCCTACGATCAGCAAGGGGATGCTAGGGACCTATTCTTCCCAGGAGGCTCCCGAAGGAACCCCCACCCCGGATCCCCACGGGGGACAATGACATGGGAAGATCAAAGACAGTTGATTAAAGGTATAACTAGACCATTGGTTACTGGGGGAACATGCATTGACTACTTTCTTACAAATTCAGAATATGTCTCTAATTTTGGTATACTTAATGATATAATTTCAGATCATTTACCTATTTTTATAATGAGAAAAAACAGACATATCCAAAAGCGAATCTATATTAGGGATTATAAGAAGTATGATAGGGAAACTTTTGTACAAATCCTTCAACAACATAATAGAGAATTGTTTTTCAGCCAGGATGACCCAGATTATCTGTGGACTTTGTTATATGATAGCATACATGATGTTCTATCTATAATGTGTCCAATTAAGTTAAAACGTGTAAGAGTGGATTCACCCAAATGGTTAACGCCGAGTCTATGTGATTTAATGAATGACCGTAACTACTACACTAGAAAGGCTTGACAAACTGGTGGTGATTTTTATTTCTTGATGTCACGTTACCTACGGAACCAATGCAACAAGCATATCAATAAGGCAAAAGGTGATTTTATAAAACAAAAATTATCTGAGACAAAGAATGAACCGAAAAAGTTCTGGCGGGAAATTAATTGCCTATTAACATCAAGCAGTAATGTAGATGTAAACCGTAAATTACTAGACCCTGATACCAATAACCTGGTTGTAGAAGCTGAAGGGTGCAATGTACTAAACCGTTTCTATGCCAGGGTAGGGCATCGGATAGCTATAGAGTTAGAGGGTTATAGTCCATGGAATGCTGGTCTCCAAAATCTTGATAATGATGATAATAAAACTGTTGCGTTTGATTATATCATGGAGGATGAAGTAATACATCTGTTCAATCAGATAGACTTAACTAAGGCAAGTGGTTATCAGAATATTAGGATGAGTGTTATGATAACTGCTCTAATGTATTATTCTAGTGAAATGACATATTTGTACAATTGTTCCATCAGAGTTGGTAGATTCCCTATAGAATGGTGTGTAAGTACAGTCACCCCCATACCGAAATCAGGGAACTTGCAGATTGTGTCAAACTGGAGACCAATTGCTATTACACCACTTCCTGGTAAGATTATGGAACGGTTGATCCATCGAAGACTTCTGGATGTACTAAGTGAGAACAACTATTTAGATGATAGACAGTTTGGTTTTCGTCCGGGGGGTTCTACAACACAGGCTGTATTTACTTTAACCAATGATCTTCTCCGTGCTATGAATAGAGGTGAAATTTGTGGATTGACGTTTTTCGATCTATCTAAAGCTTTTGATAGTATAAACCATCAACGTTTACTACTGAAATTGTCAAATTTAGGACTGTGTCGGAATTTACTGGCCTAGTTTGAAAGTTATTTGACTCGAAAACAATATACTCTATTTAATGGAAATTGCTCAATCAAAATGCCTGTATCTGCAGGAGTACCACAGGGGTCTGTTCTGGGGCCGCTACTGTTTATTTTGTACATAAATGATCTCTGCGCACAAATTCAACATGTAAATATTATACTTTATGCTGATGACTGTGTACTATATGGCTCAGATTGTAATTTACTTGACGTCCAAAACAATTTGCAATTGGCGGTGAGTGGACTTTACTCATTGGAGTAAAATTAATAGGCTTAAGGTAAATGTTTCAAAAACAAAGGTGATGACTGTTGGAACTAGGGAAAAATTGAGACGTAGTGGTAATATGAAGATTTTTATTGATAATATGCAAATAGATCATGTACTGTCATACGTCTATCTAGGTGTAACAATCGATTGTGAAATGACCTTGAGCCACCATCTCCATAATCTACATGATCGTGTACAGAAAAAGATATTTCATCTAAGTAAAATCAGAAAGTTTTTGACAAAGTTTGCTTCAATCCAAATATACAAACAAACCATACTTCCCATCTTGGACTATTGTGTTTTTTTGTCGAAAAGTGGAAACCAAAAAGACTATAACAGCTTGCAGATTCTTCAAAATTGGGCACTGCGTACTTGTGTTGGTTATCCCCATGGAAATACTCTGTCTCCAGTAGAACTACATGACGAGTTTAACTTAATTAGTGTAATGCAGCGTTGGGACAAACAGTTACTTCAAATGATGTATTCAATATGTCACGACCCAACATATGTGCAAATTCCAGGTCGAATGGCGCGAAGGAGAAGTAGCACGCTTGCCCGTCGCAACACAAAAACCCAGAATTTAATAGCCTTTTAGGCGAAGCAAGACCAAAACACAAAGAAACCAAACAACCCTAGAGGTAAGAGAACTCCTACCATACCATAATAACCCTAAAACCTTGTAAAAACTTTGAAAAACCCAAGAACCCTAAGCCCCAGCTGGGGCCCAGGGCCCAGGGCCCACACACTGAACTCAGAACTGTACAAACTGACACCAGCAACCGCCCACCGACTCAGAATCCACAATAACCAAACATAACAAACCTCACAACACAAAATGGCAACAAAACAAAAGTCAGACCCTACAACAACCACCGACTTGGAAAGTGAGACCGAACAACCCCTCAAACCAGAACTCCTATTGGACATGAGCAGAGACTCCATAACCCCTACAACCTCCAGAAACAACACCGAGAGCTCAACAACCGAAGATGAAGATGAAACAACCCCAACACCACAAAACCCCTCAACAAGAATCACAAGAAATAAGAAAAAACAAGACTATAAAACAATGGCTACCGGAAAAAAGAACAACCAAAGAACCAGGACCAAAAATGCAAGAAATGTAATAGCCTCACCACCGCACTCAAGACAGCCGAACAAAAAATAGCCAACCTAGAAACACAACTCAATAACACAAAAACCCAAATGAACCTAGAACGGACCCTCAAAGAAGACCAGACAAAAGAACAAAACAAAATAAGCCAAGAAGCAAAAACCGAAATAACCAGAACCAAGAAGGACCTAGAAGACCAGAGAACCCAAAACCAAAAACTTATAGAAGAACTTTCGAGGGCCCAAAAGAACCTGAGAGAAGCAAGAGCCGCAATAAACCAAACTCAAGAGACCCAAGAAACAGAAGTCAAGATGCGCCTCAACATAATCGAAACTCAACTACAAAAATCAAACGAAATGGCGAAAGAACTCCAAAAGAAAAACAAAGAACTCCAAGATAAAATTACAACAACCCAAAAAGAGAACCAAGAAACCAAACAACACAATATCACTATCCAAAAAACACTTGAACAAGCAAAACAAGAGAAGGAAGACCTGACGGCGGCCATCAACAAGAAAGAAGAAATGATTAAGACCCTCATAAGCCGCCATACCCCAACAACCGCCGAGCCCAAAACCCGCAAGCACAAGAACCTAATACTCAGATAAATTTTAAAGTAGGTCGTTTAAAAAATCAAAGGTATATAAAATCACCTTACATCCGGGGCACTTTATTGTGGAATAACTTGGACAAGGATGTGCAACATAGTGAAGACAAGTTTGTATTTAGAAATAATATAAAAAGGGATTTTACTAAGTATAAAGAAGAATGATGTCAGTCTATATGGTATGATATAGAGATATCTGAGAAATGTAAAATTTATGGGAGTGAGTGAGTGAGTAATGGATGCTTTACGCCATTTCGACAACTAAGGTCATATTCATGGCGAAAACGGTTGTTATTGTGATGAACGGCTATTCAGCCAAAATACATAGAGGTTAAAATAATAGAAATAAGGTAATAATAGAAATAGATGTAAAGAACGAATATGTAAAGAACGAAGAACGAAATAGATGTAAAGAACGAATATGTAAAGAACGAATAACGAATATGTAAAGAACGAATAACGAATATGTAAAGAACGAATAACGAAAACGTAATGGAACGAAACCCGGAAATATGTAAACCGGAAGTGGAATGTAAACCGGAAACGGAATATATAAACCGGAAGTGACGTCAGTTGTAGGTCACGTGACCGAAGGCAGCCAATCAGAGCTGACCTCTCTAGTATATAAAGGGGCGGTGAGGCCCGAATAAACAGAGTTCTTTAACAGTTCTCCTGGTGTCCAGACGTGTCCTCTTTCCTGAAACAACCGCTAAAGATGAGCCGAACAGAGTAATTAAGCCGAAGTTAGGACAAAACAGTCGAAGTTCGAGATAGGTAGTAGAAACATAGGGTAAGGGGCCCGATGGCCCGAAGAACGAGGAACGAGGGAACGGAGTAGGGCACGAAGGCCCGAAGTAGTACCGGAAACCGAGGCGTAGTATGGTACGAAGACATGGGGAGCGGAACGAGGGAGCGAAGTCCGCGGGGACGAGGGCGCGGCATGCTCGGCCCCACGCTACCAAACAATAGGCGACCGTCGGCCCGTCGCCCCCGCGGACCGGAACTCAGGGGTGGACCGCCCCCCGGCCGACCCGTACCCCTACCATAATTTCCCTCCCCCGCAGTCCTCCGTCGACATCGAGTGCCGATTCCCGATCGATTCGCTCAGCCCCCCCTCGTGCGCGAGGCACGACTCTAGAAACACATCTCGGTTCTTGGCCCGGATTCCCCGTCCGCCCCGAGACCCGAACAACCCCCACGTTCCTCTGTTGTAAGAATCGGCAACCCCGACTTACCAGAGAACGTCACATTATCAATGAAAAGATGGACTAAAAGTTGTCAATAGAACAACATGATATATGTACAAGATCTTATCCTAAGGATAAAAACATGTTAATATACTAATCATATCAGTCCATACAGACCAGCTGTTTTCAAAAAATGAATGATACGATCAGACTGTACAGTGTTAAAAAGTTCAGGTAGACCAGCTACCTGATAGAACTGTCTACGTATCTGTTCAAAATCTGGGCATTCCAAAAGGAGATGCTTGATGGTTAAAGGTTGATTACAAACAATACATTCCGGTTGGGGCTCACCCTTTAAAAGAAAAACATGTGTAAGTCTAGAATGAGCAATTCTAATTCTGGTAAAAACAGTTTGGTCTTTTCTAACTTTAAGAACATTAGGTTTAACATCTTTGATGGTTGGGAAAATAGAATGCAGTTTGTTATTGGGGAACTGGTCCCATTCATTTTGCCATCTCTCATTGATGTATTGAACAATTCTTGGTTTAAAATCTATGTGAGGAATTGGAAAAGGAAGGACTGCTTTGTCCAATCCCTTCTTGGCCGTTTGGTCAGCTAACTCATTACCATGAATGCCTACATGACCCGGTATCCAACAGAACTGAACATCAAATCCTGAGTTGGACAACTTTTGTAGCCAGAGAAGAATTTTCATAATGAGTGTATGTTCAGTTTTCAAAAACTGCAAAGCCTGAAGACAGGACTTTGAGTCGGTAAAAATGATAAAGTTCTTTTCCTCTGCCTTCTGAATGGCTTTCAAAGCAATAATAATGGCAACTGCTTCAGCTGTGAAAATAGAACTGAAGTCAGGTAGACGGGCAAACTGTTTCTTACCGCAGCAGACAGACGCTGCTGCAGCACGTTTCCCATCCTTTGAACCATCAGTGAAAACAGGAGAATGATGAGGAAATTTGTTTCGAACTTCATGATACCGGGACACGTAATCCAATGGTTGAGTCAGTGACTTTTTGGATTTGGTGAGGTCAAAGTGGATATTAGGTGGTTTGAGTCTCCATGGAGGAATGACTGAAAAATGAGGCTGTTTCAAAACATCAAGATCCACAAAGGCATTTTCTATATGAGGTTTCATTCGAATGCCAAAAGGTTGGATGTAGTTTGGTCTGGCAGCATAGAGATGTTCGTTTTGGGGTTGAAATACGCACTTAAAGGCAGGATTAGAAGCATTGGTTTTTAACTTAATGATGAATTGAAGGGAAAGTTTTAATCTTCTATTGATTAATGAAGATTCCCCCGCCTCAACATAGAGGCTTTGGACTGGCGATGTCCTAAAAGCACCCAATGCCAGCCGCAGCCCCTGATGATGGACAGAGTCTAGCTTCTTGATATATGATGCGCGTGCTGACCCATAGACCTGACAGCCATAATCAAGCTTTGATCTAATCAAAGCTCTATAAAGTTGTAGTAAAATTTTGCTGTCAGAACCCCAAGTGGTGTTTGCCAGAACTTTAATGATATCCAGAGCCTTGTTACATTTTGTCCTTAGACTGTTAATATGCGGAATAAAGGACAACTTGTGATCAAAAACCAAACCTAAAAACTTGGTCTGTTCTACTACTTTGATTGGATCACCATCCATCTTCAACTCAGGGTCCAGATGGAGGGATCTCAACTGACAAAAGTGAACAGCCACTGTCTTTGCTTTGGAAAATTTAAAACCATTATCTATTGACCATTTGTGGATCTTGTTTAGATTTAATTGAATTTGCCTCTCTATAAGAAAATTCCTAATAAAAATGGGTAAACGGCCACGAAATCCCATGTTATATAAATCTTTCATAATACCATATTTCCATGTCGTGTTATATGCCTTTTCCAAATCAAAAAAGACTGACATGACATGTTGCTTTTGAATAAAGGTATCTCTGATGAAAGATTCCAATCTTATCAAATGATCGAGGGGGCTTCTTCCTCGTCTGAACCCACTCTGAAATTCTGAAATCTGATGTTGAGATTCCAGCATCCAGACGAGTCGATCATTGATCATCCGCTCCATGGTTTTGCAGATGCAAGATGTTAATGCTATAGGCCTATAATTAGAAGGATCATTATGATCTTTACCAGGCTTTGGAATAGGAATAATGGTGGCTTCCTGCCAAGACGTTGGCAGTTGGCCACTATCCCATATGTGGTTGAAAAGATTCAAAAGAATCTTGAGCACTGGTTTAGGAAGATGTTTGAGAAAGTCATAATGAATTTTATCAGGACCAACTGCTGTATTATGAGATTTATTGAGAGATTTTAAAAGTTCATCAATGCTGAAAGCTTGATTATATCCCTCAGAATTATCCGATGTAAAATTTAATGGTTTTCTTTCTTCTCTGATTTTAATAGGTTTGAATTGGGAGTGACAGTTGGCGGAAGAAGAATGATGTTGAAATGTTTCGGCCAATCTTTCGACCACCTCAACAGGAGAGGTCAAAAGATTGCCTCCATCTTGTAGGTGCTGGACTCTGGCCTGGCCCCCCTTGCCTTTTATTTTACGGACCATAGTCCAGACCTTTTTCATGGGTGTCCGGGAGTTAACCCCCGAAACATAATCCCTCCAACACTGCCGTTTTGATTCCCATATGATTCTTCGGGCCTGAGCCCTTTTAATCTTAAATTGAGTTAAATTGTCAGCAGTTGGTCTTTGTTAGAATGTTCTCAAGGCCTTCTTTCTATCTTTAATGGCCTTTTTGCAGGCATCATTAAACCATGGATTACGGATGTGCTTAGGAACTGTCGAGGTTTTGGGGATAGTTTCTTCTGCTATAGAAAGTAATTTGGTGGAGAATTGGATAAATGAATCGTCTGCTGAGAGCCTCTCCCGACATAAAGTCTGGAAGGACTCCCAATCGGCCTTATTGAGCCTCCATCGAGGCTCTTTTAGGCCTATATTTGGATCGTCAATATTGACTAAGATTGGGAAATGGTCACTTCCATGGAGGTCATTTAATACTCTCCAGGAGAGGTCCAACAGCAGACGAGGGTCAGCTAATGTTAAGTCAATAGCAGAATAAGTACCAAAAACACGGATGTAAATAGGTGTTAGAGCCATTGTTTAAAACACATAAATCTAGGTCATTAACAATCTCTTCAATCATCCTGCCCTTTTCATCATACCTGTCACCACCCCATAAGGGATTATGACCATTGAGATCTCCCATTATGAGGATTGGTGACGGTAATTGGTTTAAGAGATTTTCTAATTCTTGTCTATTGATGTTTGAATTTGGTGGAAGGTAGAGTGAACAAAGAGTAATGGTTTTATGTACTGTCACTCTAACTGCTATTGTTTGAAAATTGGTATTTAATGGAATAAGACTATGCATGATATCTTGTCTTATTAAAATGGATGAGCCCCCTGCACTTAAGGTAATGAAAGCCACCAAACAGATTCTTGCCAGTACAGCAGGGGGCTATGCTGCCTCGGTTGAGATGATTATGTGGGACATCATACAGAATACGATCAAGGCCGACAAAATCATATGATGTTCACGGGAAACTGTGGCCAACATGGTCACCCAAGAACGTACTTCTGGGAGATGGAGACCATGGAAGAGCAAAGCCAGACGATACATCAAGATCTAGGGCGTCGCCCAGGACAAAGGTTCCCAAGACGTGCAAAGGTTCCCAAGACGTGCCACAGTTAGTATGACCATTATGTACTTGAATGAAATTCATGAAGCAATTAACAATAGTTCCTATCTGGTATCTGTATATATCAATGCAATGAAAGCTTTTACAAAAACTAAAATACTATGGAATTACAGGTCCTTTATTGATTTGGATTAAGCACCATCTCAATGGTCGCTTGCAATGTACAGAGGCTAATAATTTAATATCTACCAACCTACCTATGTCCTGCAGTATTCCGCAAGGTAGAGTCTGTGGGCCAAAGTTCTTCATTTTATATATCAGTGACATAGAGTGCATTTTGAATCAGTGCAAGGAATCTTTGTATGTAGACGATATTGTTTTATACTATGCTGATCACGGCGAAAACAGATTGGGACGAACTGTCTTTGGTGATTGTACCTATGACATGAAGGTGACAGGGCGGGCAAACAGCAGGTGAACTCCTTTGTGTGCTCTAGCTGTAATTTGCAGTAGCCTTAGTTTTCAACCTGTCATATGACAAGTCAATATGCAAGAGTGATGGACGTTTATGCCATACCGTCAGCCAGGGTCATTTTCACGACAAAAACTAGTTGGGAAGATTTCTGTCTTTGGTGATCGGATCTATGAGAAAACGGGGACAGGGCAGGCAAACAGTAGGGAATCAAAACCGGGAAATCAGTTTTGCTGTACCTCATCCCTCAGTTAACCCAGCACCAACCGGGAATTGAACCCAAAGAACCACTTGGTCAGTGCTCGGTCCCCCATTTGGTTGCCTTGTACAATCAGCAGAGCTACTGGGGGCCTATTCTTTCCCCGAACCCCTATGGGGTCAATGCACAGTTTGTGAGGGTTAAACCTAGTATTTATCAAAATGAATGCTGCTATAGATTTGTTTGTTTGTTGGGTAAGTTTAATGTCCGGCCAACCCTTTAGGGTTCTTTTACCAGAGGGTTCTTTTACCTGACTGCACAAGGTAAAGCTTTCCAGCTAGTTTCATGCCACAGGGGCAGTGACTGAATCTATGAAATGAGGTTCCTATTTGTAGAAGGGGGCCCAATGCCCTCTTTATAGTTCTGCCCTATTGAGATATTATGTCCTAGGCCCACACAATACCCCACCCAGTCCTGTTATGCTGGCACCGTACTAACCAGTCATCTTTTTGTGGTTCTTACTTTATACCAAGTGCCAGGCAAGCAGTGACCACTGCCATTGTTAAAGTCTATGGTGTGACTCGGTCAGGGATAAATCCCAGGACCTACCAGACTTGAAGCGGGCACTCTACCAATTGAGCTACTGAGTCTGGTCTCCCCATTTGACGCCTTCTATGAAAAGCAAGGGGCTACGTCGTAGACATTCTCCCCAGGATGCTCCTGCAGTGTTAATGTGACTTTGCAATCATCAATTCTTTTACCAACTACAACCGATTACATTCATTACCATAAGAATATTAATTAATCCCATATATGTAGTATAGTTTAAAAGCATTCTTTGATTTACAGAACAACGTGAGGGAACACCAGATGCATGGGAAATCTATGTGAGGGAACACCAGATGCATCAGTAGATAGATTGAACAAAGGCAAGACCTTTCTTCTTAGCCACCCAGAAAAACTAGTTAATCTTAGCTTCAGACGATGATATGGCTCATTTCAACAAACATAATATTATCACGTCTGGTCAACCACACAAGGTTCTTTCCAGACATACAAGGTAGTGCTTTTCAGCTTGCAGGAGAAACCCACCACCGGGTGCAATACCCTATTCTTTTCGAAGAGTTGCAAGGGGTCTTTGATGTGCAGTGCCATAGTATGCGATATCCTACTCATTTTGAAGAGCGGCAATATCCCATAGAAAGGACAACACACCCGGCCTTGGATGACCCTGTTAGGAGCACAGGGTGGCCCATGGACCCCAGACTCTTAGATCCTTTCTTAGATTTTATCCATGAGTTGGCATTCTTGAAGGAATTTGAGAATCTTTTTATTATCGGTGTTGTTGAAAACAGCCCTAATCGATGTTCTGTTTTGGAGATGCTGCTTGCGACTATCATCCATGGAGCATGCTCCTTTGTATACATTTAAATTATTATTGCCCTCAGAATTTGTTACCTGCCCAGGGATGTATAAAACTAACTGTATAAACTTCAGTTAGCACCTTCAATCATTTTTTCCTGATGTATATTGCATTGTTATAATGAAGATCCCTACTTTGTACACATTAGAAATCCATCCAATCCCCAATCAAAATATCGTCTCTTTTGTTTTTGCTGAATTGAACCATGTAAAAGATAATCATCTGACCATTACATATAGAGAAAATAAAATTACTTTTGACAGGATTATTTGTTTAACATAAGTGTAATAGACACAGTTTTAAAAATGTGAATCACATTTCACATTCATTTTGTGAGTGCAATTCCCATTCACTCATCTTGAGAATGCGACTTGCATTCACTTTCACTTATGTGAATGCGATTCATCACACTGAGGAATGTGACTTGCATTCTCACTTATTTTGGGGAATGCAATTCCCATTCACACTTTTTTAGGAAATACAATTCACATTCACATTTAATAAGGAATAAGTGAGTGAGTAAGTAATGGATGCTTTAAGCCGTTTTAATCACTAAGGTCATATTCATTGCGAAAACAAGCTGGCACGGATTCTGTCTTTGGTGATTGTACCTATCAGATGAAGGTGACAGGGCGGAAAAACAGCAGGGGATGACTAAGTAATGGATGCTTTAAGCCGTTTTGACAGCTAAGGCAATATTCATGGCAAAAACAAGTTGGGAAGAATTCTGTCTTTGGTGTCATTTTGCTATACCTCATCCCTTAGTGAACCAAGCACCAACCAGGAAGTGAACCCAAAGAACCACTTGGTCAGTGATGGGTCCCCCCTATCCTCACCTTCAATGATCAGCAGGTGCTACTTGGGGCCTATTCTTACCCGGACCCCCACGAGGTCCATATCATGGTGGCTCTTATGTCGTTAACCTTTGATAGTGGATAGGGACACTCATTCATTTGTATCCTTCTTAATCTTGATAGGTTTCATTTCAATTTTGATTCATCATTTTCTTTCCCATTTCTAGTTCCTGGATACTTTGTGGAGCACCAGTAACATGCTTCTGTTCACCTGAAAATGGCTTTGTTGACTGCAGAGGCCCCGACATAATATCTGGCCCCAATTTCAAGTGATAACCTACAGGACTACATTATCTCTCAGTATCATCAGTACATCGCTACCAAGCCTACGTACACTCAACTTGACCCTATGGACGTCTCTCACTGAATTCTATGTATAAGAAAATGATTATCTCATTTTGTGTCAAAAAGTACTCCCCTGACCAAAAACTGAGGAATAAGTGAGTGAGTAAGTAATGGATGCTTTAAGCCGTTTCAATCACTAAGGTCATATTCATTGCGAAAACAAGCTGGCACGGATTCTGTCTTTGGTGATTGTACCTATCAGATGAAGGTGACAGGACGGGAAAACAGAAGGGTATCAAAACCTGGAAATCATTTTTGCTGTACTTCATCCCTTAGTGAACCACAGCACCAACTGGGAATTGAACCCAAATAACCACTTGGTCAGTGCTGGGTCCCCCCTATTGTCACCTCATGCGGTCAGCATGGGCTACTGGAGGCCTATTCATACCCGGAACCCCCACAGGGTACATACAACCTGATGTAATAGGCGATAATCTGGTAGCCTGATGTTTATATATAATGACTTGATTGATCTTCGATCTAAAACATGTACTGTTATATTATATTTAAAGACTCTTGCTGCACCATGGATGCCAAACCACTCCAATCAATACTGGTGTTAACCGACTCTCGTGTAACTGGTAATTCAGTTGGGTGTCAGTTTAAGAACCATTATTAATTTTTTTTTTTTGTAAAGAGCAGTGCTCGTTTCATTTCACAATGAAATATACAGGTCTTATCCAAGAACCATTATTTTAAAACGGAAAGTGAGTCCCATGAGCGGAATACCGGTCGACTAAGATGGGTGTTTGGGACACTGATTTGGAATTGAATCTGAAATAAGTAAAGTGTTGGTAGTAGATTAATTAGGTCAATCAGTAGGGTCACGACCTCCTTGATAGAAACATCGTCTACATACATTAAGTTGAATTGGATATCAGTTATAAAATATGCAATTAAGTTACAAAAGCAGAACCATTTTCAAGTATCTAGTACAGATACAATGGGAATACAAACATTGATTTGATTACTTTGAGAAAGTTTTACAGCGAAAACCCAACATAGGCATAGTAAGAGGGATATAGGTGGGGCGGAAGTTGATAAGGTTTGAAAGGGTATAAAATGTTTCTCGTTCCGTCTTACAGCTTCTTCACGGTCAGTCGCCAATGCTAACAAGCGACTGGGTCAGGACAGTGTCCAGTATCCCGCACATCTTCATTACAGTTGGGTCAAGTTCGAGTGCAAACATGCCGGCAAAGTACGCAAGACTGGAGCCGGGGCCCGTCAGCATCAAAGGTGGGACATATTTCTTGATGACATTTTTTTCCCCTTTCTTTTTAGAGAGAGGAGCCAGTGAATTTGGAATGGAATGGGATATTGTCGTTATCTCAAATAGTTGTGATGCCAAATATCATTTCATTATGAGTATTGGTTCATATTTTGCACACAGTGTCCTTCTTCGAGGGAAACAACAACCAATTACTACTAAATGTTTTAAAGAAATTAAGTGATAGGACTGATCTTAGGTAGTAGGATCTTTACAGTTGACTTCCTCTAAACTTAGAAATATTAAACCAGTCTTATATAAATACTTTTCTTTTAATAGATCGTACAAGAAAGGATGTGAGATGAAGGTGGTGTTGAACGCTTACGTCACCGACGGCTCCCTGAGGGTCACCACTTTCGAGCCCATCCACTCGCGATATCCCGTCACCATCCAGGCATTCAAGTCAGTCCCTGAGGTAAGTTGCAATTTATATAGTAACTTTTAAGTATTACTTATATGGGTGTCGTAAAACATTCCCTGCTGCGCATGATTTTCAGTTAGATTACCCTAAATTATAATCGTCTGGTAAATTACGCACATAACAATTGTGAAAACATATTTTTTATAAAGTTAATTAGGAATACGAAAATGGCAATATGATATGGGTATTAGGGTCATTGCCCACACCAATTAATACTAAATTAAGGTTGATATACTGATGATTCGATCCAAGTGCCATCCATGTACCCATGTACCCAAGTACAGACCACGTACCCAAGTAAGGACCAAATAGGGACCAAGTACAGGCCAAGTACCCAGGTACGGGCCAAGTACCCAGGTACGGGCCAAGTACCCAGGTACGGGCCAAGTACCCAAGTAAGGTCCATGTACACCTAAGTCCCGTCCATGTAAGCCTAATGGCAATTTCATGTAGGAGGTTTTTATTTGTTCATCTAGGAACTCAAGCTGTCCCTGCTATCCATTGACTCCATTGTATTACACACCAAGGACATAGTTTTGTTTACATAGATTACATAGACAGGGGCGGACCCAGGGTCTGTCTTCTAGGGGGGGCAAAATATCTGCCACCACCCCCATGATTTACCTTGCAAAATTTCTCCTCATACTTGTCAAAACTACGAGAGTTCATTTTTGGTCTAGGGGGGGCAATTGCCCCTTTTGCCGCCCCCTCCCCCCTGGATCCGCCACTGATAGATTACATTGAAATATTTTTCATACGGTTTTATTGCGATGAACAGTCTGAATTCTTTTACAAATTGATAATTGGTTACATTTTGCTTTGCAGCGACGACTCGGCGACATGAAGCAGAACACCCAGTCAAAGGCGGACTTCATGGTGAAGACCCACGTGAAGGCGGCGCAGGTGGCGGCCATCCTAAACAAGGAGAATGGGCTATGACTGACTGCAAAGGACATCCACAACTTGTGCAGGAATCCAGAGGTGAACGAGGAGCTACGCTTCCTGAGTGAGGTCGGAGACCTCTACAGGGACGACCCCACGGCGATAATCCATGTCACCTTCAAGGGTGGCCTAGATGTGGACTGGGTCTACATTCAGACAACGGAGATGAGGCGGAACTACAAATGTTACCCTGAGGTGATTTCAGCCGATATGACGTACCAGGTGAATGATAAAGACATGCACCTGGTCACGTTCATGGTCATCGACAACGAGGGACATGGACGGACGATAGCCCACGCGATTGTCTGTAATGAGAAACAGTATCTGATGTCAAAGTTCCTGACCATGTTCGTCCAGTACAACTCGCTGGAATGTGCTCAAACAGAAGCGGTTCTGGTCGACAAGTCATTTGTGGAGATCAAGGCCATCCATCAGGCAATGCCCCTTGTCAAGATTCACCTCTGCGTAAGTTAACAGAGAAGCGCCTCGAGAAGGTTGTCAAGTTGCTGGAGGGTGTTGTCTACGCCTACACCCGCGAGGATTACGAGAAGGCCCTGGAGTTATTGTACAAGCAGCCAGATCTCAAGAAATACAAGTCCTACTTCGACGACAAGTGGAATAAGTGCAAACACCACTGGTCACAGTACCAACGCCGAGGAGTACCGACTTTCGAGGCTAGGACCACAAACTACCTCGAGTCGTTTCACCAGAAACTTAAGCGTATCGTGACGGCCAACACCAGCATCCTGGCCCTCGTGAGGGTTCTCTTTGACCTCAGCGAGGAGAAGAGCCGGAGGGAGAAGAAAATGGAACTCCTCAATCAGCTCAAGGTGTCATACAACCTAAAGTACGATACTGAGGTTACCCGGGCACTGTACGAGTATTCCTCCAGATTCTCGGTGAAGAAGGCCATGGCACAGTATGATAGGGCCATCGCCAACCAGGTGGAAATGACTGTAATGAAAGGTTGGTACGAGTTCACCTATATGTCAATCAGTACAAATTAATTCACGATATTAATGTTTTTTTCAGAAGACTAAGTTATATATTTTGCTTATAACAAATAATATAGCGGTTCAGTAGCGGATTTAGGGGGGGGGGGGGGGGGCACACCAGGCGCGCACCCCCTATTTTTGGCCCGAAATAGATTTTTTGAATGTAAAACTGGCGCTCCCAGAGGGGGCGCCGGGACCCTTTTTAATATGTGCACACTGCCTTTTTCCAATTTCTGGATCCGCCCATGCGGTTTACATAACATTATGTCTACTGTTGATATAGAATAAAGGTTTACCATCAAATCAAATATGTCGACCTTTGCACATAAACACATATGGCGTTGGGAATAATGATAGGTTTTATTTACAAATGTTCCTCCTTTTTTAGGTGAGAACGACGTCCACAAAGTAACTTGCAAAGGGAGGAGTTACGAAGTGACCCTGGGAGCCGATGGATGGGACTGTACTTGCGGATACTACCTCTACAACAGAATATTCTGTCAACACGCATGGTACTGTGTCTGGGAGTACAATTACGTATTCCTCCGGGCACGGATGAAGAGGCTGTGGTACAGGGACGTCAATTCCGAGTACCTCAACAAGGACCAAGTCCCAGATAAATGTTTTACTATATATCTATAACTTGGAGTAATAGAGAATAAAAGAATAAGAGTTAAGGGGGTTACTTCTCCATACGAGTACGGCCCGTGTTAATTGAGGGGCACAGGAGGGCCCGGTGATTGGTTGCTTTTCCTTGTCCAAAGTTGGTTCTAAAATTCAAAATAATTCTCGTGGTTTTCAATCAAACTGTACGACCTGACTAACGATATGTTATGGGGTTTATCGAACTCCTATTTAAATTACATTCGTTATCTT
Source organism: Lepidonotus clava (assembly GCA_936440205.1). NCBI lineage: Eukaryota > Metazoa > Annelida > Polychaeta > Phyllodocida > Polynoidae > Lepidonotus > Lepidonotus clava. Next base: position 39,375,007 of record OW387144.1, on the reverse strand, counting down.
TTCTAGACACTGAAGGAGGTTGGAAGCATCACTTCCGTAGCTTCTGACAAGATCTACATCAAAAGGTTCGAAGTGTTCGAGTGGTTGTATGACTTGTACGTGAAAGGTGGACGCGTCTCCCTACAGGAAATCTTGCAGGGGTTGAGCGCGTACAAGGCCTTGGGTGCAGCGCAAGGAAATGACCCTCAAGACCATACCCAAACAGCTGATTCTACCACCGAGAAGAGCGGCAGCTGCCATGAAGGTGAATAGTTAGGCTTCCTTATACACGAACACTATTGCACCCTTAAAAAAGAGTCTATTACAGCCAAGTTAAAAGAAAGAATAGACATTATGTGAGTTTGTTAATTTATTAAAGGTCGACAGTATGAATATTTTTTGACATTTTGGGAATGGGAAGGATGCGGCTCCCCAACGGCTGAGGATGTCTAAGAAGATTGTTAATGTGTTTTCTATGGGTCGCTTATATAATGATGAAATTGTAGGCTTACTCGGTTTGTTTTGAATCGTCCCCGCCACAAACTGTACAGACACAAGATGTATACATTATGGTTGGGCTAATTGTAATATGGTTTTCAATCCATAAAGGCCACGAGTCGGGCCAGAGTTCTGAGAAGGAAGACGAGGCTTCAGTGTCTTCAGAGGGAGTCAAGGACCGTGTCGATTCTTCAGGCCAATCAGCAGCAGAGGATGCCGGTACGTGTTGTGCATACTATACTATGTAGGTCTACAGTGCTTATTCTTGTGGCAGGAATATATTTATGTACTTATATACATATTATATATATATATATATAAGGAAATGTTAGATTATTTTCCGTTCTAGTTATAAACGATGTCTTTTTTTTAAAATACGGGTACATGTAAAAAAACATCAACTGTAGTTCTTTTTCGTATAGGTAATAAATTGTAAGTATAAGACTTTAACAATTGTTGTTAACAGGCGCCGATGTTAAGGTGACCTCCCGACGTCCTCGGCCACAACGCCCAGAAAAGCCTCCTCGAGGGGAGCCCAAACTCCGACTAGGCCAGTACCTTCAAGACCACATCCCTTTGTGCCACATACCTGCAGCACACCGAAGGGAAAGCCACCCCTGGCATCCTTCAGCACACTGACATCGAACATTCCTGAAAGTAAGACTTCCTTCAACACACCAACCTCCACCCAACCTCCCGTCACGTCGGAGGCAGAGACCACATTGCCACCTAACGTCCCAAGCTCGCCCTTCATCCACACGCCGAGTGCACCCAGGTTCACTCCCACCCAAGAGAATAGAGAGAGGGAATGGGTGAGATCCCAAACCGGGCGGATACTATTCTCGGACGAGAACGGCACCCGGCTTCCAGGTGACACCCCATTCAAATTCCGGGAGAAGCAAGTCAAGAAATTAAGTAAGCCAAGGTCTAACAAAACCCCCAACAAAGGAAGTTCAAAGAAGCGAAGCTCTCCCAACGACGACGACTCCAATGATAAAGACGACTCCAGGTGAACTACTAGATAACGTCATCGCTGCTGTCCTCCCTATCCCGAACGACCCGGACTACACCACGGACATGGTGGTGTGGCTGAATGTGTCACATATTGCGGATGGCGATAAGTTCAGAGTTGGTGGCGATAAGTTCAGAGTGGGTGGCAATAAGTTCAGAGTGGGTAGCGAAACGATTACCAAAGAAGACTTCAGCACCCTAAAGAGAATGGAATGGTTGGGTGACCAGGTAAGAACATATTTATGTTAATGTAAATGATCTACTTATGACTAGGAGTGTGACATAACAAATAAGCACCTGGTGATAAACATGCATGGTATACATCGCTCTAGTCCAATAAGAAAGTCAAGTACATTCATTGACAATATTTGCAATTATCGTCAAAAATATTAAATTGGTCTTTAGACAATTATTTGCGCCTTAAGTTGGGTGAAGGAGAGATTTAGAGAATGATGGGGTTTTCGAATGTGTGCCGATTTTGCCAACCACTCTTACGGTTAACTATTGCAGCATGTCCACACGTTCCTGGGTGTGCTCCAGACAAAACAGAACAGCCAGACGCCACGGAAGATGAAGGTGCTGTCGTGCTTCGATGCATCAGGCTGGCTCCGAAATGAATACAACTGGCTGTACAAAAAGGTATATTATGTGTTAATAAGAGAGCGATTGAGGAGGAATGTAAGGCCAGTCCTGGTGTGAACTATAAAGCATTTTGCCTGACCTTAACATTGTAATTGCAAACCATTTTTGTTGGTAATATGAACAAAACAGTTCAAGTTAAAGGGCGTGTGCGTTAATTGTGTTAAAACTTCATGGAATCAATATAATTATATCAACACTCCATTCAATTTGTTTAGGACGCTCTGGAGGAGTTTGACTGGTTACTGGTGCCGGTATGCCATACCCAACACTGGGTGCTCTTGGCAGCGCGGCCAAAAGCCGGAGAGGTGATGGTTCTGGACTCTATGCCGCACATGAACCGGTGGAGGGATTGCATAGAAGCATGGCGGTAGGTGATACTCTCACAGTCTACATTTTCATTGGACGCTATTTGGGTATAGACTCTATCCCATTACGATATTAGGTGTGCTCAAACTGCATTTGTTATAGCATGCTTATAATAATACATTATATTGTGCAAGTAAAAATAATAGGCTGTTCTTGATTGAAATTGGGAAATATTATGAAAGCCATTGGGGAATACCTAATTGGATAAAACATTAGTCTAACAACCCCTACCAAATAAATATCGCAGTAATATGCTGCAAAGGAGCAAACCTAAGCCACATTGTATACAGACTTGATCAAAGGGTAGGCTCTAAAAAGAGCTGGGACATAATCTATGTTCTAGCTGGTGTAAACGACCTTACCTATAAATTACATGACCATGTATATCTACCTGTATACTCATATGTCGGAGATCTAGTTGAAACTATTTGTGATAGAATGATTGCATTGAAAGAACAGCTGAAAACAAAAAAAATGTGTTTTTCAACCCATCGCTATTGATGGATCAGCTCACTGTAATATTACTCTGAACGATGACTTAGTTCAGAAACAAAATGAGTGAGTGAGTGAGTAATGGATGCTTTACGCCATTTCGACAACTAAGGTCATATTCATGGCGAAAACGGTTGTTATCAATGAAAAGATGGACTAAAAGTTGTCAATAGAACAACATGATATATATATATACAAGATCTTATCCTAAGGATAAAAACATGTTAATATACTAATCATATCAGTCCATACAGACCAGCTGTTTTCAAAAAGTGGATGATACGATCAGACTGTACAGTATTAAAAAGTTCAGGTAGACCAGCTACCTGATAGAACTGTCTACGCGTCTGTTCAAAATCAAGGCATTCCAAAAGGAGATGCTTGATGGTTAAAGGTTGATTACAAACAACACATTCTGGTTCGGGCTCACCCTTTAAAAGAAAAACATGTGTAAGTCTAGAGTGACCAATTCTAATTCTGGTAAAAACTGTTTGATCTTTTCTAGATTTAAGAACATTCGGTTTAACATCTTTGATGGTTGGGAAAATAGAATGCAGTTTGTTATTGGGGAACAGGTCCCATTCATTTTGCCATCTCTCATTGATGTATTCAACGATTCTTGGTTTAAAATCTATGTGAGGAATTGGAAAAGGAAGGACTGCTTTGTCCAATCCCTTCTTGGCCGTTTGGTCAGCTAACTCATTACCATGAATGCCTACATGACCCGGTATCCAACAGAACTGAACATCAAATCCTGAGTTGGACAACTTTTGTAGCCAGAGAAGAATTCTCATAATGAGTGTGTGTTCAGTTTTTAAAAACTGCAAAGCCTGAAGACAGGACTTTGAGTCAGTAAAAATGATGAAGCTCTTTTCCTCTGCCTGCTGAATGGCCTTCAAAGCCATAATAATGGCGACTGCTTCAGCTGTGAAAATAGAACTGAAGTCAGGTAGACGGGCAAAGTGTTTCTTACCGCAGCAGACAGACGCTGCTGCAGCACGTTTCCCATCCTTTGAACCATCAGTGAAAACAGGAGAATGATGAGGAAATTTGTTTCGAACTTCATGATACCGGGACACGTAATCCAATGGTTGAGTCAGTGACTTTTTGGATTTGGTGAGGTCAAAGTTGATATTAGGTGGTTTGAGTCTCCATGGAGGAATGACTGTTAAGGCACTAAGTGACAAAAGGCACTAAGTGACAAAATTTTGTCACTTAGTGCCTTTTTGCCACTTAGTGCCACCTTCAAGGCACTAAGTGACAAAAATGTCCTTATGTGGTAAAGACACTAAATGACAAAACTTTTGCCATTTACTTTCTTTATGTAATTAATTATTTAGTCTCTTTTTATTGATTGATTGATTGATTTTTATTTATCTATGGGTTATTTCCTATTCATTTATCAAGTTTTGTTATTATTTGATAATTATTCTTATTTATTGATTATTCATAAATCGATTAATTATTGATAAATCATTTACTTATTCATTTATTAGTAACTAAATTGCAAATCTTTGGCCATTTACTTAATTTTTGTCATGATTATTTAGTGTCTATTTATCTATTTATCAGGTGATTTTTTATTTATCTATTTATTTAATCTTTTTTAGTTAATTCTTATTATTTATTAATTTTTGTTATTTATTTATTATTTATTTTCATTTGATTATTGATGACTTTTTTTTAATCCATTTAGTGATAATTCATCTATCTATTATTTTCACTATCTTTTATTTATTAATCATAATTTATTAACTTTTATTCACAATTATTAACTTTATTTTCATTGTTTATAGTTTATTTATTATTAATTATTTGAATATTCATTTGTTTAATGATTTATGATTTATGATTTTTTATTACTAATTAACTAATTGTATCTACTAATCATATTATTTATTCACTAATTAATTATTATGGAATATATAATGCTTATCTATCTATAACTTATTCATGAATAAAAATTATTTTGTTCTCTATTAATCACTTTTTATCTATCTATTGATTATCTATTTCTTAATAAATCCTTATTGCTAACCATTTCATATTATTAATTGATTAAAACAAAATTATTAATTAATTAAAACAAAATGAAAAATTTCGAATTATAAATTAATAAAATGATAAAACGTTTGTTGGTTTTAGTTTTTGTCACTTAGTGCCAGTTGAGGTTTTTGTCACTTAGTGCCTTAAGGGTGGCACTAAGTGACAAAAATTCAGATTTTGTCATTTAGTGCCATTTTGTCACTTAGTGCCTTAACAATGACTGAAAAATGAGGCTGTTTCAAAACATCAAGATCCACAAAGGCATTTTCTATATGAGGTTTCATACGAATGCCAAAAGGTTGGATGTAGTTTGGTCTGGCAGCATAGAGATGTTCGTTTTGGGGTTGAAATACGCACTTAAAGGCAGGATTAGAAGCATTTGTTTTTAACTTAATGATGAATTGAAGGGAAAGTTTTAATCTTCTATTGGTTAATGAAGATTCCCCCGCCTCAACATAGAGGCTTTGGACTGGCGATTTCCTAAAAGCACCCAATGCCAGCCGCAGCCCCTGATGATGGACAGAGTCTAGCTTCTTGATATATGATGCGCGTGCTGACCCATAGACCTGACAGCCATAATCGAGCTTTGATCTAATCAAAGCTCTATAAAGTTGTAACAAAATTTTGCTGTCAGAGCCCCAAGTGGTGTTTGCCAGAACTTTAATGATATCCAGAGCCTTGTTACATTTTGTCCTTAGACTGTTAATATGTAGAATGAAGGACAACTTGTGATCAAAAACCAAACCTAAAAACTTGGTCTGTTCTACTACTTTGATTGGATCACCATCCATCTTCAACTCAGGGTCCAGATGGAGGGATCTCAACTGACAAAAGTGAACAGCCACTGTCTTTGCTTTGGAAAATTTAAAACTATTATCTATTGACCATTTGTGGATCTTGTTTAGATTTAATTGAATTTGCCTCTCTATAATGTTCATGTTTTTGCCCTTATAGCATATGAGGAAATCATCAACATATAAACTACAGGACATGTCTTTTTGAAGACACTGAACAATACTATTGATTTTGATGCTAAACAGGGTCACAGACAAGATGCTTCCTTGAGGAACACCAAGTTCTTGATTGTGAATATCAGACAGAGTGGTGTCTAATCGCACCCTAAAGTGACGATTAGATAGAAAATTCCTAATAAAAATGGGTAAACGGCCACGAAATCCCATGTTATATAAATCTTTCATAATACCATATTTCCATGTCGTGTCATATGCCTTTTCCAAATCAAAAAAGACTGACACGACATGTTGCTTCTGAATAAAGGCATCTCTGATGAAAGATTCCAATCTTATCAAATGATCGAGGGTGCTTCTTCCTCGTCTGAACCCACTCTGAAATTCTGAAATCTGATGTTGAGATTCCAGCATCCAGACGAGTCGATCATTGGTTTTGCAGATGCAAGATGTTAATGCTATAGGCCTATAATTAGAAGGATCATTATGATCTTTACCAGGCTTTGGAATAGGAATAATGGTGGCTTCCTACCAAGAAGTTGGCAGTTGGCCACTATCCCATATGTGATTGAAAAGATTCAAAAGAATCTTGAGCACTGGTTTAGGAAGATGTTTGAGAAAGTCATAATGAATTTTATCAGGACCAACTGCTGTATTATGAGATTTATTGAGAGATTTTAAAAGTTCATCTATGCTGAAGGCTTGATTATATCCTTCAGCATTGTCCGATGTAAAATTTAATGGTTTTCTCTCCTCTCTCATTTTAATAGGTTTAAATTGGGGATGACAGTTGGCTGAAGAAGAATGATGTTGAAATGTTTCGGCCAATCTTTCGACCACCTCAACAGGAGAGGTCAAAAGATTGTCACCATCTTGTAGGTGCTGGACTCTGGCCTGGCCCCCCTTGCCTTTTATTTTACGGACCATAGTCCAGACCTTTTTCATAGGTGTCCGAGTATTAATGCCAGAAACATAATCTCTCCAACACTGCCGTTTTGACTCCCATATAATTCTTCGGGCCTGAGCCCTTTTAATCTTAAATTGAGTTAAATTGTCAGCAGTTGGTCTCTGTTTGAATTTTCTCAAGGCCTTCTTTCTATCTTTAATGGCCTTTTGGCAGGCATCATTAAACCATGGATTACGGATGTGCTTAGGAACTGTCGAGGTTTTGGGGATAGTTTCTTCTGCTATAGAAAGTAACTTTGTAGAAAATTGAATAAATGAATTGTCTGCTGAGAGCCTCTCCCGACATAAAGTCTGGAAGGACTCCCAATCGGCCTTATTGAGCCTCCATCGAGGCTCTTTTAGGCCTATATTTGGGTCGTCGATATTGACTAAGATTGGGAAATGATCACTTCCATGGAGGTCATTTAATACTCTCCAGGAGAGGTCCAACAGCAGACGAGGGTCAGCTAATGTTAAGTCAATAGCAGAATAAGTACCATATCCCGGATGTAAATAGGTGTTAGAGCCATCATTTAAAACAGATAAATCAAGGTTATTAATAATGTCTTCAATCATCCTGCCCTTATCATTATACCTGTCACCACCCCATAAGGGATTATGACCATTGAGATCTCCCATTATGAGGACTGGTGAAGGCTACTGGTTAAAGAGATTTTCTAATTCCTGTGTATTATGATTTGAATTTGGTGGAAGGTAGAGTGAACAAAGAGTAATGGTTTTATGTAATGTCACTCTAACTGCTATTGTTTGAAAATTGGTATTTAATGGAATAAGACTATGCATGATATCTTGTCTTATTAAAATGGATGAGCCCCCTGAGGCTCTTCCACCATCAGGGGCGTATGTATTATAAATACAATAACCTTTAAAAGAGATGTTATCATTTCTCTTTAAAAGAGTTTCTTGGAGACATAGGGCAAGAGGATTGAAGTGATTGGCGAGAATTTTTAATTCATTAAAATTGGCTCTGAAACCTCGACAATTCCATTGGAAGATAGATCTTCCTGCCATCAAGGTGGATGGACAGGAGATCGCCCCCTGATCTTATTTTGGGGGGACGCGCTGGGACTTGCAGGCGCAGCTTCTTCCATCTCTATCTCATTCTAATTTTCGAATCTGTTACTCAAAGGCAACGGATTCCTATCTATTTTACTTTCTTTAGTAGATTGTTGATTAACAGTCGAAGCTTCAGAAGAGCCTCGACTGTTTCGACTTTTTTTTCTGTTTGTCGTTGAACTTGATGGTTTAGACTGTGGACAGGGTTTAGATGATGTCGTAGCACTTGTACTGGGCTCAGTTTGTGTAACCTTTCCGGCTACCACGACCTGGATGCTTGAGGGACTACGCACTGGTTTATCCTTTTTCAACCAGGTGTAATCTGTCTGGCATTCAACCGTCCTGAGTTTAGGCTTAACCGCGGCCGCATAGGAAGTGGCTCCAGGGACTCGAGTGGTCCCTTCTACCATCTTCCTAGCTTCCGGGTAGCTGACATGATTTTCAGCTTTAACCTTTTGGATTGCTTTTTCTTTCACCCACACAGGACAGTCTTTGGATGTGGCCATATGGGCACCTTGACAATTTACGCATTTAGCATCATTGATGCACTCTACGTTGTCATGTCCCTTCTGGCCACATCGGAGACAAGTCTGCGCGTTAGAGCAGGAGTCTCTGCCATGACCATACCTCTGGCATTTAAAACAGCGGAGTGGATTTGGTATAAACAAATCCACATCAACGCGGAGATAACCAACTTTAAGTTTCTTGGGAGGAGAAGGTCTCTCAAAGGTGATGATGTAGGTATTGGTCTGAATGACATTACCATCTTTCCTAATGGAAATCCTTTTAACAAAGGAAACACCTTGAGGACGCAGTTCTCTTTTGATTTCATCCTCACTAACATCTTTAAGGTCTCTACATCGGATAACTCCTTTGCTAGAGTTTAGAGATCTGTGAGGGGAGGATTTCATGCCTATACCTGCTAACGTGGTGGCACGAAGCAGGTTGGTGGCATGAGCCCTCCTATCACACTCCACAAGAATTTGGCCAGATCGCAGTTTACGAATGTCCTTCACCTTGCCAGCTATTCCCTCAATGCCTTTACTTATGGCAAAAGGAGAAAGCTTTGACAAAGGATTCGCATTGTCGGAAGGTTCAAGTACAACAAACCTTGGCCAGTAATCATTACCATTATCCACAGTCCTATTCTCGCCTTCGTTTTCAGATGAATCCGAATCCGGATGCTTACGTTTGTCGGGGGTTGTAGTGAGTGTATCCATATGAGTATACTCGGTTTTCATCCCCCTTGCTCCCCACCCACCACGGAGTCCTACAAGGGGATGTGCAGAGCCGAGGTGACCATCGGATACACACCAGGGATACAAGGGGGATATACTCTAGCAGTCAACCAACTACTAGATTAGCCCTAGCCACTGCCTTCTAGGATACAAAGAGAAATAGTTTACAGAGATTAGTCAGAAAAAGAACAACTATCCATTCGAGCTTGAAAAAGAAAGCCACTGATGTTATGGGCAAAATAAATTTAACTTATATATATCCTAGGGCTTAGTATGACCAGCCGATTGATTGGATCGGGCCTCTCCAACCTCCCGTCTAGATGAATTTAGAGCCAAAGTGCAGTATTGGGCAAGAGGAGGAACACTATGAACCCGCAGTCTTCGAAGGCCCATAGCCTCGCAGATGCCCTCATGACACCAGGATCTCCGCCTCCAAACAACACGGGTCGCAATTCATGGCAAACAAATTGCCCCATTTGTCGCCTCCTACGATCAGCAAGGGGATGCTAGGGACCTATTCTTCCCAGGAGGCTCCCGAAGGAACCCCCACCCCGGATCCCCACGGGGGCAGCCAACGCTGACATAAAAATTCAAGCTAACGAGGATAGGGAGACAGAGACAGGAAAAGGCCAGTTTAAGACAGGCAGCAAATGTGACTGGAAAGAGTGAGTGAGTGAGTGTTGGGTGTTTTACGCCGTACTGACAGCTAAGGTCATTTTCACGGCGAAAACCAGTTGGGACGAATTCTGTCTTTGGTGATCGAATCTATGAGATGAAGGTGACAGGGCAGGCAAACAGCAGGGGATCAAAACCCAGCAATCATTTTCGCTGTACCTCATCCCTTAGGGAACCAAGCACTGACCGGGAATTTAACCTAAAAACCACTTGGTCAGTGCAGGGTCCCCCCTATCGTCGCCTCATACGATCAGCAGGGGCTACTGAGGGCCTATTCTTACCCGGACCCCCACGGGGAGGACTGGAAAGAGAAGTGATAAGAGTGTGGAAGAGGCATGATGTAGTCTGGATAAATGGTGAGAAATTCACCCAGGAAAATCTTGAGTGAGTGTATCTATGAGATGAAGGTGACAGGGCAGGCAAACAGCAGGGGATCAAAACCTGGAAATCATTTTTGCTGACCCTTGTTGAACCAAGACACCAACCACAAATTGAAAAAAAAACACACGTGGTCATTGCTAGGTTCCCCTATCATCGCCCTTTACGATCAGCAGAGGCTCTTTGGTGCGTAAATTCTTCCCAGGAAGAAAAGCCCCACCTTGGTACCCCAACAGGGTGCTCACATTCTCAAAAATCATGTTACCACAGCACTTAAAGACAACAAAGCCAGGAGTGATTGAATGAGTAATGGATGCTTTATGCCGTTATGACAACTATAAAGGCAAAAACACAAATATCATAGAGAGGCAAATCCAATTAAATCTGAACAATCTAAGTCAGTGGATGATCACTTTTGTCAGTTGCGCTCCCTCCATCCTGACCCTGAGTTGAAGATGGACGGGGATCCAATTAAAGTAGTAGAACAGACCAAGTTTTTAGGTTTGATTTTTGATCAAAAGTTGTCCCTTATTCCACACATTAATTCTCTAAGGACAAAATGCAACAAGGCTCTGGATATCATCAAAGCTCTGGCAAATACCACTTGGGGTTCTGACAGCAAAATCTTATTACAACTTTATAGAGCTTTTATTCAATCAAATCTAGACCATGACTGTCAGGTTTATGGGAGTGAGAGAGTGAGTAATTGATGCTTTACGGTGTTTTTGATGCTTCACACTGTTCTTGACAAGGTCATGTTCACAGCAAAGACAGGTTGGGACGAATTTGGACTTTAGTGATCATATCTATGAGATGAAGGTATCTTTTAGAGACAAAACGGCTGCCAGGATCTAAGATGCATTTTAACAGCAGCTAGGGCAAAGGAAATCAACTTTAAACTAAAGGGAAATACATTTATTGATGGAAAGAAATATCTCTACAAAAACATAGACAATCTCCTCAATAAATCAGCGGTGGAAAATAATTCTGCTTAACATTTTTATTATACTGATATTGACAACTGCAACTTTGAACTTTAAACAGCACATATTAGAATTACATACTCAATGATACAACAGGAACAAATTGAAGGTTGATTTGCAATTATATAGGTGTACACTTATCATGGAAGGCAAAAAAATTTGGTATAAGGATATCAACTCTTCGCCCCATGGGATTACTATGGAGTCTGTAAAAATAATCAGGGTTGCAGATAGGCTGGCTTTCCCGTCCAACCATGCCTACTTGTTGAATAAGTTTCCTTTTCCTTTTAAATATGAAGGGATTTTTTATTGTGAGTGAGAGAGTGAGTGTTAGTTGTGTTAGGTGTTTTATGACGTACCGACAGCCAGGGTAATTTTGGCAAAAGTTAAGCAATTGTGCACTAAGCAAGAATTAACTATTAATAATAGAAAAACAAAGTACATGATTTTCAAGCTTAAAAGCGCCTATTGATAACTCTGGTTTGAACGTAGCAATAGGATCTAAAACAATAGAGAAGGTAAAGATCTTAAATATTTAGGTATACAACTTGAAAACTGCCTGAGCTTTCAATCACAATTTAATGATACTATTCGTTTATCATCTCATAAGTTATTAATGATGAAAAGTGAGTGAGAGTAATGGATGCTTTATGCTGTTTCGACAATTAAGTTCATATTCACTGCGAAAACAGGTTGGGCGAATTTTGTATTTGGTGATTGCATCTATGAGATGAAGGTGACAGGGCAGGCAAACAGCAGGGGATCAAAACCTGGAAATCGTTTATGCTGTACCTCATCCCTTAGTGAACCACAGCACCGAGCGGGAATTGAACCCAAAGAACCACTTGGTCAGTGCTGGGTCCCCCCCTATCTTGCTTTATATGATCATCAGGGGCTACTATGGGCCTATATTCTACTCCGGAACCCCATGGGGTTAGGACAATCTTAGACTTTGCTGGTTTACTAAGAGTGAGTATATGTCATGGGTTCAGTCAGTGAGACCAGAGGCTAAGCACAGGAGGTTCAGTAGTTATCTACTTGGCAAGGCCAAGACTTTGTATGTCAGCTATGGAATGTGTAAGGAGGATGACTGGGACACTCTCTAGAACTTTATATCCTATTTTGAGTGGATTTCTCCTACTCAGTGTGATCTGCTGACAACAGTGAAGATGAACCCTAATGAGAATATTTCAGACGTTATGGATTTAGCATGGACAGCTTACCATAAGCTAAAGCTGTCACCTTCTGAGAAGCTCTCACGCTTCTTAGATGCTGTCACTCCAAGGTAGAGGGTTGAGATATTGAAGAAGAAACCTTCACTTATGAAGGAAGCTATGTGTGCTGCAATTGATGCAGAGTGTACTTTGTGTGACAGATGAGCAATGATCATGGTTGAGATGGAATCTTTGATAGAAAAGAAACAAGCAGGTAACAGGGGTGCCAATGTGTCCTCTGTTGACTCTGTCTCTTCCTTGGTGAGAGGTGAGGTTAATCCTGATCTCTGGGAGGTAACTAAGGCATTTCAGGACTTGCTGACAGTTGCCTGTAATGGGATCAAGGCTTTGGATCATTACAAACAATGCATTCTGGTGGGGGCTCACCCATTATTGAGATGCACTTGTATATCCCCAAATTTGTGCAGTGCATGGAACCTCATGCTGGTTCTATTGAAATGAGATGGGTTCTATTGAAATGCACACACCTGACGGTTTGTTGAACAGTACTAATTATACCATTATTCTGGCCGCTTTTTTATAAAATGAGCATGAACACCTACATCACCTTTGGGAAGCAGACCTAGTGTCCGTAATGCTGGGGATAAATGATTTCACTATCCTTGATCGTTCCACCTGCAAGGTCAGACTTATTACGCCTTTTACCACAGACTAATAGTTCATAATAAGAACGAAACCCGCAATTTCGATAAATCATTTGCCTGTGAATTTCCTGCAGTTAAAGTCTTGTACTGTCCCATTTACGGCTTCGACAAATGTGACTGTGCGATGTGTCACATGTGGAGAAAGGGTCAAAATATTCTCAGATGGTTTGCTGTAGCTCATCCCTTAGTGAACCAAGCACTAACCGGGAATTGAACCCAAAGAACCACTTGGTCAGTCCTGGGTGGCCCATCGTCGCTTTCTATGATCAGCAGGGGCTACTAAGGGCCTATTGTTACCTGGAACCCCCACGGGGCTCTGGCAGAATGTGTTTATGATTTTGGGCCAAATTATGGATTTTGGCTTTTTAGTTTTGAGCACTGCAATGGCACACTTGGAAATCAAACCAACAAATCAAAGAAATATTGAAGCTCAGCTGTTCAATTGGTATATTAATCACTTCTGTATCCTGGATCTTGAAAAACCAAGTCTCTTTGCATGTGAAATGGAAAAGGTTTTTTCAGACCTCAAGGAAGGAAAGCAAAATGTTAGACGATTGGACCAGACCAAAGCTAAAATTGAATTGGATATGATCAAGAAATCTCGTTCAAAATGCAATATATCAGACAAAGAATGGGAGTTGTCATTCGAACATAATGTTAGGACAAAAAAAGTCTCTCAAAATGAAATGCCATACCTGAGCAACATGTACAAATATCTATATGGACCAAAGCGAATTGAGTCAGATGTCGCACCAGGTCAAATTTCAGAGACCTATTCCATCAGAAAATACAGATTCTTAGCTTTAAAATGAGGTGCTGCATGTGACATCCGACTCATTGCGACATCCAACTGAATTTGCCAAAACGGGTCACATATGAGTGAGTGAGTGAGTAATGGATACTTTACGCCATTTCGACAACTAAGGTCATATTCATGGCGAAAACGATTGTTATCAATGAAAAGATGGTCTAAAAGTTGTCAATAGAACAACATGATATATGTACAAGATCTTATCCTAAGGATAAAAAATATATTAATATACTAATCATATCAGTCCATACAGACCAGCTGTTTTCAAAAATTGAATGATACGATCAGACTGTACAGTGTTAAAAAGTTCAGGTAGACCAGCTACCTGATAGAACTGTCTACATATCTGTTCAAAATCTGGGCATTCCAAAAGGAGATGCTTGATGGTTACCTTTTAGTATGAGCCAATCAGATTATAGAGTCAATCAGATTAGAGTAAACAAGTGTCAGCCAATTAGAAGCAAGCTTTCTTTGGGAGAGGGTATTTAAACCCCTGTTTGACCTCAGACAGGTCCTCTTTTTGCCTGGACCTTGGAGAAGAGTGGAGGTTTGTGTTTACTGCGGTCTTGACATTTTTGAATTGACAGTATAGAGTTTGAGTACTTTAATTTCATCTCAGCAGAACTGGGAAGAGCTTGAATGAGTGAGTTTTGTACTGGTTTAACCCTTTCACTGCCGAACTGAAGAACTTGCCCCATGACTTGTCCATCGAAGCTCCAAATACGGTTAAAGTTAGTGATGGTTGGGCATTTCAAGGACCCCATGCCAAGCTATCGAATCTCTACCCGTGTGAGGTAAAACATGAAGGTCATACATATTATTCCGTAGAACAAGGACTGTCACATGCGAGCTACTATTTGTAAACAACAACACGTGGCTGATCAAATCCTGTCGGAAACTGACCTGGTCAAATTCATGCGTCTCGGGAAAAAAGTAAAAATTACACCTGAATGGCAGCTACAAGAACCAATGGTATTCTAGTAGCTTGGGAAAAAGAAATATGACCAGAAACCAGAATTAAAACAATACCTGAAGAGCCTAGACAGACATCTCTACGAAGCTACGAAACAAGCCACATATGGTTGTGGTTATTCTGTAGGTGAAGACAAGAAAATAAAACAAGAAAGTATCACCACTGGGAACAAGCTAGGAATCTTTTTAGAGAACTTGCACATTCAAACTATTAGGACATGTAATCAAAAGAAATTTAATCGCTATCTCCATAAAGATATATGTTAAACGAATACGTGCGTATATGAATTTCTATACAATAATTTGCAAAACAATAATTTTATAAAGTCAACATGGCAAAAGTTCTGATACTCACAGACCCAAGAGGGGCTAAATTTAGTGAGTTTCTAGACAAGCAAGAAGATAGAACTAAAGACAAATGTGACATATCAGTTGAGTATGTACATGGAGGTACAATTTCTACAGTAGTCAAACGAGAAGTAGATACACTCTAGGAAAACTCATACGAATTGTGCTATTTCATGGCAGGGATTAACAATTTAACATACAAACATGACAATGGTCGAGTGACACTTTGATTTGATGAAATCCCAAACATGGTTGATGTTCTTGTTGATAAGTATGAATATGCTAACATACAATTAATAGGCATCAAAAATGGTAGAGAGACGAAAGGTACTCTGGACTATGGTTGATAACAGTTTCTTTAGTTCAAGAGGTTTACACCTTAACATTCGAAGCTTGGAGTAAATTTGAGTGAGTGAGTAAATTTGTAAAAGTCCATCATTTGTTAAGAACTAACAATATATCAGTACTTGGCCTCTCAGAAACTTGGTGAACTGATTGTCACATAAATATAATTGATATTGCTAGCTACAATTTGGCATGACTTGATAGAACCAGGAAAGTGAATGCATCACTGACTCCCAAAAATGGAGGGGGTGTCTGCTGCTTTGTACCAAACAGAATATGGAGATCACCACATATTGGTCTATGGGGTTGACCAACCAACTGTAGCACTATCCACTGGTGCACTATCCACTGGTGCACTATCCACTGTAGCACTATCCACTGTAGCCACCATGCCAACTCAGACCACAGCAGTAGGAGTAGTAGGCACACCCAGAAACCAAAAGGCTACTTGAGCAACAACGCCTGCCAGTTGCACAATCAGAGAAAGTAGCATCAAAGTATTGTAACCCCTACAACCTAAACCATCAACATCTGCCAGTGGCAATACAGTTTGCAGCTCAATGGAACGAAATGTCACCCCAACTGTCACTGTAGTTGGTAGTAGGGTCAAGATATGGTCATCCCCACAACATCTGCTGTTGGCCACACAGTTTGCAGTTAAACACCCACCCATTGTCCAAGCACAGGCACTTGAAGATCCCTTTCATAACTGAAGATACTAAGGTTTGTTATTGTTCTTAAAATTCTTAATATTGGTCTCATATTAATATAAAAGAAAGTTAATAGTCAAACATCCAATTACATTTCCAGACATCCTTTTCGCCTCCTTAGATATGGACATTAAAAGAAAAATATATATATGGGGTTTCGCTAAATCTATGAGTGAGTGAATAACGGAGGCTTTATTCCATACCAAAAGCCTGGGTCATTTTCCCTTGAAAACTAGTTGTGAAAAATTCTGTCTTTGGTGATCATATCTATGAAATGAAGGTGACACCCAGCTAACAATTTTACGTTGCTACAACGTTGCTACAACGTAACAGTTTGGTTGTAACAACGTTGCAAATTTACGTTGTTACAACGTAAATTTGTGGACTCCCAGAAAGGTTGTAGCAACGTTATAGCAAACGTTGTACTGCTACCATTTCACAACCATTTTACAACTTTCTTCTTTTTTTATTTCTACATATATATTCAATATTCATGAATGTTATTCAGATTGTATCATACATATGTTCCTGAAACCATTATAGAAAATTATAAAAAAAGCAATGCTAAATTGCATAATAAAACATCATGACAAATATGAAATGATAGGCAATCTTTATTCATAATTCCATAATTTTGACTTCATAGTGCATTTTGCATCTAGAAATCAACATAATGATCATGTTTGTTTGATCATATCAGGTTAATTACCTGTTGCACATACGACCTTAAACTCCCTAGGCTGAAAAACCTCTATCATGTTGACAAGCTACACAAAAGGTGTTTTACTTGAGTCTTTTTTGTAATACTCCTCCTTATATCATAATATTTCATAGCATTAAGACTTCATGAATATAAACAATATTCACTCACTTAGGATACACTATTTGTGAATTTTATTTTAAAACAAATTCCAAATTCCTGCCCTAAAAAGCATAAAATAAAAAAACGTTTCTTCAAAGGTTTTACTTTTTAGACAGTGCTGCCACCTCTATGTTGATTTTATGTTGTCCCACAACGTTGTGACAACGTTATGAAAGTAATGTTGTCACAACATTGTAAAAATGACGTTGTCACAACGTCATTTTAAAATGTTGCAAGTATGTTTCAATAAAACGTTGTGAAATATGTTGTGACAACGTTTCTGCCACGTGTTTTGTTGAATGTTGTGAAAAGGTAATGTTTCACAACGTTGTCTAAACGTTGTGTGTTTGCTGGGCAGGGCCTCCAATAGAAGGGGATCAAAACCTGGACATCATTTTTGCTGTACCTCATACCTTAATGAACCCACCACCAAAGGGTAATTGAACCCAAAGAACCACAAGATCAGTGCTGGGTGCCCCCCCCCCATCATCGCTTTCTACGATCAGCAGTGGCTACTGGGGGCCTATTCTTACCCAGAGCCCCCAATGTGGTTGACTTGGTCAGACTTTGGTGAGTGAGTGAGTGAGTGAGTGAGTGAGTGAGTAATGGATGTTTTCTGCCATTTCGACAACTAAGGTCATATATTATCCACGGCGAAAACAGGTTGGGACAAATTCTGTCTTTAGTGATCATATCTATATGATGAGGATGACAGGGCGGTCAAACAGCAGTGGATCAAAATCTGTATGTCATCCCTTAGTAAACCCAGCCACATAATCCCTGATGTGTAGTATCTTTATTCCGCACGTCACATTCCCCCGATTGGTCACTTTTACACGAGACCCATGCCAACTTCAAAATTATCATAGATTTTGATCACCGAAGCTAAAGAGCAGGGGAGCAAAACCTGGAAATCATTTTTGCTGTACTTCATCCCTTAGTGAACCACAGGATCCCCCCTATCGTCGCCTTCTATGATCAGCAGGGGTTACTGAGGACCTTTTCTTACCCGGACTTCCATGGGGAACCTTCAGCTGAAGAAGTCGTAGTTGATTGAGAGAGCTGTCTGGGGTACCCTCAATGCTGTCATGCCCAACACCATCATCTGTGGCAGCTGGTTTCACTGGGCCCAGACAGTCTTCCAAAAGGTTAATGAGAACGAGCTTAAGATGGTGTATGTGTGACAGTACACTGTGCACACTTACATCAGGGAGCTCATGGCACTCCCAAACCTCCCTGCAAACCACATTGAAGCTGCCTTCAACAAAATGAAGCTGAGATGTTCAGCCACTGCAGCCATGTACAGACTGCAGAATCTTCTTGGCTTCATCGAGAGGACATGGATTACCTCTAGGCCTCCTCCAGCAGCCTGGTCTACCTTCAAGTGGTCCGTATGCACCAACAACAACACTGAGGGATGGCACACCTGAATCTAGCAGTGGGACTGATATGTCGGCTAGGGTGGACACCCTTAAATGTGATATGGCACAAGTCAAGTCTCAGATGGCAAGCATTGATTCTAAAATTGAGACTAAAATAAAGACTTTCTTGTAGCCGCCAACAGCTGTGACTTAGCAGCAGGGACGACGACTCGCCGCCCACATTGCACCATCGCTCTCATGAGGGATAGAAGGGCCTGTAATTTGGCTGATAGGGAACACATCTTAGCACACTTACAAGATTTACTGTATGATGCTATGGTGAGGTCATGGGAGGGCATCCAACGATAGTCACAGTACATCTGGGATGAGGTCGAGAAGGGTAACTTGGCATGGGGGGACGAGCAGAGGATCCAGGATCATCGCTTCAGGATGGCCATAATAGGGGGGCGGGGGCTGAGCGCCAAGTCATGGCTGCACTCTATAGTAAGGCCCAGTAGGAATCTATATGTAGGGCATACAATACCAGGGTGCTTAAGGCATCAGCATGAGGAGGAAGGAGTATGCTACCTCCAAATCTGCTCTTTTTGTGATGCGGTTGGTCGTCAGTGTTTCGGCCACAATGTAATCACATGCAAGAATAAGCTGAGGATGGCTGGTCCATGCACAATGCCCCAGAAGCAGCCCCCCCTCCCCTCCCCGATATAGGTTCACCCCAGGTAAAAACCCTCGCCAAGCCCCTGACAGCGCTAGGCAGGGGCACACCCTCCACAAATATGGGTGCTTAGGCGGATGGACCCAACAACACAGTCAGTTCAACTACAATGGTAGGCCCACATTTTGATGATATAAGGCCTTTTTGTGAAGGCTCTATACCTTTTGGGAAACCAGTTGACACTGCCCTCAGGCGGTAGCCACCCATAGGCGCGTAGCATGGCCCGACACAAATGATATTGAAGGTAGCAAAGGGTTGGTCAATATATACAGGGCAGTCATGGATACGGGCCTCCCAAATGCCATGGGAGCCAGAATCCCAATACCCTCAGCTCTTAACATTCCGGCATGGGAGTTCTACCTCCATCAACTGGGGGGTAGGGATATTGTCCTCAACTTTGTCAAATTTGGCTTTCCGACGGACTACATGGGGCCTTGCTCAGACACACTGGTAGTTGAAAACCACCCCAGTGCTACTGAATACCCTGCGCACATAGAGGAATTCATTGACAAGGAAATCAAACTCAAGGGCCTTCTGGGCCCTTTCAATCGCCCTCCAATCACCCCCTGGTATCATGCGTCGCCCCTAATGTCTAGAGAGAAGGGTGATACTAACAAACAGTCATAACCGACATGACTTTTCCGGAGGATACATCAATTAACGCATACATTGTTGAAAACAGAGTTTATGGTTTCTAACAGGCCCATACCATCCCCACTGTGGGCGCCCTGGCCCGGGACCTCGAGGCAATGGGCTGGGGAGCTTTCCTGTCAACAATTGATGTGTCTAGAGCCTACAAGCACTTTGCATCAGATCCACTGGACTTGCCCCTGCTGTGTTTTAATTGGAATGAGGCATATTACTGTGACCTGGCCATGCCCTTCCGGGCTAGGGCCTCCTCGTTTCACATGCAGTCCATCGCCAACTGTATCACGGATGTCCTTAGAACAGAAGGGATAGCATGTAATATGTACTTGGACAACTTGGTACTGCTCTCACCCAATGCAGCTTCAGCAAAAGCCCAATATGACCGCGCCAGAGATCTGCTGGGTGATTTGGGCCTGCCAGAGGCGGTGGACAAGGCCCAAGCACCGGCAAAAAGAATCAAGTGGCTGGGGGTGCACATCGACTCCTGGGACATGACCCTCTCCATACCGCAGGACAAGCTGCAGGATATCGTCACCAGGGTATGTGAGGTCTATGGTCACCGATACATTACAAAGAAAAAGCTCCAGTCACTTCTTGGCCATCTCCTCTTAATAGCCAAGTGTGTGCATCCCGCCAGGACCTTTGTCTCCCGCCTCCTTTACGCACTAAGTTGGGCAAAAATGGATTGCATCAACATAACAGCTGAAATCAGAGCCAACTTGGAGTGGTTTATACAATTTGGCTCAGAATGGAATGACATTTGTGTCATCCCGGCGGCTCAACCCACAAAGGTTATTCTCTTTGCCGCATGCCTGACTGGCCTTGGTGCCACTGACGGCCAATACGCGTACAGACAACAGTTGTTTGACACCCTGAGTGACGCCACACACATCACAGAGTTGGGAGGCCATGAATGTGGTTGTCGCCCTGCACACAATCCTTACCACCAAGGATCGTGGTGCACATGTGAGAGTTAGGTGCGCCAACATGGCGGCAGTCATGGCCCTCCAAACTGGTAGAGCCAGCAATACCATACTCCAGGAGTGTGCCAGGGCCGTGTGGATGACCCAGGCCATCATGGATGTCCACCTCTCGTATGATCACATCCCAGGTGTCGAAAGCCAGGTCGTGGACACCTTCAGCAGGGCCCATCTTAGTGAAAGTAAATATCAGGAGGCCTCAGATTGGATGGTGCACTACTCTTTAGAGTGTGTCCCCCCTGCATGTATTTTGTGTGTGATAACCTACTTCTCTTTCATGACAGATCTGGCCCTTAAGGTATTGATGGTCAGGGCCACCACATGACAGGCTCAAGCACGGGCCCCAGGCATGTGGAAAAATCACGAATTGACCGTGTCAGGGAATATAGCGTTCATTGCCAGGGCGGGCCAGGAGCCCCTAGCCCCGCGATATCAATGGGTGTGTGCCAGGAACAAGAGATATGTGCCAAGGGTGAAGCAGCCTCTACTGATCCCAGTAATGAAAGAGGCACTGCTTTGTATACCGCAGGACCCCATAGATACCGCGGTCAGGACTGCAATCCTTACAATATATTACGCAGCCCTGAGACAGTCCGAGATCACGCCCCCGATGATACGGGTGTTTGACCCAGCAAGACAGCCCCCAAAACAACCCAAAAACCAGCATCAAATGTCCCAAGCCCTGCCCAATGCCCCAATACCACAAGCAGAGAACCTGCCACCAACAGACAACCAGCATCAAAAAGCCCCAAGCTGTAGCAAATCCTGCAGCCCCTCCTCCTCCACTCAAAGCAACCCCCACAGCAACATTGTGGCCAACAAAAAACAAGTGAGTGAGTGAGTAATGGATGGTTTATGCCATTTTGACAACTAAGGTCATATTCATGGCAAAATAGGTCTTTCAGTCTTTGGTGATTGTATCGATGAGATGAAGGTGACAGGGCTGGCCAACAGCAGGGGACGAAAACATGGAAATCATTTTTGCTGTACCTCATCCCTTAGTGATCCCAACACTAACCGGGAATTGAACCCAAAGAACCACTTGGTCAGTGCTGGGTCCCCCTATTGTCGCCTTCTATGATCAGCGGGGGCTACTGGGGGCCTATTCTTACCCGAAACTCTCACCGGGTGAGGATGATGGAAGGGACCATTTGAGTCCCTGCAGCCACTTCCTATGTGGCCATGGTTAAACCTTAGCTCAGGACAGCTGAGTATCAGACGGACTAAACCTCGTTCACCAAGAATAATCCAGTGCATAGTCCCTCAGGCATCCAGGTTGTGTTAGCCGGAAAGGTTACACAGACAGAACCTAGTGCCAGTAAATCAAAGTCAACTTCGAATTCATCTGTTCCATCATCAGAAGCTCAATCGAATAGAAAAAAAGTGTCCTAACAGTCAAAGCTCCTCTAGGGCTTCGGCTGAAAACAGACAAAGTCAATCAAGTCAAGAACAGCTTAGTAAACTAGAGATGGATTCCTTTGCCATTGACAAATAGATTCCAGAATTTCAACAAAGTTGAAATGGAAGAACACACCTAACCATGTAGCTAAAAGAGTCTCTTTTGGGAGAATATAGAAAAAAAGGGGGGCAAGGATATTTTTGGGGTATACTAAAATTTACTGAAAACAAAATACTGCAACTTATTTAAGAGGCCTCCGCAACTTATTATGGGAGTATATAAGAGAAGAATATTTCAATTTTCAAACATCAAACCCAACACAATTAACCAAGTAGCTAAAAGTGTTTCTTTTGGGGAGAATATAAAAAAAGGGGCGAGGATATTTTTGGGGCACACTAGAAGTTAGTGGGAAAAAAATACTGTGACTTATTTAGGAGGCCTCTGCTACTTACTTAGGGAGTATAGTGAGTGAGTGTTGGGTGTTTTACGCCGTACCGACAGCCAGGGTCATTTTCACGGCGAAAACCAGTTGGGACGAATTCTGTCTTTGGTGATCGAATCTATGAGATGAAGGTGACAGGGCGGGCAAACAGCAGGGGATCAAAACCCAGCGATCATTTTTGCTGTACCTCATCCCTTAGTGAACCAAGCACTGACCGGGAATTGAACCCAGAAACCACTTGGTCAGTGCTGGGTCCCCCCTATCGTCGCCTCATACGATCAGCAGGGGCTACTGGGGGCCTATTCTTACCCAGACCCCCACGGGGCTTTGCTGGCACATAACGAAGAATTTCTGTATGGCAAGAAGAGGACAACTGGAGCTGCCACTACCTGGATATGCAGCGTACGGGCCAAGCACAAGTACCTTGCATCTGTGCGGAAGCAGGGAAACATCTTTACCCATGGCTCTAACCCCCACATCCATCAAGCTGACCCAAGAGCATCACTGCGGTTCAAAACCAGAGCCCACGTAAGTAAATTTGTAGTTAAATTTATGAAATAATGTTTTCATATAATTTCTTTGCCTTATTACTTATATTCTTTATAAGTGAGGGGGAATTCATGTGCACTGTATTCTGCATATGGGGGAATGTGGCTTGTAACATGCTTGTGGTTGTATTGCACACTTAAATTGGTTAAATTGGTTAAATTCAATTTTTTTTTTAAATACCACAGAATCTCTCGATTTCATGTACCAAACATGAACTATGTCAAATAAGAATTTAAAATCATCCAGAGGAAAATGTAATGTTAATTCATCATGTGAAATATATAAAAAAAATCATTGTACAAATTAAAAATAGCTATTTCTCAGCTATCAAGAATAACAACATGTGCATTGTTAGTTGTTTCAACAACTAAGGTCATACTTATGAGATGAAGGTGACAGGGCGGGCAAACAGCAGGGGATCAAAACCTGGAAATCATTTTTGCTATACCTCATCACTTAGTGAACCACAGGACCAACCGGGAATTGAACCCAAGAACCACTTGGTCAGTGCTGGGTCCCTCTATTGTTGTCTTCTATGATGAGCAGGGGCTACTGGAAGCCTTTTCTTATCTGGAAATCATAAGTTTTAACCTGTTACAATGAATCAATTTAGAAAGTCCTTACTAAATAACTAAATCTTCCAAGAAAGCCCATCTTATCGAAATTCTATTGAGAACATCTCAAACAACCCTGGAAGCGATGCTCAATAATTTTTAACCTGTTACAATGAATCAATCTAGAAAGTCTTTACTTACTAAACAAATCTTCGAAGAAAGTCCATCGTATCAGAATTCTATAGAGTAAATCTCCATCGTATCAGAATTCTATAGAGTAAATCTCAAATAATCCTAGAAGCAATTACCACCCCCTTCAACATTGGCTATCCCTCTGCCAGCCTCAAATCCACCTGCTCCACTCTAACCATCACCTGTGCCAGCACCAGAACCAGCACCAGCCTCTCCAGTAGCCTCCACCTTGGAAAACCCATGTCCCTTCTGCAATGATTAAGACACTGGGGATTTGTGGATTGGCTGTGGTCAGTGTGGTGGCTGGTTCCACACAAGTTGTATCCAGATGAAAAAGACAGTGGAGTTGGTGGACCAAATCAAAATTTGACTATGTGTATAAGAGTGAGTGAATAATGGATGGTTTACGCAGTCTCAAGAACCAAGGTCATATTCACATCGAAAATAGGTTGGGACGAATTCCGTCTTTGGTGATTTATGACATGAAGGGGACAGGGCAGGCAGACAGCAGGGAATCAAAACCTAGAGATCATTTTTGCTGTACCTAATCCCTTAGTGAACCACAGCACCAACCGGGAATTGAACCCAAAGAACCACTTGGTCAGTGCTGAGTGAGTGAGTGAGTAATGGATGCTTTACGCCATTTCGACAACTAAGGTCATATTCATGGCGAAAACGGTTATCAATGAAAAGATGGACTAAAAGTTGTCAATAGAACAACATGATATATGTACAAGATCTTATCCTAAGGATAAAAACATGTTAATATACTAATCATATCAGACCATACAGACCAGCTGTTTTCAAAAAATGGATGATACGATCAGACTGTACAGTGTTAAAAAGTTCAGGTAGACCAGCTACCTGATAGAACTGTCTACGTATCTGTTCAAAATCTGCGCATTCCAAAAGGAGATGCTTGATGGTTAAAGGTTGATTGCAAACAATACATTCCGGTTGGGGCTCACCCTTTAAAAGAAAAACATGTGTAAGTCTAGAATGACCAATTCTAATTCTGGTGAAAATAGTTTGGTCTTTTCTAGCTTTAAGAACATTAGGTTTAACATCTTTGATGGTTGGGAAAATAGAATGCAGTTTGTTATTGGGGAACTGGTCCCATTCATTTTGCCATCTCTCATTGATGTATTCAACGATTCTCGGTTTAAAATCTATGTGAGGAATTGGAAAAGGAAGGACTGCTTTGTCCAATCCCTTCTTGGCCGTTTGGTCAGCTAACTCATTACCATGAATGCCTACATGACCCGGTATCCAACAGAACTGAACATCAAATCCTGAGTTGGACAACTTTTGTAGCCAGAGAAGAATTCTCATAATGAGTGTGTGTTCAGTTTTTAAAAACTGCAAAGCCTGAAGACAGGACTTTGAGTCAGTAAAAATGATGAAGCTCTTTTCCTCTGCCTGCTGAATGGCCTTCAAAGCCATAATAATGGCAACTGCTTCAGCTGTGAAAATAGAACTGAAGTCAGGTAGACGGGCAAAGTGTTTCTTACCACAGCAGACAGACGCTGCTGCAGCACGTTTCCCATCCTTTGAACCATCAGTGAAAACAGGAGAATGATGAGGAAATTTGTTTCGGACTTCATGATACCGGGACACGTAATCCAATGGTTGAGTCAGTGACTTTTTGGATTTGGTAAGGTCAAAATTGATAGGAGGTGGTTTGAGTCTCCATGGAGGAATGACTGAAAAATGAGGCTGTTTCAAAACATCAAGATCCACAAAGGCATTTTCTATGTGAGGTTTCATACGAATGCCAAAAGGTTGGATGTAGTTTGGACTGGCAGCATAGAGATGTTCGTTTTGGGGTTGAAATACGCACTTAAAGGCAGGATTAGAAGCATTGGTTTTTAACTTAATGATGAATTGAAGGGAAAGTTTTAATCTTCTATTGGTTAGCAAGAAATTGTATCCCAGCCATTTGCTCTGATGATCTGCTGTCATAAAAATGTATGCATAGCCCCTATATCAAGCATGAGCAATACCTTGAGGCAGTGAGTGAGTGAGTGAGTGAGTGAGAGTGAGTGTTGGGTGTTTGACGCCATACCGACAGCCAGGGTAATTTTCATGGCAAAAACCAGTTGGGACGAATTCTGACGTTGGTGATCGTATCTATGAGATGAAGGTGACAGGGCACGCCAACAGCAAGGGATCAAAACCTGGAAATCATTTTTGCTTTGCTTCATCCCTTAGTAAACCCAGCACCAACCGGGAAATGAACCTAAAGAACAACTTGGTCAGTGCTGGGTCCCCCCTATCATTGCCTCATATGATCAGAAGGGGTAACTGGGGGCTTATTCTTACCCTGAACCCCCAACGGGGTAAAATCATATATATTTCAGACATGTTCAGTAGGAATGAACAGTTTAATTTTATCAATGTTTATGTTTTTTATGCAGAACAAGAAGAAAGCGGAACCGAAAATGGCTCCTTATTTTTGACCAAAAGAGGGAGGCTTTAATGAAGGGCCTCTGCAAAAACAGAAACGTAATTTTTCCTAAAACTGGCAAAAAGGTGACTGCTGATTCTATCAACTAGGCATGGCAAGAAATTCAAGGTAATTACAAATGATTCATTTATTTTTTTTAACTTTTTATGACCAACCGACCACCTGCATGCCCCTACCCCAAGTATCAATAGATTTTTTTTTTTGAACAATTTTTATTTATACTGAAACCATTTCAGGCCTAAGCCTGGTCTTCCTCCGGCTCCAGTGCTCGGTCAGGAAGAAATTAACAAACAATCAGCGGTATCCAGGTTTTCTTTTGTATCGAAATATAAAACATACTTTATGATGAGATCACATTGGGGATCGTAGATGACAGGCCATTCAAAAATAAAGATTCTTGTAAAACATTCAAATGATTATATATTTTAACTTTCACATTAACTAAGCATACACAGGACAAGTCGGATTTATGGCACGTTAATTAATTAATTACAGGCCAAGGTCTTCATTTCTTTACAAAGGGGGTTATATATTCATCACGTAGTGGGGTTTGTACTCGAGAAAAGTTAACAATATCACAAGGTAATAACCAAATTCTATTATTCCAACGGGAAATCATTGCGGATGGTTCTTTCAAGTAAACCCTGATATATACATTGTTTAAAACGTTGACTGGATTGTTCTAGCCTTATTGGCACTGGCAGTGTATTCCAAATCTGTGAACCCCAGTAAAATGGAGTCTTTCTATAAAAGCGCGTCCTCGGTACAGGCAGATCAATCATGACCATATCATTATTTCTTATATTAGCATCTCTATGTACAATAGGTATAATTTCTTTCTGTATACAGGATTTAATCAATACAAGTAATTTACAAATTAATCTATCTCTAATAAACTTCACATTAGCAGTTAAATGAAGATCTAAAACATGGTGTTCTTGTGGATCCTGTACATTCAAACAACATCTCAAGGCATTATTTTGTAAAATTTGAAGCTCTTCTTGTTTTACCTTTGGCGCTACAGTAGTGAAAATAAGACCGTAGTCAAGTACACCGATAAACATTGATTTTAGAATCATCAAAGCAGCATTCATCGTTATGTACGGACGTATCCTCCTCAGGAGTGAAAGTTTGTGACCAGCCAGTTTGTGGATGTTATTTAAATGCGCCTTCATATCTAAATTAGAGTCAATATCAATCCCTAAGTACTTAAAGTAATCTACATATACAAGCCTTTCGTTTCCAACATTAATACCGAATTGGTTTTTAATTGTATTAACATCACAGTGCTTATTTCGGGGAAAGAATTGAACGTTGGATTTGGATACATTGATAGTAAGCTTATTTATATCGCAGCACTTTTTTACTCTATTCACATCGTGATTACAAATATCAAAGGTTTCCTTATCTACAGTAGTACAGTGTGAGTAGAGTACAAGGTCATCGGCATACATAATAACTTTCATTCGCTCAGGAATGTTAGCAATCTGATTAAAATAAATACTGAAGAGCTGTGGCCCGATCACACTGCCTTGTGGAACGCCATAACATATATCTTTTATGGAGGACTTAGTGTTTGAGACCACGGTGGACATTCTTCTATTTGATAGATAGCTAGAAAATAATTTTAAGGTATTTCTTCCAAAATGCATGTCCTCCAGTTTTTGTTATAAATGTTGATGCGAAACAGTGTCGAACGCTTTTTTTAGGTCGAAATATATAGCTATTGCATGGTTATTATTATTTAGAATTCTATATAAATCAGTTGTGAGGGCAAAGGTTGCCATCTCAGTCGAGTGGTTCGGTCTAAAACCAAACTGTCTTTGATCAATTAAGTTATTTTCATTTAAAAAGCTTAATAATTGTGTGTGTATTAGGTGTTCAACAACTTTTCCTAATATTGGAAGCAAGGATATAGGTCTCAAATCACTTGGTTCTTTAACATCAGTTTTTTTTGGAATAGGTACAACAGTAGCAGTCTTCCAGCTATCAGGATATGTACCCAGGTCAATAATTTTATTGAACATTGTCACAAACAAAGGCGTGAACCTTTCCATAATAATTTTCCATATATGACTTGAAATACCATCAGTACCACTAGATTTAGCAATATCGATATGGGATACCCATTTGGTTACCTCTTGGACAGTGAAATGTTTTAGCTCAAATTCTTGCTCGGGTTGTGGACCAACATTATTTATGATATCATTAGGGTTAAGATTGTCGGGTATCTTTTCTGCCAGAATAGTGCCTATTTCCGAAAAATATTTATTTATAAGTTCTGCACTATCTTTTGCATCCAATACCTCACCATCTTCACCCAGTAGATTAAATATATCATTATTCTGCGGAGAGATCAGGTTTGAAAATGTTTTCCAGAATTTTTTTGGATTTTTGTAGTGTCGTGTCAGTTCAGATTTAATAAAGTTAGACCTGGCTTTTTTCACCATTGAATTTGTAATATTACGCAGAATTCTAGCTGTGCGCCTGTCCTCCTCATTTTTCGATACCCTGGCCCTACGTAATGCAGCGTCCCTGTCTTTCATAAATTCTAATATCTCGTTCGTTAACCATTCTGCTTTTTTAAGTTTAAATGAAAAACTTTTTAAAGGTATATATAGGTCTAAGGCATCCCGAATAATTTTTGTAATACCGACTGAGACCGTATTAATATCATCTCCTGTTATCACATTCGGAAGGCCATTTTGCTCAATATAATTTAAAAATTCTTCCACATTAAGTTTACGATAGGACCTACCAGTAAACTCACACTTAGGGGCGGGTATCTTTTCTTTTTTAAGGTTAACCAACACGGGTAAGTGATCGCTAATACTCCAGTCCAGTGTGCTTGCATATTGCATTCTACTACTATTTGTAAAGATTAGGTCAACAGTACTAATTCCGTATAGGGGTCTGGTTGGGGTATCAATTAGTTGCTGAAAAGAATTATTTTTAGCAAATTTTTTAAGGTTTTTCTTGCTTTCTTGTCTAGATTTGGCAAAATCCACATTGAAATCTCCTCCCAATACAATTTCATAGTGTTCCCTTTTGGGTAATAGATCCACTATGTGTTGTAATGTGATAATAAAGTTGTTCATATCACCGTCAGGCGGACGGTAAATGTGTATAATATATAGTGGCCTCATGCCTTTGACTGCTAAATGAATAACCATAGATTCAATATGATTATTAGACAAACCTTGGCCAGTAATCATTACCATTATCCACAGTCCTATTCTCGCCTTCGTTTTCAGATGAATCCGAATGCGGATGCTTTCGTTTGTCGGGGGTTGTAGTGAGTGTCTCCATATGAGTATACTCGGTTTTCATCCCCCTTGCTCCCCACCCACCACGGAGTCCTACAAGGGGATGTGCAGAGCCGAGGTAACCATCGGATACACACCAGAGTTACAAAAGGGGATATACTGTAGCAGTCAACCAACTACTACATTAGCCCTAGCCACTGCCTTCTAGGATACAAAGAGAAATAATTTACAGAGATTAGTCAGAAAAGAATAACTGTCCATTTGAGCTTAAAGAAATAGATAGAGGAAAATGTGAGCTTTTAAATGATGTATAGTACGTTAGGATCAGAGCTCTATTAAAGATTACATTGGTGCTTTCCTGAATTGGCCGCTGGGCTTCGGTTTATAATCCTGCTCCTTCTGGATAAGGGACTGATAAATACGTATTTGCATTAGATTGAAAACAAAAACAAAGCAAAAAAACAGATAAGGAGTTGAAGTTTTGATATATATCAAGTATACAGCTAGTGACTCAACTTCTTACCCTTGCCACAAAACATCTTCCAACAGCACTGAGATAAGGTAAAACAGTACATCACATAGAAAACTGACAATATCAAGAGTATTATGTATGATTACCGGTAGGCTTTGAATTCTTTGAATAAAGCATAGTTTGGTCATGGGGAAAAACATGCCATTCTGTGTTCAAGACAACTTTTTAGGCTCTCAGCAAAAAGTATAAAAGGTTGTCGCCCCTCATAACTTGCAGGCGGCCCAGAAAAAATAGTGTAAATGACCGCCATTCAATAAAAGTTTTAATTAAATCAGTCATTTATTACGGTTGCAGGGGCAATAGTTTGTATCCATACCAGATCTCAAATACATTTTTTCTTTTTAAAATGTTAATTCTATTTTGTGTCATGTGACGTACGTTTCAATTTTTAGACAATCTGTTTTGATATTGTAAATGTAGTTCGTAGTGAGAGATACCTCAATGCAATTGATTAAACTCTAAATACAAGATAGATAAAGATTGGTGGCTAATCGAATCAAAATGTGGCTAATCCATCTAGCAGCAAATTCGCCACAGTGGCTATGGCGTTTGGAACCCCAGCCCGACCCCAGCAGTATACAAATAGAGTTCCAGTGCGAAATACTTTGATCTTAGTATAAGGCTTCGGCAAGGAGTAATTAATTAAACATTAATATTTTACTCAATTTCCATACGCTCAATATGACTTTTTTTTTATGATTCCAGAGCACACGGTTAAGATTGAGACCACAAATGCAGGCTTGAAAGGGAAGCAGCGTCTTTATCCTGACCATTTGCAGATCAGGCAAGCCACCTACACATGCAAGAGCTTCAGAAAGGTGAAGAGCGAGTCTGCTGGGATCAGACTGAATCAAGCATACGTACATTAATCTAAACCTGACGTATTCGACTTCCTTCTATTCATTATTAAAAAGTTCAGTATCATATAATTAGTTTAAAGTAAGATGTAAACAATAGTAATATTTTTAATTTGTATTTTAAATAATTTGTAATTGTAAGGTCATATATTTATCACATGCGATAAAATTTCAACAGGAGGGATGCTAGTTTCTGGTTTAAATTACAATTTTCAAAACTAGATGGAATATAAAATATGGAATTGCATATGCACTAATTTCCGTAATTAAAGTCATTATCCTCCTCCAATCTACAGCTGCTGCACATAAAACAGTCTTCTCAAAATCATTAAGTCCTATTTTAAATTGTTCCCATTTGCAGGACCTGTAGATGGGGTTGCCCCTCAATTTTCGTAGTAAACGCGCGAAAAGGGAGTAGGTGGAAGGGCGGGATAGGTCCGCATCTGGCCATTACTACCTTCGTAGAGGATCACTGCGATACTCATGAGATATCCAGCGAAGTGTACGAGACTTATCCAGAGGTGAGCCTACCTTACCGTATTATTCTCAATAAATGTGATGTGGTTGCAAGATCTCGTTTAAATTACACACTTCAAGATTCAATTATTTAGTGTCATCTCCTACAATAGTCATCGGGCATGGGTCCTACAGTTCAATAGTCATCGTGCTTGGGTCATTCACTTGGTCGGCACGCTTTGGTTCACATATAATTTTTTTTATGCTTTATGAAAATATCTTTGATAATGTTTCTGGATCGCTTACATGAGAGAAAGAGAAGGGGTTTATAAGTATGTTTATATGACAGCTTTCAGTACGTTTTTGTTCGATTCTTACAAAATCTACAGGCCGGACCCACGATATAAGTTAGAAAGATGTTATATGATTTTACCTGCAACAGTAAATGAAGCTATCTTTTAACTTTTACTTTCAGGTTAGGAAAATCCCAGTCAAACTCCGCTATGCCGTCCGTCTTGCACTGGAGTGCAAAGTTGGCGCGGCCTCCATCGCCGAATTTCTCCGAAAATTCAATGGGAAGAAGGTGACGGCCAAGGACGTCCACAACCTGAAGGTGTACGGCCTCCAGGAGGATGTAGAGCTCTTCAACACCATGAGGGTCATCCTCCAGGAGGACAAGGAAGCGGAGTTCAACGTCACTCTGGATATTGACAAGAAGGTGAACTTTGTCTTCTTCCAGAGTGGGGTGATGGTAACAAGTTACAACAACGCCCCGGAGATCATCGGGATGGACGTCACCTACAATATGAATAGCTTGAAACTCCACCTGGCAACCCTCATGACCTTCAATGGGAACAACAATGGGGAAGTTGTGGCCCATGCCCTCATAACCAATGAGAAGGCAGAAACACTCCAAAAGGTCCTGACTTTTTTCCGTGGTCAGAACGAGGAGCACGCAGTCAGGACGGAGGTGTTCATCGTGGACAAGTCGACCAGTGAGCTTAAGGTTATACCCATAGTGTTTCCTGAGGCTGCTGTTCACTTGTGCGCCTTCCATGCCCTGAATTCATGGGTAAAGAAGCTGAATAGCCTCCATCTTGACGGGGACGAGGTAAAAGCCCTTACTATATTGTGCAGGGATGTACTCCACTCCAGGTGGAAACTCTCCTTCAAAGACGCCATCAACGCCCTCTATGAATCCTGTCCTCCTAAGTTCAAGGAGTACTTCCAGGAGAACTGGGTAGAGCACCAGGCATGTTGGGCTTACCTACATCGTCAGAACTCTCCAGGTCTTGGGATCGAGACCACCAACCAAGGCTAAGGCTAAGGCTCGGAGCAAGCAGGTGTACATAGTTAACGAGGACTGTCAGCTCTCGCAGACCATACGGAAACTGGTCACTTCGGAAGCGGCCCTCACCGCACCGTTCCTCACAGTTACAATGCCCGCCTCTCGAAGGCCCGGGAATACACTGGATTTTTGGCGACGATCCTAGCCAGTTCAGTTGGTGAGGCTTGGGAGGATAAGATGTACCTCATCTATCGAGTGTACCAGGCCTGGATGAATGGCCAGAGAGTATTCTTGGACATTCCCGATGCGGAAGAAGGGATGGGATTCGGACGTAAGACCAAGAAGCAGAAAAGGAGGGTGTCCTCAGACAAGCGTAGGTCCTCCTTCTCACCCGGACGAAATAAGAGTACGAAGGTTATCTTATGTAATGCGGGTTTCAAAAGACGCCATATATTTAAATAAATTATATCCTTATCTAAGGTCCTTTACATTGTCTTGATTCAAGGGTCACCGGGGTTGCCATGGGATTCATGCCTTAGCCATAGGGAGGAATTTGAACAGGACGGGAGGGACTGATATATCGAGATCACCAGCAGGCTTTTTCAAACAAATCGGAGGATATACATCACCTGCATGTGCCCGGCCTCATGTTCTCTCATACATGCTTAGTTCTTGTCAGGTTTCAGAACGGTTGCCTCCAGTAATCGTATCCTTCACACGTTCTCTTCTAATTACAGACCCACCCACCATCGCCACCACCCTTTATTCACAAAAAAAATCCAAAAATTATCCAAAGTTATTAACTTCCAAAATATTATTCCTAAACGTCTAGTCTAGATGACCAGTTTTTGAAAGAGATAGTATGATCATATGTATTACTAAATAACTAATGTAGTAAGTTACTTGAACAACTATCAGGAAATGGTATCAACTAAATTGAAAACATATCTCGTCGGATCTGTCCGATTTACATGTCATTAGTACCCGTCCGTAGGTTTCAAAATTTGCTTTTTTAATTTGACAGCCTCGACTGCGCCTTCTTCGGGAAAGACTGCCTGTGGCCGCCCTAGAGAAAGTTCCACCGCCCCGGCCACGTCAAAGCCATCTTCCGCGGCCAAGTCGAAGCCTTCCTCCTCTCAATCGAGTGGAAAAACAAGAGTGCCAGCACCATCGAAGGTGAATGGATCGAGTTCAAGGCGGCCGCCAAAACGCCCATCCAAGAAGGACTTCTCCAACTCGAAAGGGGAATCTCCCCCTGTGGTGCAGAGTCGGCCCGAGTCGCCCGTGATGGTTGACATCGGTCCGGACACTTCCCTCTGTCCAGCCCCGACTTGGCCTAGGTACCGACGACGAACTGGACGTTGGGCCTTCACCAACATCTCTTGGTGAGGGATCCGGTCCCTCCATTCCCGAGTATGGCGGTCGGACACCGGAAAATAAGAGGGGTGCTAGCGAAATGGAGACGGAGAATCCAACTCCACTTCAAACCACTTCAAAACTCTCTGTTGATCCATCTACACCTGTCCACCCTGCCCAATCGTCACCCTTGGGTTCCGGTACAAAATCGCAACATTCACCATCCCCTCCCCTTTCTCCCAACCCCTCCCGTTCTCCATCCCCGTCCCAACCTGAAACCCCACCCTCAAACGAAAAGGCGTGCAGTAGGGATGAGAGACCGAGCCCATCCCACTTCTTCCCTGGTCTCGACCCAGTTTCAACTCGAGAGGCAACCAATCGGATTGTGTTCAGAGAATCCGAAGTAAATATAATCCCCAACACAACACCCTTT
This sequence comes from Lepidonotus clava, assembly GCA_936440205.1. Lineage (NCBI taxonomy): Eukaryota > Metazoa > Annelida > Polychaeta > Phyllodocida > Polynoidae > Lepidonotus > Lepidonotus clava. Next base: position 39,340,269 of record OW387144.1, on the reverse strand, counting down.
TCTATACCCATACACTCCCTCCAACCACCAGAAAACGGGAAGAAGGGGAAGAAATACAAGAAGAGGTCCATCTACAACATCAATCCTGTCAAAAGGGCACGTGAGAGGGGAGAGGAGACCTCCAGTCCTTGTCTTAAAAAATACAAAGGGACACCTGCAACAAGGAAAGGTCCAGGACATCCCCCCAAATCTCAGGTCACTCCCAACTCAAGACAAACCAACCCCAAACCAGGCCGTCATAGAAAAAATCTATTTTCCCCACAACCTGGACGTTCTGCGAAACAAGGCTCGACTCCGAGAAGTGGTCGTCCACCCAAAAGTCAGGACACTCCCAATCCAAGCCAAAATACACCAAAACGTGGACGTCCGGCCCAAAACCGCCACTCAGAAGGGTCCACTCCGAGACATGGCCGTCGACCAAAACCCGTCGCAGACCCCAATCCCGTGGTCCATCTAACCATTCCACAACCACTGGAGCTGCAGCCTACCTCGAGGCTAAGGGCGATGGCGAGTTACGCGCCCTCTTGGCCTCGCTTGAATTGGTAAAGTTGAAAAAGAGGACAGCTGGTAAACCAACACCCCTCTCCAGCCTTAGTGATGAGGTTAATAACATGGAAATGGTGAAGACATTCACAAGGGAATTATCCAAAAGGGATGCCTTGATCGGTAGTGGTGACGACCGATTAACCATCCTGGCCATTGTACTTTCCTATTCTTACCCGAAGTAGTCCCGATGGTCTTGAATGTCCCACACGACAGTGGGATTAACATTGAATCCTTGCGCTGGCCACGCTGCTGCAACGTGAGTGGTGATGTCCCGGCCAAGTACCGGATCGCCGACACTCCCCTTACAGCCTTGTGAGCCTTGTGTCTTTGCCGAAATCTGCTGTGCACCACCACAATTTGTATGCTGTGCGTCAGTATGTGTCAATACTACTGATGCCCAGCAGCATCAGTATGACTGATGCCTTAATGGTATCGATACTATTGGCACCATACAGCAGGCAAAGTTTAAGCAAAGGTTAGCTGTGCCCTATTTAGGCACAGTAGGCCAGGCTCATCCCGCTGAGCTGGCCCAGTAGGCTGCTGAAGGGGATCTATAATTAGCCACGGCCGCTACTAAGGTGTCCAGGCTGGCAGAGTCCCCCATGCGACCAGTTACATAACAAGGCCGCGGCCGGTTGTACACCTGTGGGGTCAGGCTGTATCTATATTTAGCCTGTGTTAAACCTATGGTGATTTTTCAGCCTCCCCTCAGCCTCCACAAACCCAACCCCAGCCTACCTGCATACCCCTGGTCTCCCCATGCGTGGTTCTGTGGTGATGACGGGGATATGGGGAGTAGGGGGCCGGGGAGAGCTCAGGGGAATGGCTCTGGTCTCCCCGTGTGTTGCTCTGTGGTGCTGACGGGCTAAGGAGGGGTAGGCCGATTTGAGCACTTGAAAAGCTTTTAGCAAAATCCAATGGTTGGGTTTTTCAGTGTAAGAATTAAAGTAAAAATCTGTCTAAATTTCTAGCAGTTTTGTAATTAGTCACACGGTTTCCTGACTAATTTACAATAGTCATTCTCACTCAACCTTAGAGTCAGTTTTGAACCATAGTTGACCTATGGTGGGAGCCATAAATATTTCAAATTTAGATTTTTTTCAAATTGCTCAAATCGACATATAAACCCTTCTATTCTTTTCATTCACAAGTCATCTGCTGGAAGGGTGGGGAGCACTGGCCTCAGTTCAGGGTTAAAATGATTAAAATAACTTCAACTAAAGTGGGGAGGCTGGGGATATGGAGTGGAGGCCGGGAAATGAGTGAGTGAGTGTTGGGTGTTTTACGTCGTACAGCCAGGGTCATTTTCACGGCAAAAACCAGTCGGGACGAATTCTGTCTTTGGTGATCGAATCTATGAGATGAAGGTGACAGGGCGAGGTAAACAGCAGGGGATCAAAACCTAGCAATCATTTTTGCTGTACCTCATCCCTTAGTGAACCGAGCACTGACCGGGAATTGAACCCAAGGACCACTTGGTCAGTGCAGGGTCCCCCCTATTGTCGCCTCGTATGATCAGCAGGGGCTACTGAGGGCCTATTCTTACCTGGACCCCCACGGGGCAGGCCGGGAAATGAGTAAAATAACTTTAATTAAAGAAGGGAGGCCAGGGGCATGGAGTGGAGGCCGGGAAATGAGTAAAATAACTTTAATTAAAGAGGGGAGGCCAGGGGCATTGAGTGGAGGCTGGGAAATGAGTAAAATAACTTTAATTATATATGTAAACATGTATACATACATACATACATATGTGATGAATGTCCATTCATCAGTATGTCAGCGTCGGCATCAAAAACAAATAGAATGATGTAAAGTAAAAGTGTATTTTTAAGGTACCGAAACCAGAAACCAGAAAGTGTTAAACCCGAAACCCGAAAGTGTTAAACCGGAAATGACGTCATAATGACCACGTGACCTATAATAGCCAATCAGGGCTGAGCAGTTGACTATTAAAAGGGGAGGTGAGGCCCGAAATAAACAGTTCCATCTTGGTGCTCCTTGTGTCCACATGTGTCTTCTTTCTCTGGTAACACCCTGAATGGGGTCTAAGTTGATGCGATGGTTGGAAACTAACTAGATAACTTAACAAATGTGAGATAATATTAGTAGAAGTTCTTAGAAAATAGATTAAGAAGTAGTATGGGGTCCGAAGACCTGAATGACCGAAGCATGGCCCGAAGGCCCAAAACAGCCCGACCGACGGTACGAAGCCAGAAGACTGGACAGGTCCGGAAACCCGAGATAGTGAGCAGCCCCCCGGTGGCTGGGAGTACGAAGGTGCAACCAGCTCGGCCCCACGCTACCACCCTCTAGGCGAGCGGCTGCCCGATACTCCCCACACGTCAAAGAGCTGGCGCACTCAAGAGACACACGAAGAAGGACGTCAACTGTAGAGGAACATCAAATCCATCCCCATTGTCTCCATTCCCCCGTGTCCTCTGCCTATTAACAGAAGCCCCAGTCCCGATGTCCGAAATACCTCGGTTCCGGCCAACCGAGACACCCCCTCCCCCCACCACCACCAACACCATCACCAAATACCGATTTCCTGACCGACCCGCTCATTCCCCCTTGTGTGCGAGGCACAACTCTTCATCTTATATCTTGGCTTCCTGCTCAGACTCCTTGCCCGACAGAGCCAAAATAACCCCCACGTCCCTTTGCTATAGAATTCGGAAAACCCGAACTACTGAGGAACGTCACACATACATACATACATTCATATATTCATATAATAATACATTATCTAGGTCATTGGGTCAACTTAAAGAGGTGAAAGTTTAGTGGACCAGACACTAGGGCAGGGGTGGAGGTCTGGCCGCGACCAGGGTGTTATGTAACCTGGGCTAAATATAGATGCAGCTTGGGCCGACCCTGCTGGCCGACCCTGCTGGCCGGCCCAGGGCCTGCCTTGACACCTCAGGGGCCGAGAAGCAGGGTTCTCTAGCTGTAAGGCCCTGGGGGAAGGCCCTGGGGGAAAAAACCCTGAACCGGGGGGTCGCAGCGGAAGGGTGTGGGGGCCACTATACCTTGGCCACTATAATGTATTAGGCTGTGCAATTCCCCCAATTTTAACAATGTTTTTAGCATTCGATTGTCCCAGAATTTTCTGACATGTATAGAATGGTCATTCTCACTCGGGGCTACAACCTTAAGAGTCAGTATTGACCCATAGTTGACTCATATTGGATGTTTCAAATTTGGATTTTTTTCAAAGTGCTCAAATCACCATAAAACCATATCACACAATTCTCTCCTACCACAAGTCATCTCCTCTTTTCAACCTGAGGATATCAAGGGGATAGGGGTGGCTAACTATAGAGGCCGCACGCATAATGTGGTCGCACGCAGCAGATTTTGGCAAAGACATAAGGCTCACATTTTCCCATGATATTTACTATTACTGAGTGAGTGAGTTAATAAAACCTTTATAAAAAAAATCCCTTAGTGAACCAACAACTACCGGGAATTGAACCCAAAGAACTACTTAGTCAGTGCATGGTCCCCACTATTGTTGCCTCATACGATTAGCAGAGGCTACCGGGGTCCTATTCTAACCCAGAACCCCCACGGTGTTCTTTAGCCAGAGAATAGGTGTGTTTACAACTTATTGATTATAGATTGCTTGGGCTGTTCCACATTGGTTAAAGATAATGATTGTGGTTTGAGTGGTGGATCCTCAGATGTGTAACTGATTTATTGTTTCTATTCCAGAACTCCATTGGCCTGGGGGTGGTGACTGATCCTTGATACGCAAAGCAGGTGGATAACTGTTTCAAATTACAACGAATTATTTTTTTGATTTAATGCATGTATATACTTTATTATATACCCTCCGCGTGATATGTAGCGGAGTTTGTACAAAATAAACATTATTTATGACAAACGTTTGATATTTGCAATAAAACCTTGTCACTTTGTCTAATATGATTGAATCTATGGGGATGGAAACGACAGCAAGGTAAGGTGGTGTAACACTCAGAAGCCACAGGGAACCGATCCCCAGCCGGCCGCGTGCAATGCCGTTACTCTAACCACTGCATCCCCCCCCTGAAAGATGGCTGAATATTAAAAATAATTATAGGAGAGAGGGGCACACAGCCTCTAGATACACCACTGAAAGGTTTAGTATTAAATACTAACTATATTGTGTGAGTAGATTGTGATGGGAGTGAGTGAGTAATGGATGCTTTACGCCATTTTGACAACTAAGGTCATATTCACAGCGAAAACAGGTTGGGATGAATTCTTTGGTGATCGTATTTATGAGATGAAGGTGACAGGACGGGCAAACAGAAAAAAAAAGTCTTACTACTAGTATAGGTTTGTCTGGTGTGACATCTCACTCTCTCTGTTGCAGTGGTGTCAGTTTGTTATTCAAGTTACGCCAGACCCTAGATATTAAACAAATAGGAGACTGGAGATCATTATCAGTCTTTTACACTTAACAAAATCTGAAAATGATTGCATTATTAGAGATAAACAAGTCTCAGATTACCTTGCAAACATTTAGTTGCCTTGCCAATTGGCTGGTTTACTTTGTTTGTCCAAACTAACACGAAAGGCATCCTTTGTCTGATTTGTTGGCTGGTATAACAGTTATATCGAGCAAGCTAGAGGCAATGGGAATATTAACTGTTGAGGACAGGCACCAGTGCCACCAATACTTTATTCTGATTTGCAATGGACCGTGACATCGGCACTGGGCACAGGTACAAAATAGCTAGACGCAAGCAGCCTGCCTCTCTCTACCCCACACACACATGCCGTAGGCAGCACTTGGATGAAGATTATTTATCAAGAAATTGTTTTTATATAATTTTTATAATTATCATTGTAACAAGAATAAGTAAGATTGAATTGTCTAAATTAAGTCTTCATTTTATATATTTTTTCTAAAAGTTTTTTTTAATAAAGGGTCGGTTTACTCCAAACTAGCATGCAAGTCACCCTTTGTCCGAATTGTTGTCTGATATAGGAGTGTCCCCATCTTCTGTTATGTGGGCTTCAGTCTTGACAGAATATCAAAAATGGTTACAAGATGACTAGCTGTGCATGAGTACCAGTCAATATACATTGTGGCTGGTAGTACCCACATCACTGACAAAAATAATCAGACTGGAAAAATATATCTGATCGCTGAAAAACCTGAATAAATATTAAACACTGTCTCTCAAAAGATGAACAATCTTCAGAAGCAGATAGAGGAAAATCACAGCAGTACAAAAATAACTTTCTGTACCATAGCAGGTGTACGTTTATATGTGCAACTACAAATCCAAAATTGATGGTGAACTGGAAACGAGAGCAAAATGGCAGGTAGAACTATCAGACATAGGCTGATATGAAGATCAGGAGATACTTGACAGTGGTATTCTAATGTTAGATGATTTCATACACGCAGAACACAAGATTCCAACCTGTAAGTACCAAACCACTCCCTAAGCCTAGAGTTGTACTGTTTAACATAGCCAATTCAAACCCTAACAGCCTGTTGACCACCAAATGAGGGTGTAAGGCTAATGGTCACCCAAGCACGGGCCACCACCACCCAACAAACATCATAAAGCAACCAACAAAAGGCATCATGAAGAACAGCACAACGGATGGGAAGACGATAAACACAGAAAAATTGTATCAACGTAACCCAATACACCCCTGAAAATGGACAAATATAAAGCAAAAAAAATCATATCAAATATATACAGCCGACCAAGGCCCCAACACAATACACACCGTCACAAGAAACGAAACACACAACCATGTCGTCACGCACTCGCCAAAAGTTACCGCGGTAAGTGAAAAATTACCCCGTAATAGAAATGATTTATTCACCTCTAAGTTGGGAATTTGTTTTGAATTTAAGCAACCACATGCAGACACCGCAGGGATGCCTCTCACCATGCCAAGAAGGACAGCACATAAGACCATCACAAATTGTATGACCCTGCTTTCAACCAACGAACTAAAAGAGACTATGAAAACTACTGGAAATTACAGACAACAATGTCACGACAGACCAGGACTTTATGAACGCCTCTGGAATACCCTGAGCACAGGTCCAGGTATGTATATATGAAGCGGACGAAGCGGACAGAACCCTGGGCAACCTTATGGCCTTGGCCACCCAGGGCATGTACAAGATTGTCACATCCATCAACATGATGGAACTAGACAATGCCACAGAGATCCCCCTGGAGCCAGAAACTCAAAATAAACGAAAAAAAAACCCTCTGACAATTATTCAGCTGAGGAGCCGAAACCCAACAAACTGGAGAAAAATAAGCAAAGTGGAAACTGACAAAAACATGACCCCCTCACCAAAAGCACTCTCATCAGTAAAAACTAACAAAGTTGGGCAAACCTTACCAACCCACTGTCCGTCACCACCCTGACCACCAGACTTCTGCTCAATCCCCCCCACAGGCTATGAGACCCATGCACTTCCTGGGCGCATTGACCAAGCCAGAGAAAGATGACTGGTACAAGGCAAGACGAGCGAATGAGTAATGGATGCTTTACGCCATTTCAACAACTAAGGTCATATTCATGGAGAAAACGGTTGTTATCAATGAAAATATAGAATATAACCATCAATACTCTCTCCCACTAGAGAATGGAAGGTCACCCCACGGACCTGGCAAACAATACACCTGACATTGACATGGATTATGACTCGAACCTTGAAGAAACCACTGACCTTATCCAGAAGCTGAGGAAAAACTGACAGAAGGACCACAAACCAAACCCCAAACACTAAATACAAAGATGATGAAAAACAGAGGAAGAGTGAAAGAACCAAATTGACTATAAATTATGCTAAGCTCCAACGAGGAAAAAACCATCTACAAAAGAAAAGACAGGAAAAAAACAACCAACCAACCAATATCCCTCCCCAGAAAACACAAGTCCAACCCCACAAAAGAAGACACAGAAGACGACAAAACAGACGACCTCTTCCTAGAAGGAATTGACAATGAAATAGACCATGAAAAAGAAACAACCACGAACACCCAATGCGCAGATTGCTATAACAAAGACGAAACCATTTTTAACCTTGTCAAACAGCTCCAGACATATGACAACGCCCACGCAATGCAAGAAAAATCAATGAAGGACCTGGAAGAGGAAGCAAACGAAGAAAGAGAATGGAGGAAAGACATACAAAAAAAACTAGAAAACCTGCAGAGAGGGAAAAGGGGGAAAATGAGGAGAAGATGCGACAACAAGATAAGAGCACGAAAAAGAAAGAACGCCGTGAATCGGAAAAAGAACAGAAGAAAAGAGAGAAGAGTGAGTGAGTGAGTGAGTAATGGATGCTTTACGCCATTTCGACAACTAAGGTCATATTCATGGCGAAAACGGTTGTTATCAATGAAAAGATGGACTAAAAGTTGTCAATAGAACAACATGATATATGTACAAGATCTTATCCTAAGGATCATATCAGTCCATACAGACCAGCTGTTTTCAAAAATTGGATGATACGATCGGACTGTACAGTATTAAAAAGTTCAGGTAGACCAGCTACCTGATAGAACTGTCTACGCGTCTGTTCAAAATCTGGGCATTCCAAATGGAGATGCTTGATGGTTAAAGAGAGAAGATCATCAGACCTCTGCCATCCTGAATCATGTTGGGACCAATGATGTGAAAAAGGGACTAACTGCAGACAAGATAGCTTACAACATAAACAAGACCATAAAATCAATAGAACAGACAGCGAGGAGCAAAACGACAGAAAACCCCCCCACCCCCCGCCAATAAAGGCCGACTGATCCCGACCCTCAAAGACGAAATGACGACTGACAAAGACACAACCCTAGAGGACGACAATATGCACATATTATACACTGATTCAATAGCAAGAGCAACAAACTTCAACGGACTCCACCTACAAGAGTGAGTGAGTGAGCGAGGTGGTTTTATGCCGTACGAACAGCCAGGACAGGCAAACGGCAGGGGATCAAAACCTGGAAATCATTTTTGCTGTACATCATCCTTTAGTGAACGACAGCACCAACCGGGAATTGAACCCAAAGAACCACTTGGTCAGTGCTGGGTTCCCCCTATTATCGCCTTCTACGATCAGCAGGGGCTACTGGGGGCCTATTCTTACCCAGAACCCTGGGTTTGTTATTAACGATAAAAATCTGGCATAAGATTTACATTCAAGAACTTAGAGTGACTGAGAAATAGCCAAAAATGAATTTCTCAATGTTAAGAGAATGAAGACGACACATGCAATGATTAGTTGCTCAAACTAAGACTGCCACCTAGGAGCTTGGTTTCACTCATCTTTTGTAACCATACCCCCGGACCAAGACATTTTGGAAGATTGGCAGTACTCTCAAGAGTGTCACAAAATGAAAGAGTCTATCTCGTGTAGGTGTAAACTGTCGAAACCAGGCCAGATGATCTCCTGTGATGCAGGTGAAGAGTGCACAGACGGTTTTTGTTTTCACCTAGATTGCATGCATCTAGCGGAGGTCCCAGGTAATATGTCATTACCTTTTATGAAGGGCTAATAGGTATTACTTTAAATTGCAAAGGTTTTATTTTTGACATTTGCCAATAATAATAAGTGGCTGCTTGGAAATAACTTTCTTTTGCTCATTAGTCGTAAATCAATTTAATTATTTTCCATGCTTTAAGTACACAAATGAAATAAAAAAGTTTTTACTTCCTGACACCTACTGGTACTGCTGTGGTGCTTGCGCAGAACGAGGGGGACAGAGATAAGATGGTGATCGTAACTATGCCATTGCCCTGACATGGCATGGTTTGATGGATATGGTTCATCGCAATGCAGTGAGAGAAGGAGATGGCCTGTCAATGATGGGAATGTGGCGGTTAAACATGCCAAGATTTTGGAGTGGAAATCACAAATACCTCATCATCGAGCATTGACTTCTCTCAGGTGATACAATTAACTTTTTTATTGTTCTTTTATTTAGAAAATAAAAATAATGCTTCCTGTACATATTCTGTCAGTGGGTGTAAATAGATTATGATTTTCATATATATAATTTATATCATAGGCATAAATGGTTGGCTGGTCCCAAGTCTTATTGAGGAGATCATCCGCAATCGAACCTGCAACATGAGAGGAGGACCTGGCAACTACATTGCGATGGATAGTGTAAATGAATTCTTGAACAACATTTATAAACATTTATTTTATCATGAAACATTTATTTTATCATGAAAACACCAACTGGTATGCCATGAGTGATAGAGTGAGGTCATATTCATGGCGAAAATAGGTTGGGATGAACTCTGACTTTGATGATCGAATCTTTGAGATGAAGGTGACAGGGCGGGCAAACAACAGGGGATCAAAACCTGGAAACCCCTTAGTGAACCGAGCACCAACCACTTGGTTAGTGCTGGGTCCCCCCTATCGTCACCTTCTAGGATCAGCAGGGCCTACTGGGACTAACTCATTCTGGGATGGCGAGACACTTTTCAAATCATCAGCCTATGAGATAGGTGATACACACAAGAAAACGATCAGGGTCTAATACTTGAAGACATTAGAGAAAACGAAAATAGGCTTTGATCAACAATGCACCACTGGTAAAGAACTCATTAACAGCCCGCAGCCAGTTGGGTCTGCACCGCGGCCTACACACACATACACTTATTCGAACGATAGCCCACAGTACTAGTGACACTATCCCGATATCATATACCAGAGTTATATCAATGGCACCAATCACTATAATAGCAGATTCAAAGGGTGGAACATTTGAAAAATACTTCATCAATGAAGAACTTCAGGTAATTGATATCATAGAAATGTGCGTTGACCCCTATTCTGGTATGTCTTTAGCCCATCTACGATGCAATTACAGTACAAAAGATTCATTGAACACACCAACTTTGTGTATCTGATGCTCAGAATTAATTACTTCACTGTGCCAGACAGGATGTCAAGAACCGTGAGGCTCATTACACCTTTCTCTAGTGTTTTGTTAACACATATAAAGCAGTTATTCTACACCTTGAAATGGAATTTAAAAGACTGTATCCTAACACAGCATGGATATAAATAGATATAACAAACTGAGTGGTACTTATCATTACCAGGACACAGTTGATCAAGTGATACCCGAACTGCATGTATTTATTAGCACCCAGAACTAACACAAAGGGACCTTTGCCCCCAGACTGGCAAACCACATTTATTGTTACAGGCCGAAACAAGGAGTGTACATTACCTTGTACTAAAGACTACTTGACAGCCTGCACACAGGTAAACAGTGAGGGAGTGAGCGAGCGAGTGAGTGATGGATGTTTTAAGCCGTACCGACAGCCAGGGTCATTTTCACGGCAAAAATAGGTAGGGACGAATTCTGTCTTTGGTGATTGTATCCATAATATGAAGGTGACAGAGCAGGCAAACAGCAGGGGATCAAAACCTTGAAATTATTTTTGCTGTACCTCATCCCTTAGTGAACCAGACACCAACAGGGAATTGAACCCAAAGAACCACTTGGTCAGTGCTAGGTCCCACCTATTGTTGCTTTTTACGATCAGCAGGGGCTACTGAGGGCCTATATTCTTCCCAGGAGCAGAAGCCACACCATGGTACCCCCTTAGGAGACCATGCAAAGTATCCTCTTGAACTGTTGACTATGCTGATGCAGCAGTACACACTTTTGTCTGAGCATCGGGCCCTTTAAGTGCTTCATGCTTACTCTGCAAATGAAGTGGACTGTGAACAAGTAGCACACCATGAACATATATTCTGAAACAAGACAATCGTGAATCCAACATAATCAAGAGCATGCGCAGTGAACAGATGTGTCGATGAAGGGCTCAGGTGAAAATCACCTTGTATTTGGAGTATATTGCGGCTGGATCTTAATAACTGTAGAAGTTTCACCATAAGAGTGCAACTAATGAACTGGGATCGCTAGAATAGTAAAATTGTGCTATTTTTGGAACCAGAAGACTGATTTTTGTTGTTGATTATTTTCTAGTTTAAGAGACTCCTAGAGAATCTTAGAGTATTTTCTTTTGAATATTTTCTAGTTTAAAAGATTCCTAGGGAGTCTTCGAGAATATTCTACTTTGCAAAGGGAAAATACGACACTCTCTACGGCTGGAATATATACAGATGCAGATATGGATATGTGAACAGAAATATTTGTTTCTACAAGAAGAAAGGTAATTATAATATATATTAATATTTAATATAAATCAATATATTTATTACTTGTTAACTGAGATATGTTGATTAATATTGTAAATAATATTTAAAAAACATGTTGGTGTTACATGAAAAGACTCAATAATATCATGTGACATTTTCAAACCATAGCTTTGTTCATGTTCATTTGCCAACTGGACAATGGACGGCTCAGATTGATATACATCTTCTTCTGGTGAGGACTACACCGACAAGGATGTGGAGTTTCTCACAAAGGATTCCAGGATCGCTGCCAACAGGGACTACAAAATATAGAGAAAAAAGCATGGAGGTGCGGGCATACCCCTACAAAATATGAAACAAGCATGCAGAAGTATTCTTTTCTTTTTTTTCCAAGTGCAGGTTTTGCCCCAGGATCTCATCAACATTGTGGTAACATACATCCAGGGGGGAAGCTTGCTGAAGTGCTCAGACATTGCCAATATGGCGTACAAAAATACAGCAGGAGATTACGGACAATTTATTCATGACCTGTTCATGCAGTGGGTGCATAAAGAAATGCACCACAAAAAGTTTGCTGGAATCATCGAAATCGATGAGAGTCTGTTTGTTTGTCGGGTCAAACATAACAAAGGAAATCCCAATGTGGGGATTAAAGTATGGATCGTAGGGCTTGTGGAAAGGTCTACCAACAGACTGATAATCTACCCTGTGGACAACAGAAATCAAGATACCCTGGAAACGATCATCCTCTGCCACTGTGAGGTTGGCTCCACAATTTACACTGACGGGTGGGCTGGCTATGACAACTTGACCCAGCTTGGATACTGTCATTTCTCGGTAGAGCACAAATAGACCTACAAGGCCATCTACCGAAATGAGCAGACTGGGACAAAAGAGTATGTGCACACCAACACAGTTGAAGGGGCTGGGAAGCACGCAAAATTAAGTTATTTTGATTGTTAATCATATATGCCAAATAGCTGTTAATATAGTTATAGTACCTTAAAATTCATACCAAATGCTTGTAATAGTATTAACAATTTCAATGTAAAATTTAGTAATAATACGTTACCATAGAAATACCTTATGTATATATATCCTTGTAATAATATGTTACTCACAAGAAAAAACAAACAAAAATAATTCAAGAAATGTAATATAATCCTCTCATTTTAGGGCCATTTCCACTTGATAAATGGCACCTCCCTCCAAAACTTCGAGGGACACCTAGCATTTTTTTCCCACAAATGTGACCCGTTTTGGCGAAATGAGTCGGATGTCGCAGAAAGTCGAACTGAGATATGGGGCTCTGAAGTCGCATTTCGCATTTTTTATCGAAAATGGGTTTTTTCTTTTATTCATATCTCCTATATCAGAAGTCTTCCCAAAAAAAAATTTGGGTCCCAAAGCCATATCTTAGTCCCTCTAAATAGGCCCCAAAGACGCGCAACGCCTCAGTGATCTGAAACAAAAGACCCTCGATTCACGCCATTTTCCCCTAACTTCGCGGCTTGCCTGTCGGTCTGTTCCGGGTACCTGCTGAAAGGGCGCGAAGTGAACTGGCCAATGACAGCCTCGGATTTTGAATTCGCGCCGGCAAGGACCAATCAGAACGTGTTTCCCCGATCGTCGTCCCGTAAACAATCGTCGTCAAGGAGGTCACGTGTGCGGAATGCGGCGCGCTGATTGGCTGAGAGGCCTTGCGTGCCTTCCGGTTTCAGTTGTTGTGGAAATTTAAAGGGACGCATGGCGAGCAGGACGGACGTGCGACATCACTTCTCCGACGGATTTAGCTGTTTTAATCCTGGATCACTGCTGGATTTTGATGTGGATTACCTCCCAACATCGTCGGGAAGGACATGGATCGCGAGGAGGCTGTCGCGGATGCCCTGAATACGATAAATCGGGCGAATTTATGTGGTGTAGCCGAGGCACAGCAATGGCGGACTTTGGTCGACGAGTACTTTCTCATCGCCGACGGGGAGGAGGGGCAAGACGATCCCCCCGAGGAAGAAGAAGATGTTCAGGAGGATCTAGGGGAACCGGAGGATGCTGAGGACGATGAGGATGAACCACTAGTCATCCCTGACCCCACGGACGACCTTCTACAGGCGGAGTGGGACGACTGCGAACGCTTCTTGTGAGTTTTGAAAAACTTTATAATGGCCGACATGCGGTCGGTTGCCCTATCTCTGAAACAAGTACACAACGTGCCCAAATCCCTTTCAATGTTGATGAAACTGCCTATGATTGTGCCCTAGTATGTATTCTAACTGCCTAACTAGTTTTTATCAAGTTTCAAAGTTGATTTCATGCCATAAACAGGGATGATCCATCGGGGTTGTCCGGTGACCTACTTAATGGCGTCAGCTGATCCGGCCGGCCTGTAACGGTTATCAATCATGTGTCATGCCATTGTGGCCCTCAGGAAGGTGAACTAAGTCTAATATCATGTATGTTGTTGTCTTTATATGTTCCTGCAAGCAGTACAAAGACAAGGAGTGCAGTAAACAGTACACGACGTCGGAGCTGGTCCCGCGTCGGCAGGAGGTCTTACAGCTGTCCTCAGGTAGGTTTTTCATGAGATACATGTTATGCAAACCTGTCGCCGCGACCATGTAGCTATGTCGTTCTCACTCAAAACTACCCCATAATCCATGACAACGTCTTGAAGTATAACAGACAACTATTAACACTCAACCAGACCGTTTTTAAGTTAGTATTTAGGGTGTGTTAACCTAGTTCATGGGTCAATCCAGAAACCTCATTCCTTGAGTCACATGCATATCATGTACAGATTGTTATTATCCTAATCTACTTTGTTTTCTAGGCGAGAAGGACATGTTGCTACTGGGCATCGCCAGTACCTGCACAGACAATAGCAGCAGGCTGTCCACCTGGAAAAAGGGGATTAAGGGGAGAGGGGAGAGGCAGCACCAAAGAAGCCACTACCTCGTCGGTTCTCGGCCAGTCTGCAGGGACACTTTCAAGTTCATGTACGCGTGAGTAGCTTTGATATTCAACTTCTTTGCTCAACTAAGGTCTACCTAGATATCCCTACTATTATTGTACTACTTGAGGTAAATTACAAGATGAACTGTAATGAATCATAACAGAATCTGATCATGGCACTTACCATCACAAATCGTCCATATTAATATTACAATACTTACCTGTACTTGTTGCCTGTGTCCAATAATTATTGGCCTAATGTAACTCTTACCTTGTGACCTTTCCAGCATCAGCCAGAACAAGCTGACGTCCATCATCAAGTGGTACAAGTGCTACGGGGTGGTGACCAGGCAAAAGAAGTCTGGCGGGCGACAGGCGACTGCAAGGATCCTCCAACTGGAGGACATCAGGCGGGTCGTGGACTTCATCAACTCCTATGCCGAGACCAACGCCCTCGTCCTGCCTGGTCGTGTGTCTTCCCACAAACGGGATGACATCCTCCTCCTCCCCTCCTCTTCCACAAAGGCCGACATCTACAGGTTTTACAGCAACGCCATGGAGGAGGCTAACTTCAGGTGTGTGGCTGACTCAACCTTTAGAAACCTGTGGCTCCAACTCCTCCCTCGCATAGTGTGTTCCCGCCCTATGACTGACCTCTGCTGGGAATGCCAGCGCAACAACAGGGATATCTCTGCCTCTAGTAACCTACCTGACATTGTGAAACAGGCCAAGCTGAAAAAGCAACAAGTTCACCTGGAGGTGGTGGCTCGGGAGAGGGGCTTTTATCAGGACATGGTCAAGTCTGCCAAGGCTGCCTACAAGGAAGCAGAGTCCCCTCCCCTTGGCCCCCACCCCCCTTGTTCTTCTGACAGGAAGGTCCACATCAGTTTTGATTATGCCCAGCAGGTCCACCTTCCCTCCTTTCCTATGCAGCCTGGCCCATTGTATTTCCTTGTCCCCCGCAAGGTCGGCATTGTCGGTGTCTGTGCCGAGGCCATCCCCCAACAGGTGAACTATTTGATCGACGAAAGCCATTGCGGTAGTAAGGGGTCAAATGCAGTTATTTCATACCTGCACCACTATTTTGAAACGTATTCCCTGGGGGAGAAGGCGGTGGACATGCACTGTGACAACTGTAGTGGTCAGAACAAGAACAAGTGTGTGCTAGCGTATCTTCTCTGGCGGGTCCTGACTGGCCGGCACCAGTCCATTTCCTTAAACTTTTTGATCACAGGGCACACCAAGTTTGCCCCGGACTGGTGCTTTGGTTTGCTTAAACAAAGGTTTCGTCGTGAGCCTGTCTCGAGCCTCTCGGAGATGGAGGCGACTGTGGTGAAGAGTACCCAAGAACGTGTCAACATTGCCCAACTTGTGGGGGACGAGAATGGGAAGGTGTTTGTCGAGTCGTATGACTGGCAATCTTTTTTGACCCCTTTCATCAAGCCACTCAAGGGCATTAAGCAGTATCATCACTTTGTATTCTCTGACCAGAACAAGGGCCACGTCACCTTCCGGCAGTATGCCGACTCGGCCCCCGAGACCTTCAAGATGCTGACTGTCGCCCCAGAAGCTGTCCCCCAGGAAGGCCCTCAGCCCACCGAATCCCCTGGCCTCCAGGCCAAAAGACAGTGGTATCTCTTCAAGAACATTCGGGATTTTTGTACTGAGGACACGAAGGACATCATGTGCCCTAAGCCCTCTGTACCAGAACCAGCACCCGGCCCAGGCCCCCGTGCCGTACCTCCGCCGGAACCAGATGCGGAATCAGAGCCAGAGGCTGGCGAGGGGGATGGGCCAGGCAGGGGCAGGGGCAGGGGCAGGGGCAGAGGCAGAGGTAGAGGCAGGGGCAGGGGCAGAGGCAGAGGTAGAGGCAGAGGCAGAGGCAGAGGCAGGGGCAGGGGCAGAGGCAGAGGCAGAGGACAGACTCCAGACACATCATCAGGAGGGGGAGGAGGAGGAGTTGGTCAGACAGCTGGAGAGGGAATCAAAATCTTCATCTGACTCAGAGGAGGAAGGCCCCCCACCCCCACCTAGGGGCAGGGGCCGTCCTAGTAAACGTGCTAAACGTGGTCGTGGCAGGCCCAGGACCACCTGAGAACTATTAAGAATCCGTTTTGAACTTATTTACTTATTTTTATTAGTTAACTTATTTTTAGTTGTTAAGACTTTTTCTGATTTTAAGATTTTTACCTAGGTGGCTTTTCACTATTTTAACGACCAAAGACAATCATGAACATTCCAAGAACTTTTATAGACACATTATGGATACCCAGGGTACTTAGGGTCATCACAGAGTCGTTTTTAAGCAGCCAAGATGAGGTATTGTGATCCTTTATGCTTGCCGTTCTAGGTTAAGTTGTTGTTTCAGATCCGGATTTTTGTCACTTTTTGCAGCGCCGGCATGAATAAAAGTTTTGTATATAAACGCATGAATTACTGGTATTTGTTAGCTAGAATAGTCTAGAATGATTATGTAAAGTTTCAGGACCAAGGATTGATTACAAGTGTACGTTGCTAGGGCTTTATCGGAGGACCGCGGTAGCGCGCGGTAAGAAAAACTTTCAACTCATTTATCTCTGTTTCTTATACCCGCATAGGCACGGTTCTTTTTATTCTCGTCGCAACTTATCTCAGGCCCTAGATATCGGACCTAGACATGCTATACCTCGTTTTAAAGCTAATAATTAGTATTTTCTGATGGTATACCTAACTAAAAATCTTCCCCGTGCGACATCCGACTCGCTTCGCCAAAACGGGTCACAAATTGGGTGGGAGATAAGATACTCGTAATCTATACTCCATAAACCCAAAATAAAGGAAAGAATGATACCAATTACTTTTTTATGGATTATCACCCTACCGACCAGCAAATGACCTATAATAGTGAGTGAGTGATTTATGCCGTACCGACAGCCAGGGTCATTTTCACGGCGAAAACCAGTTGGGACGATTTCTGTCTTTGGTGATCGAATCTATGAGATGAAGGTGACAGGGCGGGCAAACAGCAGGGGATCAAAACCCAGCGATCATTTTTGCTGTACCTCATCCCTTAGTGAACCAAGCACTGACCGGGAATTGAACGCAAAAACCACTTGGTAAGTGCAGGGTCCCCCCTATCGTCGCCTCATATGATCAGCAGGGGCTACTGAGGGCCTATTCTTAACCGGACCCCCACGGGGAATGACTTATAATATGAATTATCCCTCTTTGACCTAATTACAATACAAGCTGCTTTATACACCCACACCACCTAGTGGTGAAAAGGTATATTGGCAAAACCCACCAACACTAATGAGGTCAGGGTGACCTAGATCAATGTAGATTCAATGTGAAGAAATAATTTTACAACTAGACAGCCTATAACACACCTGATGAGATCCTGTGATTGAAACCACAAATGCAAAGTGGTTTATGAGCATTCTATTCATTAATAAACTTTAAAAAAATTATAAATTGTATATCAAATCTCACCTATGTGAGAGGAGGGAAAGACTGACAAATAGAATACCTCCTGACATAAACCTAATAAACAATTCTGACCAAGGTGGACTCTGATTGGTTCAGACAAGCAGCTACAGAGAGGGTGGGTGCCTGAGCAGGCCCCACCAGGTCAATTGTGGTCGTGTGAGCTCTCTAGCCCAGTCTATCCCCACACCTGGCGGAGGTCATGTGGATGAATTGGAGCCGGGGGGGACTCCAAAATAGCTGGTGTATTCAACTTGATCCGAAAATACTACCCTCTGGATCGTGATCCACTCCTGGACGCACCTTATCCACTATTTGACACTTGGTCAAAAGGAGTGGTTTGGAACTTGTAATGCTGGTGTCAGTGTCTATGCTGATGATGCAGTGGTTAACTGCAGCAATCATGAATCGTATTTAATTGAAAGCCGACTTCAGCAACTGATTATCAAAATTGATATCTGGTGTAAGATGAATCGAATCAATCTAAACATAAGCAAAACCAAATTTTGTCTCTATGGTAAGAGGCATGCCTTGCTAAACCTACCTAGCGTTAAATTGTACTTGGCCATAAACCAATTGCTTCATGTTCAAAATATTGTTATTTAGGAGTTAATCTTGATGAATGTCTTACCTTGGAGAGTCATTTCAATCAGATATATAAGAAATTTACATGTAAACTGTTCCAATTTGGGAAGATCCGTAGACTTCTAAATACTAAAACCTGGCTTCTGGTATACTAGCAAACTGTCTTACCTTTGGTAGAATATGCCAGTTTTATGTTATCATTATGGCGTAAACATGATCTAGACAAACTCCAACGGTTACAAAATCGAGGGTTAAGGATGAGTCTTAATATTATAGATCCTAAATCTACATGTATTGCTGTGCTGCACAATCAATACTCTCTCAATTAGACGAGATATACAAATATTACTGCTGATGTTTGATCTGAAGAATAATCCCATAAATCTAATTACTCCAGCTAGGCATACACAGTTGAACACTAAGGTAAGATTCAAGATCGCTATGTCGAGATTTGCCATATTTAATAAGAGTCCATATTATATTGGTGTCAAACTTTGGGATGAGTTACCTGTTGAGATACAACTGCTTGAGGACAAAAAACTAATTCAGGTGTGCCATCAAACTATTGTTATATCATTGAAATTATCCTTGTACAACTGATATTACTGCATTTATCTGATGTGAATGGAGTCATCAAATTGACATGAACTTGAACTAAGTATCTTTTAGACTGTCCAAATGCTGATCACAGCTATGGTTAAGTCTATGGAACTGATGTTAACTTTGCTTACTGTCTAACTTGACTATGTAATTAATTGACTGTCCAAATGCTGAGCCCAGCTATGGTTGAGTCAATGATATTGTTGCTAAACATGTATTGTGAGTGAGTGAGTGTTGGGTGTTTTACGCCGTACCGACAGCTAGGGTCATTTTCACGGCGAAAACCAGTTGGGACAAGCTCTGTCTTTGGTGATTGAATCTATGAGATGAAGGTGACAGGGCGGGCAAACAGCAGGGGATCAAAACCCAGCGATCATTTTTGCTGTACCTCATCCCTTAGTGAACCAAGCACTGACCGGGATTTGAACCCAAAAACCACTTGGTCAGTGCAGGGTCCCCCTCATCGTCGCCTCTTACGATCAGCAGGGGCTACTGAGGGCCTATTCTTACCCGGACCCCCATGGGGAAAACATGTATTGTTCATTAATTAACTAATTATAATCAACTTATATGGAAGATCAAAAAAAAACTTAAAGGTAAATAAATAATAAAAAACAAGTAACTTAAATAACTATTTAAACTCCTTATACACTGAATATTAAAGATTGTTTGAGAAAAGGAAATGAAAAATTTTATTTTTTAACAAAATACTAAATATTTTTTTTTTTAATGATTCCAGCCAGACTACGGGAACACCACTATGCACCGGCTTGATAGCGATGCCGATAAGAGTGGAGACGAATCTCCTACAGAGGTTCAAGAACCAGGTAAAAAATAATCAAAGACAGAGAGAGAGAGAAAGAATATACCTACAGTTAAGTTATTAAATGATTATTTGTTTATAATTATATTTTGCATGTGACCAAGACGTTGAGGTTCCACACCCACACGTTGAGCCTTCACACCAACACGTCCAGCCTCAACATTTACACCAAGAGAACACTTCACCCGATCTTCAAAACAAGAGAGTATCCACAGCTGCTCCCCGGAAGGTTCATAAGAAAAGAAGAGTCTCATTTCAAATGGAGAGTGGAAGCAATGTATCCCTCTTTCAAGTTAATAATAATCAAGATGTTCATAAATAAATATTGATAAGTATTATATAATATACGAAATGTAATATTAAATTATTTTTTGATATTGTTTATTCCAGTGGAAAAGACTACTCCAGAAGCAACAACAGAAGGTCCAGAGAAATCAAGCACTTACAGTGTTGAGACAACCCCAAAAAGGAAATTCACATTCAGTATGTACAAATATGATAGTGATTTAACTAATGTTAGTTTTTTATTATTTTTCGTCTAATATTTCTATTTTATTTTGCAGAGAGAAAGGGTATGCACACAAGTACACCCAAAAAAAACTGCGCCGGAACACAAGGTAGATGAGGAGAGAGTACAAGTTGGCCTACCATCACCAATCCTACCCCCACGGACAATGACTCCATTCAATTAGATGATGTGTAGGAGCGTGAACCAAGGTAATAATATTAATCAATGTAATAAGTGTATACTTATATAATGAACCTCAGTATGGAATACATATATATATATTGTTTTATTTTATATTGTTTCAGAGAGAAAGTCAAACATGAGGGGCAGGTTTTTCAGTGAATCAGTGGAACTTGATGATCCAGAAGTACGTCGTGTCAACTACCAGGGAGGACATGAACCTCCTACAGTTTCTTCTCCCACCCTAGGTAACCAAATATAAATTTTTGTATATTTCAAAAAATATTTTCATAAAGTATAAGGATTTGACATTTATTATTAATCATTATTTCAGTTCGAGCGCTTCAAGAGGCTGTTAAGGAAGCATCTGAGAACCAAGAAATAGAGGGTCAGAGCTGGGGTAGCTCAATCCCAATTCCACACACTTTCAGGTGAACCATCTGCTTCAAGTACACACAACACACGTCAGTTATCACCACCCTCAGCCTCTTCAACTCTGAAAAAAGATCAAGAAAGTCACACAAGGAGTGTCTACAGGAGATTGGGTAAGTTAAAAGGAAACAATTATGAATACTTATAATTGTTTTTCTTTTTTAGAATGTCAAAGACAAGAAGAAACTTCAATAAGACCACTAGTCCAAGGCAGGGGAATCGAACCACATCAAGCAACAGCAAGTGTTAGTACCATAAGTGAAGACAAAGAAGGGGAAGAAGAAAGTGATCCACCATTGAGCTGTCCTACGCTGAGATATATGTTCCAGCTTTGAATCAGTGTAAGATTAATTGAGATTTAGATTTACTACCATACAAATTTGTTTAGTTTTTTAACTATTTAAGTAATCATAATTATGTTGTTTATGTTAATTTAATTTTAATTCTATTTTAAGATGAACCAAGATATACTGGAAAAAACAAAGACATGGGGAAAGCGAAAATAGTTACTGCTAGCTCTATCATCAGACAGAAAAAACCCACCACTACACAAGCAGAAATACCTGAAGGACATGAAAATCAAGCAGAAAAGGAAAAAGAAGAAATGATAAGGCAGTCGAGTATGGGAGTAACCAAGGTTACAGAAGTAGAAACAGGTGTGTAAAAAATATTGAAGTAAATGATAAAATATTAATGTTAAGTTTAGAATTACTTAACTAATTTTTTTCTTTTTTTTTAAGGGAAAGTACTACTAGATACAACTGCACCATGCAGAAGAGGAAGAGGAAGGGGGAGAGGAAGGAGAAGCATGGGAGACACTGCAGTGAGGCGCGTTCCTTCACCATAAAAAATTGTAATGCGAAGCCAAAAGAAAGGTAAAAACATTTTAAAAACCATTTTCCAAATTATATTCAAACATGATGTAAACATTCTTTTGATTTTTATTGTTTATTAAAATAATGATTGTTTGAATTTCAGTTGTGCAACGGGAGCCTTCCATTATCGAAACAGTTGAATCAAATGATGACTTCAAGGAATTGAACGTAACTTACATACAAACTCACAAAAAGAAAATACCATTCAAACCTGGTAAGGGTTGAAATTGCCCAAACGGGTACGTCCTACTGAAAGCGTTGGGAAAAAAAAGAGTGCTAGTCACCCTAATTCAAGTGTAAATCCCTACACTAACAAGAACTTTGTTTCACATTGGTTAAGCAGCGACAGTAAAACAGAAGGAAGAAAGTGAACCTATCTATGTTCAACCAATGTGAGACAAAGTTCTTGAAGTTCTTTGTACAAATTGTAAATTTTCTAAAATCAAAAATATGAGATTTCAATGATGATATATAGATAATTTGTACATACTGTAATATTTAATCTAATGACATTGTTTTTTGATATATATGAAGACAAATTACATGGTAATGATTGTGCTAAAAACTATGTCTCAACTAAATGAATATAGATTTGTTTTGCAATGTCACATACTTGTCTATATCTTTTGTATGTTAAAATCTTTATTTAGTTAACGAAATGAAAGGTGCTTTAAATTTTTAAAATTTAATTTCTTTTCATTTCGTTAGCATATCAATATTTTACAGTATATACTAAAGGAATACTATAAAATACTTATCCGAAACAAGCTCAAAAGTTAAAGGAATTTGACATGTAACATACTTTTACAACGTTCTTTCAAACACGCTAAGTTAAACTGTCAGATACTATTACAGTATTACATGATACTCTTTTCTTCTTTTTTTCCTCCAAAGAAATTGTAATAAGAAAGATCTGATTCGAAGCTCTCTTTTCATACAACAATGGTGTATCTCTTTTTCTATGTTATCATATGATCATAAAATAGCAGTATACACGAGGAGTTTCCTTCCATTAAAATATCCCCAAAAAATATCAAGTTCCTATGCAAGATACTATTACAACATGTAATGCACCACAATACCAGTTAGTTTACCAGTAATATACTAGTACATATTATATATTACCATTTCAGGGTAAGACGGATAAAACCAAAGAAGTTTATAAATATTACTTCTTATCTGTTTTCTTCTTCAAAAAATTGCAATGTGACAAATCTAAGTCTGTTATATTTTGTTCATCTGATCCAGATGACGATTTCCATTCACTAGTTTCTGATTCAGGAATTTCTGTTGGTTCTTCTTCTTCAATGGTATTGTTTATCAAAGATACCATAAATTCTTCCCTTTGTTCACGCCAACTTTGAGCATCTGAATCAGTTTCAGTGTTTCTTGGTCTTAAGTTAATTCTTCTATCTATAGGTGTGTTGTTTTCACTTGTAGAGCTTTCCTCTAGTTTGTTTTTCATTTGCTTCTTATTTTTAGACCTAGTAGTATAGTTCCTTTTAGGTACAGAAGACTCTCCTGAATCTTCACTTCTGAGCAGGCACCAAGTGTTATGACCGAAGGCGTGGAGGCGAGAAGTATAAAGCCGATGCAAAGCACAGTATTACTGCCTGCAACACCAGACCCTATGGTAGCCAGACCAAAATCTACTAGACACAATACTACCTCTCCTGGAGAGGTGAGAGAAACCCCTACAGCTGTATACTACAGTGGTCCAAAGGCTATATTGTCCAATATGTTCAAACAAAAAGTTGATTATTGAGGAAGATCATTCAACTGTGATGAACAGGTCTACCAATACACGAAAGTCATGCAAGCTAAACGTCTAGAGTGAGTGAGTGTTGGGTGGTTTACGCCATACTCACAGCTAGGGTAATTTTCGCAGCGAAAACCAGTTGGAATGAATGAAGTCTTTGGTGATCGAATCTATGAGAAACAGCAGGGGATCAAAACCTAGAAATAAAGTTTGCTGTACCTCATCCCTTAGTGAACCAAGCACTAACCGGGAATTGAACCCAAAGAATCACTTGGTCAGTGCAGGGTCCCCCCTATCGTTGCCATCTACGATCAGCAGGGGCTACTAGGGGCCTATTCTTACCCGGACCCCAACGGGGTTAAACGTCTAGATCTGGCAGAACGTATTATGAAGGAATCTGATCCATTTATGATTAAACAGATCAGTGATAGCTGTCCTACAACGAAGGAATAGCTGAAAATGCGACCAGAAATAAACATTGAAATTAACCTGGCGAAATACAAGCAAAACCCTGATCTTAGGGACTATCTAATCAGTACAGGAAACAAGAATCTGGTAGAAGCCTCTTCAAATTTGTATTGGGGTGGGGGTGCTCCGTACAATTATAGAATTAAAGACACCCAAGTAGAACATCAAGCACAAATAAACAAAGCAAGAAGAATAAACGGCACTGAAACGAGCTGCTGCTACCGAAACAGAACTAGACCGAACCAGACAACAACTCAAACAGACAACAGAAGAGTACAGAGAACAAAGGAACCAGAATGAGGAACATCAAAACCTGACACAAACCCTCAAACATACAATAAGAGAACTTGAGCAGCAAAAACAAGAACTTGAGAACAACCTCGAAATCAAAGAGGAGACCATTAACACTCTAATCAACAAGTACAGAATACAAACCAAAACAGAAAAACAAGAAAAACAAGCCAGCAAACCTAAAAGACACCTAATCCTGGGAGACTCAAACTCAAAAACTATATTACAACACAAAGAGAAGGACCCCGACCACGAATTAAGCAGAAAGGAAGTCTTCCTCATCCCACAGCTAGAACAAGCAGTGGAAGACAACCACCATGAGATAACACAGTACGACAAAATCCTCATCATGGTAGGGACTAATCATCTCAGATTCGGAAAACAAGCGCAAGAACTAAGCAGAGACACAATGAGAGCCATAAGTAAACTACCCACAGAAAAGATCATCTACCTATAACCCCCTGCCTTGCGAACATAGAGCAAGAGAAAGAAAAATGCTAACTGATACATATAACTGAAGAAACCACCAAAGAGGCAGCAAAAAATATCACAAGAATACTGAGAAGCAAAACAGACACCAAACCACAAAGAGAAACATAAACAGAACAAAAAGAAGAACCCCACCGCCAAGCGCCAACAAGAACCCCAACGCAAGACCACAAACCAAAAAACCAACACCCCAAATCAAATGAAAAAATATGGACAGAAGGAGCGACCACCGAACTAGAGATAGAAGAAGACCTTGTGGGCCACGTGCTAGGCAAACAAGGCAGGGTTATCAGTGACATAACCAGCAGGAATAAGACCACCGCGGGATACAACAGAGAAACCCAGACGATGAGTGAGTGTTGGGTGTTTTACGCCGTACCGACAGCCAGGGTCATTTTCACGGCGAAAACCAGTTGGGACGAATTCTGTCTTTGGTGATCGAATCTATGAGATGGAGGTGACAGGGCGGGCAAGCAGCAGGGGATCAAAACCTGGCAATCATTTTTGCTGCACCTCATCCCTTAGTGAACCAAGCACTGACGGGGAATTGAACCCAAAAACCACTTGGTCAGTGCAGGGTCCCCCCTATCGTCGCCTCGTACGATCAGCAGGGGCTACTGAGGGCCTATTCTTACCCGGACCCCCACGGGGTCCCAGACGATGAAGATATGCGGAGCATGACAGGTAGATGTTGAAAGAACAATAGACGAAATCCTAATAATCCTCACGAAAAGATGAGATAAAAAAAAGAGACCAACAGAAGAACAACAGGAAGCCCACCAAGGAGACCCACAAAGAGAAGGAACATAGACCAACAAGACGCCTCCAACAGCAGTGCCTCAAGACACAGCAGCCCAGACTACCCAAAGAGAAAGAGCCAGATAGGACAAACACTGAAAACCTACCCAAAACAACACAGAAGCCACTGGAGAGAAACCAGAGGAAATTTAAAATACACAAACGATAGTGACAAGGAAAGAGATGATGAAGAGAGATGGCACTGGAGGCCCAGACAACAACAAAGAAACAGCAGCAGAGACCAGAGACACACACGACCGCATAGCTTTGAATATGAACAACCCCGGCACAGAGACAACCGCAATTACGAGGAGCCCAGATACAGAGACTACCTACATTAGGAAATAGGCCGTCCCCTACAGGCCAACAGAAACAGAGATTTCAAACAAACACAAGCCAAAAGACAAGACAACAAAAATAAGAATAACCCAGACACCCAAGGAGAAACCAGGCTAAAGAAAAGAACAAACAGAATGCAAAGAGAAGACGACGAGGGAAAAGGGAAAAAGGAAACAAAACAATTAACATAATGTACAGCAACACAAACGGCATAAACAGCAAAACACCCAGCCTCAAAGCCATACTAATAGAAAAACAGATAAACATAGCAGTCATATATACCAGAAACACGCACCAAAAAAACCCCAAAGATAGAGGGATACCAATGGTACCACAAAGCAAGACAAGACAGAACAGGAGGAGGAATAGGCATCCTCATAGACAAAAAATAACTACAAAATCATGTACACGGACATGACCTGAAGGGGATGCGGCCAGAGAAGAAACACAAAACCACATACTATAAGATTGCCCAGAAATACACCAGGACCCAAACACCAAAACCCAAAGAGACCAAATTTTCAGCAAGGATCCTAGACATCATTGAACACAGACTCAATAACATAATTGAACTACAGCATAGCTCGCACTAGGGCTGTGCGACCCGGTACATCCGGGGAACACGCGCACAGAAAGAAAAGAAAGAAATTATGAATCCACCGTACACCTCAATGACTCCTGGGCAGGCGAGAAAGGAGGTGATTTGAGTGAGTAATGGATGATTAATGTCATTTCGACAACTAAGGTCATATTCATGGCGAAAACAGGTTGGGACGAATATGTCTTTGGTGATTGGATCTATGAGATGAAGGTGACAGGGCGGGCAAACAGCAGGGGATCAAAACCTAGAAATCATTTTTGCTGTACCTCATCCCTTAGTGAAGCACAGCACCAACCGGGAATTGAACCCAAAGAACCACTTGGTCAGTGCTTGGTCCCCCCTATTGCTGCCTCATATGATCAGCAGTGGCTACTGGAGGCCTATTCTTACCTGGAATCCCATCGGGGGCAGAGGTGATTGATGGAAGATGTTAGGTTGATTGTCATAAAAAATGATGCGGCCGGTAAATATCGATAAAAGGCCTATTGAAACTAACCCGGCGCAGTGTGCGCCAACGAACCATGTCTATTTTGTTATTGGAACCCACACGGTCAACATGGGCAGTCTTATAGTGCTATGTGATTCACAGGGAAGGCAACTTTGGAGACATTTTCCATATCATAGCAAGTCGCAGGTAGTAATTCTATTCGGTAGTATTCTACTATAGTAGCATGCATATGTATATGCTACTGAACACCTGCCGATCCTTGTTGCCAAACATTCCCTAAGTGAGTGAGTGAGTAATGGATGCTTTACGCCATTTCGACAACTAAGGTCATATTCATGGCGAAAACGGTTGTTATCAATGAAAAGATGGACTAAAAGTTGTCAATAGAACAACATGATATATGTACAAGATCTTATCCTAAGGATAAAAACATGTTAATATACTAATCATATCAGTCCATACAGACCAGCTGTTTTCAAAAAATGGATGATACGATCAGACTGTACAGTGTTAAAAAGTTCAGGTAGACCAGCTACCTGATAGAACTGTCTACGTATCTGTTCAAAATCTGGGCATTCCAAAAGGAGATGCTTGATGGTTAAAGGTTGATTACAAACAATACATTCCGGTGGGGGCTCACCCTTTAAAAGAAAAACATGTGTAAGTCTAGAATGACCAATTCTAATTCTGGTAAAAGCAGTTTGGTCTTTTCTAACTTTAAGAACATTCGGTTTAACATCTTTGATGGTTGGGAAAATAGAATGCAGTTTGTTATTGGGGAACTGGTCCCATTCATTTTGCCATCTCTCATTGATATATTCAACGATTCTCGGTTTAAAATCTATGTGAGGAATTGGAAAAGGAAGGACTGCTTTGTCCAATCCCTTCTTGGCCGTTTGGTCAGCTAACTCATTACCATGAATGCCTACATGACCCGGTATCCAACAAAACTGAACATCAAATCGTGAGTTGGACAACTTTTGTAGCCAGAGAAGAATTCTCATAATGAGTGTATGTTCAGTTTTCAAAAACTGCAAAGCCTGAAGACAGGACTTTGAGTCGGTAAAAATTATAAAGTTCTTTTCCTCTGCCTGCTGAATGGCCTTCAAAGCAATAATAATGGCAACTGCTTCAGCTGTAAAAATAGAACTGAAGTCAGGTAGACGGGCAAAGTGTTTCTTACCGCAGCAGACAGACGCTGCTGCAGCACGTTTCCCATCCTTTGAACCATCAGTGAAAACAGGAGAATGATGAGGAAATTTGTTTCGAACTTCATGATACCGGGACACGTAATCCAATGGTTGAGTCAGTGACTTTTTGGATTTGGTGAGGTCAAAGTTGATATTAGGTGGTTTGAGTCTCCATGGAGGAATGACTGAAAAATGAGGCTGTTTCAAAACATCAAGATCCACAAAGGCATTTTCTATGTGAGGTTTCATACGAATGCCAAAAGGTTGGATGTAGTTTGGTCTGGCAGCATAGAGATGTTCGTTTTGGGGTTGAAATACGCACTTAAAGGCAGGATTAGAAGCATTGGTTTTTAACTTAATGATGAATTGAAGGGAAAGTTTTAATCTTCTATTGGTTAATGAAGATTCCCCCGCCTCAACATAGAGGCTTTGGACTGGGTATGTCCTAAAAGCACCCAATGCCAGCCGCAGCCCCTGATGATGGACAGAGTCTAGCTTCTTGATATATGATGCGCGTGCTGACCCATAGACCTGACAGCCATAATCGAGCTTTGATCTAATCAAAGCTCTATAAAGTTGTAACAAAATTTTGCTGTCAGAACCCCAAGTGGTGTTTGCCAGAACTTTAATGATATCCAGAGCCTTGTTACATTTTGTCCTTAGACTGTTAATATGCGGAATAAAGGACAACTTGTGATCAAAAACCAAACCTAAAAACTTGGTCTGTTCTACTACTTTGATTGGATCACCATCCATCTTCAACTCAGGGTCTAGATGGAGGGATCTCAACTGACAAAAGTGAACAGCCACTGTCTTTGATAATGTTCATGTTTTTGCCCTTATAGCATATGAGGAAATCATCAACATATAAACTACAGGACATGTCTTTTTGAAGACACTGAACAATACTATTGATTTTGATGCTAAACAGGGTCACAGATAAGATGCTTCCCTGAGGAACACCAAGTTCTTGACTGTGAATATCAGACAGAGTGGTGTCTAATCGCACCCTAAAGTGACGATTAGATAGAAAAATTCCTAATAAAAATGGGTAAACGGCCACGAAATTCCATGTTATATAAATCTTTCATAATACCATATTTCCATGTCGTGTCATATGCCTTTTCCAAATCAAAAAGGCTGACACGACATGTTGCTTCTGAATAAAGGCATCTCTGATGAAAGATTCTAATCTTATCAAATGATCGAGGGTGCTTCTTCCTCGTCTGAACCCACTCTGAAATTCTGAAATCTGATGTTGAGATTCCAGCATCCAGACGAGTCGATCATTGATCATCCGCTCCATGGTTTTGCAGATGCAAGATGTTAATGCTATAGGCCTATAATTAGAAGGATCATTATGATCTTTACCAGGCTTTGGAATAGGAATAATGGTGGCTTCCTGCCAAGACGTTGGCAGTTGGCCACTATCCCATATATGATTGAAAAGATTCAAAAGAATCTTGAGCACTGGTTCAGGAAGATGTTTGAGGAAGTCATAATGAATTTTATCAGGACCAACTGCTGTATTATGAGATTTATTGAGAGATTTTAAAAGTTCATCTATGCTGAAGGCTTGATTATATCCTTCAGCATTGTCCGATGTAAAATTTAATGGTTTTCTCTCCTCTCTCATTTTAATAGGTTTAAATTGGGGATGACAGTTGGCTGAAGAAGAATGATGTTGAAATGTTTCGGCCAATGTTTCGACCACCTCAACAGGAGAGGTCAAAAGATTGTCACCATCTTGTAGGTGCTGGACTCTGGCCTGGCCCCCCTTGCCTTTTATTTTACGGACCATAGTCCAGACCTTTTTCATAGGTGTCCGAGTATTAATGCCAGAAACATAATCTCTCCAACACTGCCGTTTTGATTCCCATATGATTCTTCGGGCCTGAGCCCTTTTAAAGGGATTAAGGACTGTCTGGCAGGTTTTTAAATGAACCAGCATATAGTCTTAATACTGTTTGTGAGGTTAGACCAATATTATGGGAATAAATAACCATGATAAAAATCATATGTCACCGTATTCGTTTTCAAGATAAATGAGCTTGTAAAAATTAGGTTTTACTATAGGTTTCTATGGGAAAACACTAGTTCTTCATCTCATGAAAAATTCAACCACCATATATTAATCAAACATGGTTTGATATCATCTGTGGACCTGTAACAATATATTTCAGCAAAAAAAAGTGGGGGTCACCGTACTAATTAAAGAGCTACAACCCTTAGAAACAAAATAATTTGGTAATTCCTGTATATTCCTATATAAACAAATTCTCTTTAAATCTCTCATTTTCCCATTTTGAGTTAAACTTTTTGTGGAAAAAGTGGTATTTCTTTGGCAATAAAAGATATTTTATACATAAATACAATTTCAAGCCCCTAAGATTTTCACACCAGGTGGAGCTGGTGTGGTCAGTCCCAAATCCCTTTAATCTTAAAGTGAGTTAAATTGTCAGCAGTTGGTCTTTGTTTGAATTTTCTCAAGGCCTTCTTTCTATCTTTAATGGCCTTTTTGCAGGCATCATTAAACCATGGATTACAGATGTGCTTAGGAACTGTCGAGGTTTTAGGGATAGTTTCTTCTGCTATAGAAAGTAATTTGGTGGAGAATTGGATAAATGAATCATCTGCTGAGAGCCTCTCCCGACAAAGTCTGGAAGGACTCCCAATCAGCCTTATTGAGCCTCCATCGAGGCTCTTTTAGGCCTATATTTGGGTCGTCGATATTGACTAAGATTGGGAAATGGTCACTTCCATGGAGGTCATTTAATACTCTCCAGGAGAGGTCCAACAGCAGACGAGGGTCAGCTAATGTTAAGTCAATAGCAGAATAAGTACCATAACCCAGATGTAAATAGGTATTAGAGCCATCATCTAAAACACATAAATCTAGATCATTAACAATATCTTCAATCATCCTGCCCTTTTCATCATATCTGTCACCACCCCATAAGGGATTATGACCATTGAGATCTCCCATTATGAGGACTGGTGACGGTAATTGGTTTAAGAGATTTTCTAATTCTTGTCTATTGATGTTTGAATTTGGTGGAAGGTAGAGTGAACAAAGAGTAATGGTTTTATGTAATGTCACTCTAACTGCTATTGTTTGAAAATTGGTATTTAATGGAATAAGACTATGCATGATATCTTGTCTTATTAAAATGGATGAGCCCCCTGAGGCTCTTCCACCATCAGGGGCGTATGTATTATAAATACAATAACCTTTAAAAGAGATGTTATCATTTCTCTTTAAAAGAGTTTCTTGGAGACATAGGGCAAGAGGATTGAAGTGATTGGCGAGAATTTTTAATTCATTAAAATTGGCTCTGAAACCTCGACAATTCCATTGGAAGATAGATCTTCCTGCCATCAAGGTGGATGGACAGGAGATCGCCCCCTGATCTTATTTTGGGGGGACGCGCTGCGACTTGCAGGCGCAGCTTCTTCCATCTCTACTTCATTCAAATTTTCAAATCTGTTACTCAAAGGCAACAGATTTCTATCTATTTTACTTTCTTTAGTAGATTGTTGATTAACAGTCGAAGCTTCAGAAGAGCCTCGACTGTTTCGACTTTTTTTTCTGTTTGTCGTTGAACTTGATGGTTTAGACTGTGGACTGGGTTTAGATGATGTCGTAGCACTTGTACTGGGCTCAGTTTGTGTAACCTTTCCGGCTACCACTACCTGGATGCTTGAGGGACTACGCACTGGTTTATCCTTTTTCAACCAGGTGTAATCTGTCTGGCATTCAACCGTCCTGAGTTTAGGCTTAACCGCGGCCGCATAGGAAGTGGCTCCAGGGACTCGAATGGTCCCTTCTACCATC
This sequence comes from Lepidonotus clava, assembly GCA_936440205.1. Taxonomy (NCBI): domain Eukaryota; kingdom Metazoa; phylum Annelida; class Polychaeta; order Phyllodocida; family Polynoidae; genus Lepidonotus; species Lepidonotus clava. The sequence goes on along the minus strand of OW387144.1, from coordinate 39,307,924 downwards.
TTCCTAGCTTCCGGGTAGCTGACGTGATTTTCAGCTTTAACCTTTTGGATTGCTTTTTCTTTCACCCACACAGGACAGTCTTTGGATGTGGCCATATGGGCACCTTGACAGTTTACGCATTTAGCATCATTGATGCACTCTACGTTGTCATGTCCCTTCTGGCCACATCGGAGACAAGTCTGCTCGTTAGAGCAGGAGTCTCTGCCATGACCATACCTCTGGCATTTAAAACAGCGGAGTGGATTTGGTATAAACAAATCCACATCAACGCGGAGATAACCAACTTTAAGTTTCTTGGGAGGAGAAGGTCTCTCAAAGGTGATGATGTAGGTATTGGTCTGAATGACATTACCATCTTTCCTAATGGAAATCCTTTTAACAAAGGAAACACCTTGAGGACGCAGTTCTCTTTTGATTTCATCCTCACTAACATCTTTAAGGTCTCTACATCGGATAACTCCTTTGCTAGAGTTTAGAGATCTGTGAGGGGAGGATTTCATGCCTATACCTGCTAACGTGGTGGCACGAAGCAGGTTGGTGGCATGAGCCCTCCTATCACACTCCACAAGAATTTGGCCAGATCGCAGTTTACGAATGTCCTTCACCTCGCCAGCTATTCCCTCAATGCCTTTACTTATGGCAAAAGGAGAAAGCTTTGACAAAGGATTCGCATTGTCGGAAGGTTCAAGTACAACAAACCTTGGCCAGTAATCATTACCATTATCCACAGTCCTATTCTCGCCTTCGTTTTCAGATGAATCCGAATCCGGATGCTTACGTTTGTCGGGGGTTGTAGTGAGTGTATCCATATGAGTATACTCGGTTTTCATCCCCCTTGCTTCCCACCCACCACGGAGTCCTACAAGGGGATGTGCAGAGCCGAGGCAACCATCGGATACACACCAGGGATACAAGGGGGATATACTCTAGCAGTCAACCAACCACTAGATTAGCCCTAGCCACTGCCTTCTAGGATACAAAAAGAAATAGTTTACAGAGATTACACTGAAAAGAACAACTATCCATTTGAGCTTAAAGAAGAAAGCCACTGATGTTATGGGCAAAATAAATTTAACTTATAGATATCCTAGGGCTTAGCATGACCAGCCGATTGATTGGATCGGGCCTCTCCAACCTCCCGTCTAGATGAATTTGGAGCCAAAGTGCAGTATTGGGCAAGAGGAGGAACACTATGAACCCGCAATCTTCGAAGGCCCATAGCCTCGCAGATGCCCTCATGACACCAGGATCTCCGCCTCCAAACAACACGGGTCGCAATTCACGGCAAACAAATTGCCCCATTTGTCGCCTCCTACGATCAGCAAGGGGATGCTAGGGACCTATTCTACCCAGGAGGCTCCCGAAGGAACCCCCACCCCGGATCCCCACAGGGGGAGACGAATTCTGTCTTTTGGTGATCGAATCTATGAGATGAAAGTGACAGGGCAGGCAAACAGCAGGGGAACGAAACCTGGAAATCCCTTTCTCTGTACCTCATTCCTGAGTGAACCCAGCACCAACCGGGAATTGAACGCCAAGAACCACTTGATCAGTGGCTAGAGCTAATCTAGTAGTTGGTTGGCTGCTAGAGTATATCCCCTGTGCATCCCTGGTGTGTATCGGATGGTTACCTCTGTTCAAAATCTGGGCATTCCAAAGGGAGATGTTTGATAGTTAAAGGTTCATTACAGACAATACATTCTGGTGGGGGCTCACCCTTTAAAAGGAAAACATGTGTAAGTCTAGAATGACCGATTCAAATTCTGATAAAAACAGTTTGATCTTTTCTAGTCTTTAAAAGATGCAGTTTGGGACATGAGGTAGTAGTCTTCTTCCTTGACCTAGATAAAGCATTGGAGCTTGAATAGTTGACCACACTGTTGTCCTACATGCTGTTGCCAAAAAGGGACTATCTGGCAAACTTCTCCCGATGTTGCAGGCTACCTCAGTAGCAGAACTGTAAGAGTCACTTTGCAGGTAGTAACCTCAGACTTCATGCTCCTACACAATGGAGTACCACAAGGAGAAGTGCTCAGCACATTACTCTTCAATGCAGTAATGGAACTGCTCCTAGAATTGCAGATCAAGGGCACAAAATATATTCCTATGCAGGCGATATTATCCTGGTCTGCCATGATAGCTTCAATGCAGCAGACACTGCAACCACGGCGTTGGTGTTTTGTACATATTTTTGTGCTCCCTCAGTTGTCCACCACAAGGGGGGGGGAACATTTCAAAAGGAGATGCTTGAGAGTCAAAAGTTCTTTTTTTTTTTTTAAATTCAACATCATCGGAGAGTATGTGCTTTTCACGATGTCATTACAATTACAAATAATGCATTCTGGTGAGGGCTCACCCTTCAGTAAAAAAACATCAGTCAGTCTAGAATGACCAATTTGAATTCTTTTAAAAACAAGGAAGAAGATGGTGAGGATCAGGGTGTTACTTCAGAGGATGAGGTATTACAAATAGTGCACTTGGGCAAGGGGAGTCCACTCATCCTTTATTAGTCGAGAACCGGGGGGGGGAGACTGAGGGTACCGATAAAACTTCTGAGGGAGACAGGGTTCCATCCGTACATTCGGCTTATGTGGCGATGATGAACATTGTTTAACCCATTGAGGTACTTGACAGGGGCAGATGACTGAGTAAGTGAGTGAGTGTTGGGTGTTTTACGCTGTACCAACAGCCACGGTCATTTTCAAAGCAAAAACTAGTTGGGACAAATTCTGTCTTTGGTCATTGAATCTGTGCAATCCCTTGGTGAACCACAGAAGCTATGAAAAAGAGGGTATTTTTTATCATTTACAGGTGAATCTCTTCAGTAACCCTGGAGGGCATAACGCTTGTGATAGCATCAGAAGAATGATGAAAAGATTAGGGACTTTTAGGTTATGGTCTCTGTACAGTCTCAAGAGAAGATGTAACAAATTAGGTGTGCAGAGTCTACTTGTCTTCAGAGTGCTAGTCAGTAAGGATTTACACAATATGCTGTATTGCGGCGAGGAAAGAGTATTGACTCAGTATTCTATGTTTGATATAATGAGATATAGTGTAATTTTTGTTTTTAAAGTACAAAGTTATTGCCATAAAAATTTATCAGTGACACCTGTCTTTCAATGCTCTATTGCCTTTCAGAGGTGACTTTCAGAGATGAGTTACCAAAAAGAACTCATTAGAAATAAACTAACCAGGTACATATTGAATGCTAGTGTTTGTTTAGGGTGCTAACTAATCAAATGGGGAACTGATATAACTTCACTCTCTGAATTGCCTTTACTTACTCATCTTTATCCTTGCTAGTCAAGTGGTTTGCTAGTCAAGTGGTAGACCAGTCCATGAGATGGGCGCTCATATCCATAACGTTGAGAGTCAAGTTTATTAGTGGATATCACTGCTTCACAATTGCCCGTGTAGTTACAAGATGGCTTAATCCTATGTACATAAACAGACACTGTCCGGAGACAAGCTTCCTTGTTAAAGTCTACCCGACTCCATACGGCTATGCAAACAGTACAGTTCCTCTTCTAGTCACCAGATGTCACTTACATCTATCCAAACCCCTGAATAATTGAGAGATGAACGACAAACGATTTGTGACCATTGAATTGCAAGTAACTTAACTTGTGGCAAACTGAAGGACCTGTCGCCAGGGTCAAGATGTTAGAAGACACGCTAAAAACAACAACAGCTGATTTGGGCACCACTAAAGAAGAACTCAAAGTCACCAAATTGGATCTTAAACAAAAAGCTGAAGCTTTGGAGAGATTAGATAGAAAATTTACTCAGATCAACAAGAAATTAAGCATTGTTTAATCGTACTGGATCGAGTTAGTGAGAAAACAGCACGAAACCCAAGGAAAATAGCCATGGACCTGCTTGCCGACCTGCTTGCCAACCTTGGAATTGAGCATAAGGAAACTGACATTACTGCAGCCTATAGATTGGGATCCCTCAAACACCATGCTACAAGATCACATTTAATCAGATTTCAATTCTCAAATGTGTCATTCAAAGGTGAAATCTTTTAAAATATTGGTAAAATTAATTTAAATGAAAAATGGAAAGGAATTTATATCACAGACTCAATGACACAACAAGAGCAAAACGAACGACGCAATCGCAAGTGTGTATATGCTGCCAAAAAAGTAGATGTAAAACTGAGAGGTAATGTCCTAATCATTGAAGGCAGAAAATTCACTTATAATGATATACATGCTCTTCCCCACATGGTGTAACTATAGAGACGCTCAAGATAATTCACATAACAGACAGACTAGCATTTCAGACCCCTTGACGGTCACTCCCGCTTATGCGGCCAAATGAAGTTCCGGTGCAGCGTCAGCAGTGCCTGCAGCATGTACCAATGGCAAAATCAATGGTATCTGTACTGAAAGACTTCAAAATAAGGGTATAAAAGCCAGAGAATTCAGGAGAGAGATGTGTTGTTTGACCCTCGAACAGAAGGGGGTCTGACAAACTACAGGCATAAAAAGGAGCTTTCATGGCTTTCCTAAGGACCCAAAAAGACTTATGGCCTGGAGCAAGGCCATTCCTAATGAAGGAGGCTGGGTACCTGGGAAGTATGATAAGATCTGTGGTGACCACTTTGTTGGAGGTAAGGTTATTTTAATTTGATTAGAAATTATCAGTGCTGACATAAAACTGTGTTGTTCTGCAGTGGTAGTGGTAGTAAAAGTAGTTATATGACACTCTGACATCCGTGAAAACACTATTGAGTAAGGGAGCCAGTACCCAAAACCCATACCCAAAACATTCCATCATGATGGAATATTTCCATATTTGGAATGTCAACATTTTGATATGGGAAAATTACTTAATTTATTCTATTTGATTGCCATGGAAACTAAAATACATGATATTTTAAAAAAATAGTGTAAACAATGAGAAACTGTCATTTTCAGGTTTCAACATTAAACAGAATACAATTATCATTTCTGGTAAAAAATAATGAATGAAAGTGTTTTTGAACATTTACTTGTTACTTTGTTTAATTTATGATAATTTAAGTAAAATCTCAATAAATACACCAGTTGGCCAGGTTCCTCACACTGTCCAGGTTCCTGCCATGATTCCGTGATCTGGCACACCAGCAGTCTTGGAGATGCTATGGAAACATACAGGTTTATGGAGGGATTTTTCATTTTGGGTGACAACGGCCATGTAAATTTTAAGACTATTCCTCACTCAAATAATAATTTATAACTATCTATGATGGTGGCCATAGTGAAGTGACATTGACGGCACGGTGATATATGGGAAGGAGAAACCTGGTAAACAATGAGATCGGACTAACACAATCATACTGGATTACCTATTGTTAAAAATGAGAGTATTTTGGAACTTCTAAAAATAGTACTCACAATGAACAATTTTGAGCACAATGGTAACCACTATCTGCGAATAAGGGGTACTGCAATGGGGACAAAGGTTGCCCCCTCATATGCCAACCTCTTCATGAGGAAACAAACTCGACTAACACCACCACAAACTGACAGTTTGGTGGAGATATATAGATGATATATTCTTCATCTGGGAACATGGCCCAGAATCGCTCTAGGAGTGGCTAAACTACCAATGTGGTGACCTGCAGGTTAGTATGACAAGCTTTGTCCCCCTGTCTGCCGAACGGACTAGTCTGGTCAGGGTGGTATGACAAGCTGTGTCCCCCTGACTTCCAAAGTGGACTGGCCTGGTTGGGCTGATGCAAGGTTCAGATTCGGGGACACAGAGAAGTATCTGAATCAGTTTCTAGGTCACACACATCTTTTCTTTATAAAAAGGCTATAAGTTTAGTTTTATTCATGCCTAGAAATATACTACATTTGTGTAAAGAGTATGCATATGCTTTATGTATATTTATTGTATTGGCTTCAGGTTTTTGAGACAACCTTTTAGTATGAGCCAATCAGATTATAGAGTCAATCAGATTAGAGTAAACAAGTGTCAGCCAATTAGAAGCAAGCTTTCTTTGGGAGAGGGTATTTAAACCCCTGTTTGACCTCAGACAGGTCCTCTTTTTGCCTGGACCTTGGAGAAGAGTGGAGGTTTGTGTTTACTGCGGTCTTGTCATTTTTGAATTGACAGTATAGAGTTTGAGTACTTGAATTTCATCTCAGCAGAACTGGGAAGAGCTTGAATGAGTGAGTTTTGTACTGGTTTAAGTGAGTGACTGAGTGTTGGGTGTTTTATGCAGTACCAACAGCCAGGGTCATTTTCACAGCGAAAACCAATTGGGACGAATTCTGTCTTTGGTGATCGAATCTATGAGATGAAGGTGATAGGGTGGGCAAACAGCAGGGGATCAAAACCTGGAAATCATTTTTGCTGTACCTCATCCCCTAGTGACCAACAGCACCAACTGGAAATTGAGCCCAAAGAACCACTTGGTCAGTGTTGTGTCCCCACTATTGTTGCCTTATATGATTAGCAGGGGCTACTGGGGGCATACATTAATCCCAGGAGCAGAAGCCCCACCCTGGTAAACCCACGACTTTTATTCCTATATCATTTGGCCAAACTAACCCATCATATCACTCATCACTCTAAATTATTAATCCCTTGATGTAGCCCAACAATTATCATTGATTCAGGCTTTCCTCAGATGTTTTAATTGTGTGGGTGTTTGTGTTTTTTTCAGGGGCGAAGATGTCAGAGTTATTCACATTGAGAGCCTCTCTGGTAATCTCAGTGAAACGACAACTACATAACAGATACATTCACTGCCATCTGCACAGGGACTCCATAAATACATGATTTTTTCCTGAGAACCCTGAGTGAGTGAGTGAGTAATGGATGCTCAGGCTGTAAAGTGGCTGGGAATTTACAGATGAATGGATCAATTACCCGCAAGCAACTTTAATCTCTTTTAGGGAAGCTGCTACATAGCCAAGTGTATATGAGTGAGTGAGTGAGTAATGGATGCTTTACGCCATTTTTCATTCGATAATGAATGGTGTGACAGCATCTACAGAATCAGACAGTACCGACAAGATGTCAACAAACCTAGGCCTATACTGATAGTGTTTCCCTACCTGCACTTCAAACAGGCACTCTTCAGAAGTATTCATAAAATAAAAACCATGAATAAATGGAAGGGTAGTTACATCCTTGATGACCTTTCACCAAAACGCCAAGAAGAACGGAAAACCATATGTGCTATCCACTCTTTTGTAAAGTCACAAGGCATTGCCAGTAGAATCAACGGGTCAAAATTGGTGGTTGACGGTGTCGCCTACACTCACGCCGAACTGAAGAACTTGCCCCATGACTTGTCCATCGAAGCTCCAAAAACGGTTAAAGTTAGTGATGGTTGGGCATTTCAAGTACCCCATGCCAAGCTATCTAATCTCTACCCCTGTGAGGTAAAACATGAAGGTCATACATATTATTCCGTAGAACAAGGACTCTGTCACATGTGAGCTACTCTTTGTAAACAACAACACGTGGCTGATCAAATCCTGTCGGAAACTGACCTGTTCAAATTCATGCGTCTCGGGAAAAATTGAAAATTACACCTGAATGGCAGCTACAAGAACCAATGGTATTCTAGTCGCTTGGGAAAAAGAAATATGACCAGAAACCAGAATTAAAACAATACCTGAAGAGCCTAGACAGACATCTCTACGAAGCTACGAAACAAGCCACATATGGTTGTGGTTATTCGGTAGGTGAAGACAAGAAAATAAAACAAGAAAGTATCACCACCGGGAACAAGCTAGGAATCTTTTTAGAGAACCTGCACATTCATACTATTAGGACATGTAATCGAAAGAAATTTAATCGCTATCTCCATAAAGATATATGTTAAACAAATACGTGCGTATATGAATTTCTATACAATAATTTGCAAAACAATAATTTTATAAAGTCAACATGGCAAAAGTTCTGATGCTCACAGACCCAAGAGGGGTTAAATTTAGTGACTTTCTAGACAAGCAAGAAGATAGAACCAAAGACAAATGTGACATATCAGTTGAGTATGTACATGGAGGTACAATTTCTACAGTAGTCAAACGAGGAGTAGATACACTCTAGGAAAACTCATACGAATTGTGCTATTTCATGGCAGGGATTAACAATTTAACATACAAACATGACAATGGTCGAGTGACACTTCGATTTGATGAAATCCCAAACATGGTTGATGTTCTTGTTGATAAGTACGAATATGCTAACATACAATTAATAGGCATCAAAAATGGTAGAGAGACAAAAGGTACTCTGGACTATGGTTGATAACAGTTTCTTTAGTTCAAGAGGTTTACACCTTAACATTCGTAGCTTGGAGTAAATTTGAGTGAGTGAGTAATTTTGTAAAAGTTCATCATTTGTTAAGAACTAACAATATAATTTATCAGTACTTGGCCTCTCAGAAACTTTGTGAACTGATTATCACATAAATATAATTGATATTGCTAGCTACAATTTGGTATGACTTGATAGAACCAGGAAAGTGAATGCATCACTGACTCCCAAGAAGGGAGGGGGTGTCTGCTGCTTTGTACCAAACAGAATATGGAGATCACCACATATTGGTCTATGGGGTTGACCAACCAACTGTAGCACTATCCACTGTAGCGCTATCCACTGTAGCACTATCCACTGTAGCCACCATGCCAACTCAGACCACAGCAGTAGGAGTAGTAGGCACACCCAGAAACCAAAAGGCTACTTGAGCAACAACGCCTGCCAGTTGCACAATCAGAGAAAGTAGCATCAAGGTATTGTGACCCCTACAACCTAAACCATCAACATCTGCCAGTGGAAATATAGTTTGCAGCTCAATGGAACGAAATGTCACCCCAACTGTCACTGTAGTTGGTAGTAGGGTCAAGATATGGTCATCCCCAAAACATCTGCGGTTGGCCACACAGTTTGCAGTTAAACACCCACCCATTGTCCAAGCACAGGCACTTGAAGATCCCTTTCATAACTGAAGATACTAAGGTTTGTTAGTGTTCTTAAAATTCTTAATATTGGTCTCATATTAATATAAAAGAAAGTTAATACTCAAACATCCAATTACATTTCCAGACATCCTTTTTCGCCTCCTTAGATATGGACATTAAAAGAAAAGTATATATATCGGGTTTCGCTAAATCTATGAGTGAGTGAGTAATGGAGGCTTTATTCCATACCAAAAGCCTGGGTCATTTTCCCTTGAAAACAGGTTGTGAAAAATTCTGTCTTTGGTGATCATATCTATGAAATGAAGGTGACAGGGCCTCAAATAGAAGGGGATCAAAACCTGGAAATCATTTTTGCTGTACCTCATACCTTAATGAACCCACCACCAAAGGGTAATTGAACAAAAAGAACCACATGATCAGTGCTGGGTCCCCCCCCCCCCCATCATCGCTTTCTACGATCAGCAGTGGCTACTGGGGGCCTATTCTTACCCAGAGCCCCCAAGGTGGTTGACTTGGTCAGACTTTGGTGAGTGAGTGAGTGAGTGAGTAATGGATGTTTTCTGCCATTTCGACAACTAAGGTCATATATTATCCACGGCGAAAACAGGTTGGGACAAATTCTGTCTTTGGTGATCATATCTATATGATGAGGATGACAGGGCGGTCAAACAGCAGTGGATCAAAATCTGTATGTCATCCCTTAGTAAACCCAGCCACATAATCCCTGATGTGTAGTATCTTTATTCCGCACGTCACATTCCCCCGATTGATCACTTTTACACGAGACCCATGCCAACTTCAAAATTATCATAGATTTGATCAACGAAGCCAAAGAGCAGGGGAAATCATTTTTGTGTACTTCATCCCTTAGTGAACCACAGGATCCCCCCTATCGTCGCCTTCTATGATCAGCAGGGATTACTGAGGGCCTTTTCTTACCCGGACATCCATGGGGAACCTTCAGCTGAAGAAGTCGTAGTTGATTGAGAGAGCTGTCTGTGGTACCCTCAATGCTGTCATGCCCAACACCATCATCTGTGGCAGCTGGTTTCACCGGGCCCAGACAGTCTTCCAAAAAGTTAATGAGAACGAGCTAAAGATGGTGTATGTGCGACAGTACACTGTGCACACTTACATCAGGGAGCTCATGGCACTCCCAAACCTCCCTGCAAACCACATTGAAGCTGCCTTCAACAAAATGAAGCTGAGATGTCCAGCCACTGCAGCCATGTACAGACTGCAGAATCTTCTTGGCTTCATCAAGAGGAACAACCAATAGAAGTGACACCAACACCAAGAACAACAAATGAAATATGAACGTAGTACCGAACCGGGGCCTCGGTCAACAGGCGACCCTCCCCGGTCACAATCACACCACCCGAATGGAAATGGGACCCCACCTGGGAATAGGTCAACAGGCGACCCCCCTCCCACACTCCTGGATCACCAGCAGATGGATAATGCGGCCAACCAGCGATCACCTCTGCCGGAGTTCATGAGAAGAGTGAACTACCCTCATCTCCCGGCGGTCCAGGAGACAGACGACAACGGACAGGATATGGCTCATTCGGGGCCGTGCGCTCCAGAGGCGATAGGTCAACACGGCAACCTGGATGAATATCCTAACATTAACCAGGATGATTTTAGCAGCTGGCCCTTCCCAGCGGGAAATATGCAGAGTCGCACAGCTGAGATATACGACCTGGTCAGGTCGGCCAACGCACCCAACCATGCAGGAGCAAGGAGACTACTTAAAACGGACCTGAACATACCACAATGGGATGCTAACGCGACAGGCCATCAAGACGATAGCATGATCCTTGACTCAGTCTGTTTTGGCTTCCCCATTCAATACGTGGGGCCACCCATATACGGGAGGATGGAGATCTACAACCACTCATCAGCGACCCGCTACACCAATGCAGTTAGGGACTACCTGGTTAAGGAGACTAAGTTGGGCGCCCTCAATGGCCCCTACCAAACACCACCATTCACACCATGGATGTGTATTAGTCCGTTGATGACACGGGAAAAGCCCGACTCATCAGAAAGACGCGTGATAGTGGATCTCTCAGTCTCACGTGTTCAACGGGCGCCATGTGTCTCACCATCTTCCAACTGTGGACACAGCCGTACAGACTATCAACAAGATGTGCCCGGGCGGCGTACGCATGGCCGTCATCGATCTGTCAAGGGCTTACAGACAGTTCGCTGTGTCACCGGCGGACTGGCCACTCCTTGGTATAGCATTCGACGGGCACTACTACTTTGACGGCCGCATCCCGTTTCGGGCGTGTATGTCATCATACGCAATGCAGTCAGTCGCGCAGTTTATTGTCCGCGCGCTGGCTGCAAGGGAATTAAAGCCCACATGTATTTAGATGACATTTTGATAGTATCTCCCAACGCCGAAGTCGCATCCAGGCAATACAACGAAACCACAGCACTCCTTGGTGGCTGCCCCGTAGCGGCTTACAAGAACTACCTCGCTGCCTGCCCCCCACGGGCCCAGTCTCAGCCCCTGCTGAGGCACCCTGACGGGAATCCTCTCACCATCCCCTACATTCAGAGAAAATCCCATCCAAACATACTCGTTACACAGCTTACGTCGGGGGGCAGCCCAATACGCCTATAACAAAGGGGGAGCAGACATGAATGACCTGATGGATCACAGCACGTGGAAGTCCGCCGCAGCCCGGGCCTATATAAAACCGCCATCTCACCAGTATAACACTGTTCACAAGGCTCTTATGGCGATTTAATCCTTCGGGTTGGCATTAATCTTAGCCCGGACTTAAAGGGTTGGACCTACGATCATCAACATATGTCGGTGCATACAAACTTTTAAATGTGTGTTTTGTGTTCACAAATGTGTTAACAATTATTACTCAAAGTTGTGTTACCTCCAAACGAATATTAAACATTGTCTTATAACTAGTGTCCTGTTCTATATAGTAATGTAGACAGGAATTATACTATTGTTTAATTGCGTGACATTACTACCAAGGACATATATAACAACCCATCTCATTGGCTCAGGGTCACATGTAACCCATTGACCACTCACTGCCAACCTTACAACCCCTTCCCGCCACATTTCAAATTGGCGGTCATCCTGGATGCATGGACAAAGTTACCCACCCACCGCATCCCTTTTCTTATAAATTTCTATTAATAGGGCCTTAATCTTAGCCCGGACTTAAAGGGTTGGACCTACGATCATCAACATGTGTTGGCGCATACAAACTTTTAAATGTGTGTCTTGTGTTCACAAATGTGTTAACAATTATTACTCAAAGTTGTGTTACCTCCAAACGAATATTAAACATTGTCTTATAACTAGTGTCCTGTTCTATATAGTAATGCTCAAGAAAGACGTGCACCATGTAAACTACATGGACAGGCAATACCCCGTTTTACTGGGCGCCGATGGGTATGACTGCACCTGCAGATTCTACCTTTGTAACAGGATCTTCTGCCAACACACCTGGCTTTATGTCCTCGAGTAAAACTACACCTTCCTCGGGGCATGGGTAAAATGGAGGTGGTACCGGGACATGAACTCCCAGTACCTCGACAGAGAAAACGTCCCGAGCGACAGTCATGAGAGACTGTGACAGGTCATAATGGTGAGTATTTCAAATTATTTTATACAAAGCTTAATTATTAACATGGCAAACCAAATCATAAATTGCGTGAGAGTGGTTTCTGTTAATTAGTGAGTGAGTAAATGATGCTTTACGGCATTTCAACAACTAAGGTCATATGCATGGTGAAAACGGTTGTCAATAGAACAACATGATATATGTACAAGATCGTATCCTAAGGATAAAAACATGTTAATATACTAATCATATCAGTCTATACAGACCAGCTGCTTTTAAAAATTCTGTTAATTAGTTTGTATCCATTTTGATTTAAGAGTTTAGGAGAATTATTGTCATGCACATCATTGTTCACGTGTAGAGTTGCAACAACAACCTTTCAATGGATAACATATTCTTCACATGTGTACCATACACACGTATACACTCATATTCTTCACATCAGTGCCCCCTAGTGGGACAATTTTGAGATCCTCAGATCTTAAAAATTTCACTTCATAAATTAATGGAAGTAGACTTAGAATGAGAGAATGAGAAATTAAGAAAATTAAAAATTGAGGAACATAATTGAAAGAGTACTTCAGGTTTTATGAATCGGGCACACATAGGACCCCTATTGGCCAAAAATGAAATGTCTCAAAATTTAGAAAGCTCACACTGGACATTAACAGGGATTGATTGGAAATGAAATTGATAAATTGTAATTATTGACATAGTGACATGGTGACATGGTGACCTATGTATATTTTGGTTTAGGTGTGATCTTCTTGGATAGGTCTAACAGAAATTACTGGTTTTGGGATACTATAATTGTTTAGATTTGTGGTTTAAAGGTTCGTTTTCCCTTTAATTTCAAATTCTTTTCCATTCAAGGTTCTGAAGGAAATCGGCAGCCTGACTTCAGTGGCATACAACAAGGAGTACATGGACCCCATGTCAATCTTTGACTGGCTGTATGACCTCTTCGTGAAGGGGGGCAGCATCAAGCTCCATGAAATCCTCCGGGGGTTGCCGGCCTACCTTGCTGAAGAGGGGTGCAACATGAGTAGCGACGGCAGTGTTCCATCCGGGGATGATCCGGATGCCAGCCCCAGTAGAGCAGAAGCCTACCGTTGGCAAGATACAGAGACAGGTACAGCCGGTAAGTGTACGGAAAGTGAGTGAGTGAGTAATGGATGCTTTACGCCATTTCGACAACTAAGGTCATATTCACAGCAAAAACAGGTTGGGACAAATTATGTACGGAAAGTCCTTTCATTGATGACATATCTGTTAACCTGACCACCACGATTAGATGGGTTGTATCATGACAGGGGTTGCTTAAGAAATGGGGGGGGGGGGCAACGCAAGTGGAACTTTTGCCTATAATTTCAATATTTCAAACATGAGAAGGGGTATGTAGAGCAGTAAAATGTGGAACTTTTCAAAATTTACTTACTATCTTTTATGGTTTTTCCATAACGTTTTGGAAAGAAATGTAGAACAATTGTAAAATTTCCTTTGTGATTGGTTAACCCCCTTGATTATGGGCCTCGGGGGGTCAGCATACGGGCTATTTAGGCTAATGCCACTGCCTTGACATGAGGCTGATCCATTGAACTTGGAATTCATGTATTAAACATGACTGTAAATGGTTTAAATTCGTGACAATGTTATACTTAGACCATACTTTATGGGAACCCATAATCGAACTTGTTATACAGGGATTGTGTTGCTTCCCTATCTTATTATCTTTGTGCACAGGGATTCACTTTTTATGCTCTTTTCAGGTCCTGGTGACCTGACTGAACAGGGTATGTCAAAGCCATTTCCCAATGGAATGCCCTCCGAATTCAGACCAAAGGAAGTGCACAAGTTAAGTGCTCAATGGAAAACCAGAGCAAAGAGAATAGAGGAAAGTACAAGCAAACACCACAGAAGAGGCCTTGGGATGGGGATGACGCCTCCGTATTTGACGTGAGACCACTTACAGACCCCAAAGCCTCCTGCTAAAGCCTGTGAGACAACAACTGGCTTGGGAAGGAGGACAGGAGCTGAGTAAGAAGGAAGGCTAGAGGACACCGCAGTGTATAAGTTCATTGAGAAACCAAATACATTCGAACTAGCTCAGCTGCACTCAATCGGTGATGTGGACCGCGTCAGGATAATAGGAGGTGTGCATGGTGGGCCACATGTATAGCTTCTTCCCACCAACTGCTGGACAAGTATGGAGTGAGTGATCCATGAGTGAGTAATGGATGCTTTAAGCCATTTCGACAAATAACAATTTTCTATATCAATAACAAGTAGGCTTTAAAAAAGACCTTTCAACAATACAGACAATTTCATATCTAACTGACTATATTGCTGAATCAATAGACATAAAATCATAACCCAATGCATTTTTAACTGACATGTAAACAGGATGAACCTAAACGATGGTCTCTATACCCCATACATAGGAAATATGATCCAGCAGTACATTGGATGCATAATATGATATGCGCCAGTACGGTGTACCAACAGTGAGGATCATTTTCACGGCCTTAATTAGTTGGGACAAATTTTGTCTTTGGTGAATGTATCTATGAGAATAAGGGGACAGGACAGGCAAACAGCAGGGGATCAAAACCCGGAAATAATTTTTGCTGTACCTCATCCCTTCATGAACCCAGCACCAACCGAGAATCGAACAAAAAGAACCACTTGGTCAGTGCTGGGGCTCCCCTATCGTTGCCTCATGCAATCAGCAGGGGCTACTGGGGCCTACAATTTTGTCCACGGAACCCCAACAGGGAACCATGAGAAGAAGGTTCTACAGTCTCTCTGTTGAAGCCCCAGATCCTGAAGTGTGAAGGGTAAATTACCATGGAGGATATTAACCACCAACTGAATCATCTCCCACTCAAGGTCACAGAAACTTAGATTTATATAGATATTAAATATCAATGTGATCAATGTTATGGAATTTTCCTACAGGGAAGAACATTATTGTAATGAATGTGGTTAAGCAATAAAAAAAAGCTCAACAGGCAGCGCATCCAGCCCTAATACAAACAAAGCAACAACAGTACTTCCTGCCTGGGAAAAGCAACATTGTAACTGTCAAGGGGGTGAAGCTACAAAAGTATGTCCTCACTGACAACATCGCCGTGATCTTTAAGTGGAGAACCCAGACGTCAAGGTCAGCTACGCCGGGTTCAAGAAGGCAAGGCCTGCAAAATGTTCTGCCTGTCTCCAAAATCAGCAAGGTGTGCTTGTGCCAGAAGCACCAGAACTTTGTGCTCCGACTCGAGCCGCTGAAGAAATTGGGTGTTACCATGAGCGCCGGGGAATTCGCAAGGACCTTCACCGACGAAGAGGTGGGTCAGAAGATCAACGAGCTTGATCACGACCACATCAACTTCCGAGTGTGAAGGTGACAGGGCGGGCAAACAGGGGATTAAAACATGCAAATCAATTTTGCTGTACCTCATCCCTTAGTGAGCCAAGCATTGACTGGGAATTGAACCCAAAGAACCACTTAGTCAGTGCTGGGTCCCCCCTATCGTCGCCTCATATGATCAGCAGGGGCCACTGGGGGC
This sequence comes from Lepidonotus clava, assembly GCA_936440205.1. Lineage (NCBI taxonomy): Eukaryota > Metazoa > Annelida > Polychaeta > Phyllodocida > Polynoidae > Lepidonotus > Lepidonotus clava. The sequence continues at coordinate 39,291,823 of OW387144.1, read as the reverse complement.
CTATCCTTCCTGGAACACCCATGGGATGCAACTAAGGATGAAGTTAAACTGTGATGTAATGTAAACATATTGAGCAAATTGAAACTTTAATCAAACAGTGGGTCCTAGACTATTGTCAACTGAAAACAAGTGCACAGCACAGTACCCGCAATTGGACTATAACAGGTGTGTTTCACCACCTTGAGTGAGCAATGGATGCTCTAAGCTGTTTCCACAACTAACGTCATATTCAGAGCTAAAACAGGTTGGGATGAACTATGAGTGAGTGAGTAATGGATGCTTTACGCCATTTCGACAACTAAGGTCATATCCATGGCGAAAACGGTTGTTATCAATGAAAAGATGGACTAAAAGTTGTCAATAGAACAACATGATATATGTACAAGAAGGGCAGGCAAACAGAAGGGGATCAAAACCTAAAAATCATTTTTGCTGTACCTCATCCCTCAGTGAACCACAGCACCAACCGGGAATTGAACCCAAAGAACCACTTGGTCACTGCTGGGTTTCCCCCTATCGTCACCTCATACAATCAGCAGGGGCTACTGGGGCCCTATTCTTACCTGGAACCCCCACGGGGTGAAGAAGACAGATCTGAGTCATAATAGAAGGGCAAGTGTCATGGCTATCTTGCGCAATATAACCTTTGTTGCAGGAGGTCCAGAAGCTTATGGATGTAGAAGGAATCCAGAGTTTCCAGGACTTTTTCAGTTAGAACTGGCCTACTCTGTCAGTATGGAAGGGATTAAAGTCAGACTAGCATGAGCGTGGGAATCATTCCACCTTTGGAACCAGGACAACCAACTATTTTGAGTCGTACCACTCCAAGATCAAAACAGTGGTCAAGGCAAACACAAATGTTGCCAACTGCATTTGGGCGGTGTACACTGAGGCAAATGCCTGAACTAAGAGGGCACAGGAGGTCCTATCAAGGGCCAAGGTGAGGTACTACATATGTGACCGCTCTCCACTCGCCACTGCATTCTACCAGTATGCCACTGACCATGCTTCTTGCCAGATGCTGGTGAAAAAAGCACAGGCCACCAAGCTAGACCAAAAGATCTGCTGTGTGGCAGAGGTGGATGGGGTCCACACTGTCATGTTGGGCAACACTCAATTCACTGTGGAATTTGGGGAATTTATAACACTGCACCTGCACCTTTCACAAAAGCAGGAATCTGGTTTGCCTCCATGGGTACCATATTATCATGACCCATGAACTGGAGTTCCAACGTCACGGAGGCTACATAGAGCTCCGGTTTTCAATACATATAAACCCAATAATGAAAAAGCTAGGATGAATCCTCTATAGAGATGCATTGGCCTGGAACACGTTGGATCCTATAGTCAAAAACTTAAATCATAATGAATTTAAAGTGGCGATCAAAATATGTATTGAACTGTTTTTAAAATTCTACTGATTTAGTGCTATTTTTGGTTTTTTATTCTACTATTCCCTTTTTGTCAAAAATATTGATTATGTTGGAATGTTTGACTGTTTTGTTTTACATATTAGTTATCAAGATGTTGTTACCCATGCTTTAATGCTTCTTCGCTGTACTATTTTGAAGTGATCATGGGTTCATTTAATCTTTTATTATACTTATACATATCGTAAGCACTTTTGTGCTCTCAGGCGTAAAATGTAAACAAGTTTGTAACTTATTTTATGTGTGATGAAATAAAAGAATTTTTTTAAAAAACTGAAGGAGGTGGTGGAAGGACCAGCCAGTGGCAGTCGACAAGGAAGTGAGTGAGTAATGGATGCTTTACACAGTTTCGACAAGGAAGTGAGTGAGTAATGGATGCTTTACACAGTTTCGACAACTAAGGTCTTATTCATAGGAAAAACAGGTGGGGACGAATTCCTTCAATGTTCCACTGGTAAAGAACACATTAATAGCCCGTGGCCAGTTGGGGCTAAGCCGTGGCCTATGCAAACATACACTTATTTGAATGATAGTCCACACTGACACTATCCAGATATCATATACCAGAGTTATATCAATGGCACTGATTACTATAATAGCAGACTCAAGGGGTAGAACATTGGAAAAGTACTCCACCAAGGATGAACTTCAGGTGATTGATATCTACCCCTATTCTGGTATGTCTTTAGCTGATCTATCTACTTCATTACAGTACAAAAGATTCATTGAACACACCGACATTGTGTATCTGATGCTTGGAATCAATTACTTCACTGTGTCAGACAGGATGTCAAGGACCGTGAGGCTCATTAAACCTTTCCCTAGTGTTATGTTAACACATATAAAGCAGGTAATTCTAGACCTTGAAATGGAATTTAAAAGACTGTATCCCAACACTGCCTGACAATTTGCCCTCATTTCGGCATGGATATAAATAGATATAACAAACTGAGAGGTACTTATCATTACCAGGACACAATTGATCAAGTCATACCTGAACTGCATGTAATTATTAGCACCGAGAACGAATGCAATGGGACCTTTGCTCCCATTGCAAACCCCTCTGGCAACTACATTTATCATTACAGGCCAAAACAAGGAGTGTACATTATCTTGTACCAAAGACTACGTGACAGCCTGCACCCAGGTAAATAGCGAGTGAGTGAGTGAGTGATGTTTTATGCCATACCGACAGCCAGGGTTGGGAGTGAGGGAGTGAGTGAGTGAGTAATTGATGCTTATCACCGTTTTGAAAACTAAGATCATATTCATGGCGAAAACAGGTTGGGACGAATTCTGTCTTTGGTGATCGAATCTATGAGATGAAGGTGACAGGGCAGGCAAACAGCAGGGGATCGAAACCTAGCAATCATTTTTGCTGTACCTCATCCCTTAGTGACCTAGAATTGACAGTAAGAGTTGGCCTATTCAGATCAGGCAACAACCCAAGACCAATAGGAGTCAAACTATTTAACCAAGAATTAAATAATGAAATAATGCAAAGAAAATACCTAATCAAAGAAAACTTGACTGTCAGGGCATCTGGCCAAATGACGACTTGACTGATAAAGAAAAAGCATCTCGTACAGATCAGAAGATTGGGCATATCAGGGTATTCTAAGAATGTATCTGACCAAGACGAGTATCTCTTAGACACTCGTCTTTGTTTTGGCCTTAAATGCATCCCAGATAGTAGGGAATGGTGGTAACTGGCTAACAACACGCAGCGACACTGCTGATCAATTATTGGGTTTTCATTAACTCAACGGCGGATTTCAATGCTGTAAATTGGTACGAGCCTTTGCAATAGCCTGAAGATCATCTACGAGGTAATGATTACTCATACATTTCGAGGTTTACACTCCATTTACGAGGTTAACTATGTCATCAACCAGGGTTCAGACGCAAAGCACAAACAAAGACAGTGGTCAGCCGAGCGGAACGACAATAACATCAACAATGTTTGGCGATGATATAAGTGCAGCAGGCATCAACCCGGAATCCGAAGAAGGAAAGGTGACAAATGAACAATTACTTTTACAAATTATTGAAAATCAAAAAAACAGAACGCCAAGATTGAAAATAGGCTGGTAAACCTTGATACTAAGGTTTCTAAATCGAACAAAACCTTCAAAATATATATAACACCTAATGACAAGTGAGTAGATGACCTCGAAGACAAGGTAAAGACGGTGTTAGCTGATATGAAAACCCTGGACGCGGAGGTCAAGGGCCTACGTGAAGAATGACGATCTGCAAAATGTGATCTAATGGCGACACAAAACCAACTGGATAAAGCAAAAAAAGATCTCCGTGAAAACACTGAATTTTTTGGAAAATTAGATAAAAAATATATTAATGACGAGGAAGAACATTGTAAATGAGTGAGTGAGTGAGTAATGGATACTTTACCATCTAAGGTCATATTCACGGCGAAAACAGATTGGAACAAACTCTGTCTTTGGAACAAACTCTGTCTTTCGTGATTGTATCTATGAGATGAATGTGACAGGGCAGGCAAACAGCAGGAGATCAAAACCTAGCAATCATTTTAGCTGTACCTCATCCCTTATTCGACCACAGCACCAACCAGGAATTGAACCCAAAGAACCACTTGGTAACTGAAACATACCCTCTCTGTCAAGGCCAAAGACTGTGGACCTGTATTGGAATACATATGAAGAGTGATCAGTAATGGATGCCGTTTCGACAACTAAGATCATATTTACGGCAAAAACAGGTCGGGATGAATGCGGTCTTTGGTGATCAATTCTATGAGATTAGGGTGACGGGGGGGGGGGGGGGGCAAACAGCATGGGATCAAAACCTGGAAATCATTTTTGCTGTACCTCATCCCTTAGTGAACTAAAGCACCAACTGGGAATTGAACCCAAAGAACCACTTGACCAGTGCTGGGTCCCCCCTATTGTCAAATCATACGTTCAGCAGGGGCTACTGAGGGCCTATTCTTATTCGGACCCCCACGTGGAGAACTCCACATGGTTAAATAAGGATAAACCAGTGCGTAGTCCCTCAAGCTTCCAGGTCATGGTAGCCGGAAAGTTTACACAAACCGACCCCAGTACAAGTGCTACAACATCAACTAGATCCAGTTCACAGTCCAAACCATCTACTTCAACGACAAACAGACAAAAAGTCATAATAGTCAAGGCTCTTCTGAAGCTTTGACTGCCAATCAACAATCTACCAAAGAAAATAAAATAGATAGGAATCCGTTGCCTTTGACTAACTGATTACTAAATCTTAATGAGGTGGAGATGGAAGAAGCTGCGCCTTCTACGATCAGCAGGGGCTACTGGGGACATATTCTTACCTGGACCCCCATCGGGGATGAGGTTTATGTAAAACCCAGCATGGTAACAATTAATGGTACTGAATATAATTTGGGAAATACCGCAGAAATCCCTGATAATTATGCATATAAGGAGGAGTGAGTGAGTGAGTAATGGATGCTTTACGCCATTTTGACAACTAAGGTCATATTCATGGCGAAAACGGTTATCAATGAAAAGATGGACTAAAAGTTTTCAACAGCAGGGGATTAGAACCTGTAAATCATTTTTGCTGTACCTCATCCCTAAGTGAACCACAGCACCAATCGGGAATTGAGCCCAAAGAACCACTTGATCAGTGCTGGGTCGCCTCATATGATCAGCAGGAACTACTGGGGGCCTATTCTTCCACAGAACCCCAACGGGGTGGTAAGTTCTATGTGTAAACCCTATTTTGTTATTGCAAAGAGTATCAAATATTACAATAAAACACAGTAATGCAATAATAATTGATTTTTCAATATTGCTACTGAGTAAATAAATGTTTATTCACACAGACATCCTTCCAAGCTGATGAACATAAAGGACTGTGTATTTAGAAGGTGCATATTTCTAAAAGCTTTGATTAGGCTTCTGAAATAGCAGTGGTGGATCAAGGGGAAGGGGAGGAGTGGGGGCTCCAGTGGGGTCCTTGATATTGACAAACAGAACAATATGTTGCATGTTTGTGCGTAAATTCATGTGCTTTAAGTAGAAAGACTATATCAGGATCCCCACCCACCTTTTAAAAAGTTATATATATGTCCCAAAATACAGAATAAATGAGAGCCGACAGAACAAATGTTGTCCGCATTTTTATGTAACATTTATTATTACAGAAAAGAATTCAAAAGAACAGTATTGTGAAGACGGAGGGTGGCCCGGCAAAAGTGAAGCCCATTACATCCAATGACAGGCTGGCTGTGCAGATCACAGGGCCTGTATGGAGGAAAGGGGTGCCAGGTGCACCCAAATCGAAGCAAACTTGACTCATGCATAAGTTAAAATTTATTATATTTACTGAATATATACCCATTTATGAAATATAAATGTTTAGTGAACTAAATGTTAAATGAACTATGTATTGGATAATGGACTCATAGTGGTGCATGGGGGTGAAATAATGCATACCCCCATAAGGTGTGCGCATTAATTCTAAGGCAAGATTATTAATACGGTAACATAACGCATTACAGTAGACTCTTGCTTTCAGTGGACTTGGATGCCCGGTACCCCCACTATCTGATAAATGGGATAGGCATCAGCGTTCTAAATATCATGAAAAAAGGGGTCATTTCCAAAAATGTCAGTGAAAATTGAAATTTTCCACACAGAATTTGTGTAAATGAGAAAAAAGGTGTCTTTTCTTAATCACAAAAACCTGTGTGTAGATAAACTTTAGAAACTTGGCAGTCTTCAGTGTTTTGGGTAGGTTTTCAGTGTACATTTCAACATATTTCAACATATTTCAACATTTCCAATGCTTTTTTTTATGTATGATAGAATTCTGCAATGGGGTTTATGTATCTGTACTTGAAATACAGAAGTGTTGGTGCTGATAGATTATGTGCTACTTCATATAGACTGATTTGTGATGAACCCAAATTTTTATTTAATTTCAACAACTTTATGTATAGAATATTCATGTTCTTCCAATTGGCATGAATCGAGAGAAATTATGCAGGAACACTTCTTGCCTTTTTATACGAGTAGGTGAGTGAGTAATAGATGCTTGACGCCGTTTCAACAACTATGGTCATATTCACGGCGAAAACAGGTTGGGATGAATTCTGTCGAATCTGTGAGTTGACGGTGACAGGGCAGGCAAACAGTAGGGGATCAAAACCAGGAAATCATTTTTGCTGTACCTCATTCTTTAGTGAACCAAACACCAACTGGGAATTGAACCCAAAGAACCACTTGGTCAGTGCTGGGTCTGACGGGCGGACAATATAAATAATCTATAACTGTAGCCCAAAAGGATGACCTGGAATCAGTCCCCCTGGGCCAAACGTCAAGTGTTGACGGGCATGAACAGCCTGTTGGACATATCACCGCATCAAATACACTCAAAGTATGGAGATCTAGGTTGAAGAACCCAGCCACGTCCCTTCTATTCAGTCTGTGTGGCCCTGGTTCATCAAAGAAACTAAATATAGAAGCTGGGGACACTTGTTTGTTTGTTTGGTTAGTTTAACATCTGGGTTCTTTCCAGACTGCGCAAGGTAATGCTTTTCAGCTAGTTTTACACCTCATGGGCAGTGAACCACTTGGTCAGGTTTTGACGAATTCTAATTCCACCTTTGGTGATCAAATCTATGAGATGAAGGTGACAGGGCAGGCAAACAGCTGGGGATCAAAACCTGGAAATCATTTTTGCTGTACCTCATCCCTAAGTGAACCAAGCACTGACCGGGAATTGAACCCAAAGAACCACATGGTCAGTGCTGGGTCCCCCCTATCATCACTTGTATGATCAGCAGGGGCTACTGGGAGCCTATTCTTACCCAGAACCCCCACGGGGACCGGAGTTATTGACGTCATCTCCACTACAATTAAAAAGCTACATATACAGGAAGATAAGTACAACTTTGTATATTTTAGTGCCGGCATCAATGATTTAACATTAAATCCAAAAAGTCATATAGCCTCACCCATAAACAATAACTTTGGTCAGCTGGTAAACTCAATGTGTGATAAATATCAATTGGTCAAGACCCTCCTAGCACCTCATACCAAAGGTATAGTGTTATGCCAATTGATAGGACTTGATGTGAACAGGTACAACAAGTATAGATCTGGCCAGAAGCCCTTCAGGATATAATAAACCAATGAATTACCCACATCAACAGAGTAATTGCTTCCATTAATTGTGAAAATGAAGTAATTCCACCATGGTGGGCTAAATCTGTGCATGTCTTTGACAAAAGGTAACAAATATTTCTTAATAAGTATGAAAAATTGTATGATGGACTCCACTTCACAGATATATTGAAAATGGATATGGCCAAAGCGATGATTAAATCAAAAGATACAAACGTAGACATTTACTACTGAGTGAGTACAAAAACATTCAACATGCCTAATTGGGAATTGGGTGAGGCTATTATGATAAGAATAATTTAATATGCCCAATTGGTTAATATGCCTAATCCGGGGACACTCTATTTTCTATTAAATTAAATTTTTCTATATAGTTGATCATTTAACATGCCTACTTAGGCGACCTGACTCCTATCGATAGCTACAGTTGCATATATGTCATCTAGTGAGCCCCATTTGATATGCGAGCCATTGGATAATTGCTGTACATTGCTGCCTCCTGGAGTGAGACTACAACTTCCTTGGTTACAGACTACTTCCTGGATACCAATACAAATGGATAGGTTGGGAGTGCATGATTTGGACACACAGCACCTCGCGTCCGATAGGTCAGCAATGGTCGAGAGGTTTCGCGCCTTGGACAGGGCATTGGACAAATTTACAAATAGTAGGATCGACCAACCCGAGGATCTAGCTGCCACACACGGATATGCCGAAGAGCCCACCATATCGGTTGGTAGGGTCGAAGCCCTCGAGAGGGGCATGTCCCTAATGTTCAAGAAAATTGATCAACTGTGTGAGGCAGCCGCCCTGGTGGGCGCGCAGAACCACCGGCCCGAGAGCCGATGCCATGACACCCGTGCGGATGGTTGACCACCTCGGCGTTATATTGGAGGGCTCCAGCAGGAACAGCGCTCATCATCAGCCGCGTTCGTGGACAGGGACTTGGAGAGGGAGAACTACCACATACCTACACAAGAAAGTAAGCATATGATCGGTGATCTTTTCGTTGAGGCCCTCATCCCAAAGCCATATATGTATTTGGACTGATTGTCAGGTCAGACCATGAAGAAAAAGCAAGAGTACCGTAAACACATTACAGCAAACAAATATGTTGTATCATATATTGCCATGTTGACCGATCATAGACTGACCGGTAATCCGGATCACTTCTATCAGTTAGTACATCTTGGAGACGTGGCAGAGGATATAAACACGTGTAGTTGGCCCACAGTACGCCGATGGTCCCAACATGTCTTCGATAGTGTGGAGCGGGGTGTTTATCTTTGGTCCGATGACCAACATATTCAGAATGACCGCTTCCGCTACTCACTTCACAGTCGATCCACGGACTCAGCCCCGTCCAGTCAGTCAAGGGCCAAAAAGATGTAGTCTGTCCGGACTTTTCAACGAAATCATGCCCCGTAGAAGGTAAAGGCAAACACCATATGGAGGGGAACATCCGTTTCGTTCATACCTGTATGTATTGTTCTGCCAGAGGTGTGCCTAAGAAGGACCACTCACTTGCTGATTGTAAACGACGAGAGCAACATACGGCTATTGTGGTGGCGTCAACGGCAGCTCAAGTGGTCGCCCCCACCCCACCACAGTTCCAGCATCAGCTCTATCAACACCCGAACACCCAAGGTCGATACAAGCAGCCTCTGCCATATGTCCACCAGTATCAACAGCAGCATCAGTCGCAGCAAGCACCTACGGCAACGCATCAGCCAAAAAACGTGTAAATAGCATGCCCAAGGAACGGGAGGACACACCAGCCACGGCAGCCCACGTGGATCCCCGTGTTAGTAAACAAATACTATAATAAGAAGACATGATTATGGAGTATGAGGTCGGACCGCGGCCGTCAGGCCAAGGTCCCGTCGTGTCCACAGGTTAATATATCCGACCGATATACAACATAAAAGTGTCTTCTTTATTTTATGTGATGGCTACACCACTGAAAAAACAATTTATTGATAGAAAAAAGGCAAATTTGTAGTCCAGACAGCGATGTAACACTCTACGTTGCAGTCCCGACGGCGAAATTGTAGTCCTGACGGTGCTATAAATGCTCTCAAATCCTTAAAAATGGGACTTTCGGACCTGGGGAAATTGTATCGCCTACTGGAATATTAGGAGTGAGTGAGTGAGTGTTGGGTGTTTTACGCCGTACCGACAGCCAGGGTCATTTTCACGGCGAAAACCAGTTGGGACAAATTCTGTCTTTGGTGATCGAATCTATGAGATGAAGGTGACAGGGCGGGCAAACAGCAGGGGATCAAAACCCAACGATCATTTTTGCTGTACCTCATCCCTTAGTGAACCAAGCACCAATATATTAATAATAATATATTAACCAATATTAGGTTAGATTTCATCTGTATTGTGTACTTTTATAGCGAGGGCCGCCGAACGTCGCGGCTGCGGTCATCGCGGCCGCGGACATCTTGTTTGTTTACCTAATACTTGACGCTGATTGGCCAATATCATGGAAACGGTGGTCACGTGGCGTACATTCTCCAAGCACAATTCTTAGGGTTAGTATAATCGGTAGATTTTTACCTCAGGTGCTGCGGGGCGTAATTACGTTCGAAAAGCCAAATAAGCACCGCTGCACCCCCCAGCCATTACATAAAGGCTCCGCGAAGCAGGCCACACGTCACTTCCACTTCCATAGAACCTGAAACACAACAAGGCGGTTCAAGCCTGGACATCACTCCTATGCTGACTTCTGTTTGCCCTCCCCATCCCATCCCCTGTCGGCAGTGCTCATGATAAAGGTATCTTCCTCCGTGTGATATTGATTTTGGTTTTGTACGATTGGTGTGTGCGAGCAACAACCTAAAAGCTGTACTGGACTTGGCCCCAGACAGGTATGCCACCCACAGGGTTGCTAACTGGCCACATGCGGACATGGGTACTGCATTCCAGGATTATGCTGACATAATTATATTCTGTTGTTCACGATATGGGCCTCCCAAACCTCCTGGCGGCACATATACCTGTACCGAATGGCCTGAATATGAACGCTTGGAACAAATATTTAGGTGGAGTTGATGATAAGCTACTTGATTGTATTACATTTGGTTTTCCCCTGGGCTATGGTGGACCGGTGTCTGTTAGTAATCACCCAAGTGCTCACGCTTTTCCTGAACAGGTTGATGGTTTTATTGCCAAGAGATTTCTCATCAAGGTGTATTGGGTCCCTTTAAACATCCTCCGTTTATGGGATGGGCTCACATCTCCCCAATAATGACCCGACCTAAGGCTAATCCTGACGACAGTAGGATTATCACGGACCTGACATTCCCAACTGAGTTTTCCGTTAATGCATTTATCAGGAAAAACACGGTAACGGGTTTTACACACATGCACTGTCTTCCTTCAATAGACTCTGTGGTTCATCGTATACAGGAGATAGGTCCCGAGGTCGTGATGTTTACCATCGACGTCTCACGAGCCTACAAGAATTTCCGGTCATGTCCACTGGATTGGCCACTGCTCGCTATGAAATGGGATGATGCGTTCTATCTTGACGTCACAATGCCCTTTGGTGCCAGAGCCAGCAGAGCCACATGCAGGGAATTGCTGATGCTGTGGTCCGCATACTGGCAAATAAGGGCGTCGTGGCGTTGATGTACTCTGATGATATCATAGTCGTGGCTGATAACCAGGAGGACGTCAAGGCTCAGTTCTGTATCACCCGTTCACTCCTTGAACAGACTGAGGCTATCGAGAAGTCTCACCCCCCCGCCCAGAGGGTCTGCTGGCTCGGCATAGACATAGATGTGAGTCAGGGCGTATTGGAGATCCCACAGCAGAAGCTGGAGGTGGTGATCGAGATAGCCAAATGACATGTCAAAAAGAGATCTATCACTCACAAGGGCCTGTAATCGCTAATAGGAAAGTTATTGCATGTGGCCAAATGCATCCGCCCAGCACGCCTGTTTGTGTCGCGCTTGCTCGAGGCTTTGCGAGGTGCTAATCGCAGTTACGTCAATATAAAATAATGCTGAAATACATAGTGACTTGATCTGGTTCAGCGACTTCGCACGTAGGTGGAACGGAGTGGCTGTTTTCCCCAGGCTGGTCCCCACACGTGACATTGTCGTCGATGCATGTTCAACGGCGATAGGAGGTGACAAGTCTGCTTAAACGTTTAATGTGGCCAACTACCTCGACCCAGTTAAAAATATCTCGGAGTTGGAGGCCATAAACGTGGCAGTTGCGCTTCAGACTTTCTTGGGGCAGACTACAATCCCTATTAACTTATACTGCGACAACATGGCAGCCGTCAACGTCCTTCAGTCCGGCCGAGGTAAAAATAAGGTCATCTTGGAGGCAGCTCGCGCCGCCTGGATGATACAAGCGTTGTTTCAGGTCATGGTACTCTTCCATCACATCCCTGGTCACCTGAATGATTTGGCGGACGTGCTGAGTAGGGCCTCAACGTCAAGAACACAGGCGTGTAGGGCAACGACTATGGTCGCAGACCACGGCCTTGTCTGGATAGAGCCTTGTACATATCCTCTAACCCTCATCTGTAAATACATTTTCTGCAGGTCAGGAGCTACAGTACCTTGCCCGGCAGGCGGAAATCCAGCAAACCCAGGCGAGGGTCCATGAAACGAACGCCAACCAGAGGTCGGCGACGGCGGCTTTTTTGAGGTTCTGCCACCGCCATTGCTTCGAACCAGATCAGCTACAGCTGTTCCAGATTTGCATTTCTATCGAACATCTAAATGCAATTAGTCTATCACCGGCAACTATACACAACCATGTCGGACATATTCGGACTCACCTGCTGTTGGCAGGTCTCCCCTGGTGGCAAAACATCATCGCGTCAAATGGGCACTGGAAGCGACCTTACGCCGGAAAGACTTTGTCACCGTGGACCGCCCACCAGTTCCTACGTCGCAGATAGCGGCAGTTACAGCAGAGATCAGTCCAGGCCCCGATTCGCTGTCAGTGAAGGCTGCTATTCTGCTGATGTATTACGGGGCTTTAAGACAGTCCGAAGTGGTGCCTCAGACAGTGACTGCATTCAATCATCTGCGCCACCTGGGCGACCATTCGCATAAAGGCGGCCAAAAACCAGCAGAGACACAACCAGGTACGCTCAGTGACTATCCTGCCAGCAATCGACCTGAGCGCATGCCTGATAAAGACACTCTAGCAGCTGCTCGAACAGTCACCTACGGTGTCCCCTCAGCAGCCGATGCTGGTTTTCCATGGAACACTTGCCCTATCCTGGCATCTTATGTCAGGGCCACGTGGAAACTGGCCTTGGTTGCATCAGGGAATAAGAAGAATAAATATACCCTGCACGGACTTAGGAAAGCAGCGGTGACCACAGCATTGAATGCCAGTCACACTGACCGCCAGGTCCAACAGTTCGGGGCCTGGACCAGTGACGCATATGCATGCTATGTGCACAAGGACGAAGCCTTGAATGTGGCCTGTCTATTGGCCACTACTCTTTCAATATATTCATAACATTTTTACGACTTGGCACATTCTCATCTTACACCAAAATGTTCTTATTATCTCAATAATATTTATCGTCAAAGGCGACTCATTTTTAAAATAAATTATTGTGCCCAAGTTCGCTTTATATCCTCATTATTTATATTAACATACATAACTTTTGTTCCTTCATACGAACTATTACAACATCGGACATTTTATTTATGGATCAATAAAGGGGCTCTTAGTAATGTTTGGTGATTGTGTCTATGAGATAAAGGTGACAGGTGAGGCAAACAGCAGGGGATCAAAACCTGGAAATCATTTTTGCTGTACCTCATCCCTTAGTGAACCACAGCACCAACTGGGAATCAAACCCAAAGAACCACTTGGTCAGTGCTGGGTCCCCTATCATTGCCTTCTACGATCAGCAGGGGCTATTAGGGGCCTATTCTTACCCAGAACCCCAACTGAGTGGGTAAATATGATGCTACAACTAAGATGTAGCAAATGACACAATTATAAGCAGGAGGAGCAGCAGCACTAGCAGCAGCAGGATAACTGCCCACCACAACCTTCAAGAAAAAGAAATAACAAGAAAAGTTGTCTAAATGACAAGATGGAACCACCAAACAAGTGATTAAAGACCACCCAGAAACAACCAGTGAGAAGGGCCCCACAGGCCAAAACAAACCAAAATGCAGCCCCCAAAGCAACCCAAGACAACCAGCATCAAAGGCCCCAAGCCCCACCCACTTCTCTAAGGCCACCAGCAGACAACCAGCATCAAGGGCCCCAAGCCCCACCCACTGCTCTAAGGCCACCAGCAGACAACCAGCATCAAGGGCCCCAAGCCCCACCCACTGCTCAAAGGCCCCAAGCTGTAGCTCCTGCAGCCCCTTCTCCTCCACTCACAGCAACATCAGTGTGGCCAACAAAACACAAGTGAGTGAGTGAGTATTGGATGGTTTATGCCGTTTTGACAACTAAGGTCATATTCACAGCGAAATAGGTTGGGATGAACTGTGAACCAAGCAATGACCGGGAATTGAACCCAAAGAACCACTTGGTCAGTGCAGGGTCCCCCCCTATCGTCGCCTTGTATGATCAGGGACCGGACCCCCACGGGGAGCGAAGAAGTACGAACAGACATACTTGACATACATAAAGAAACAACTCTAGCCAGGGACAACTTTCACCAAGACCAAGAGTCAAAATCCTTGACAACCACATCAAAACACAGCACCAGGACAGAACCCCCCATCCGAAAAAATGCTCCAACATGCCACAGACGAGCCGAAACGAATTTGAAATAAGCCCCTACAGAGAGGACCCAAAAGCGACAAGGAAAGACATACAAGTAACCATGGTCAACGGAGTTGTACTAATCAACATCCTCCACCTCATCCAGAAAGCGAAAGAAACAACAACTGTCACAGCACCACCAGCAAGATCAAATAGCATCAACAACAACACAAACCAAAGGGAAGGCCAAAAGAAAAGAAGAGCAACTGACAAGGCAGGACCAAGCTGGAAGAGGGAGTGAGTGAGTGAGTGAGTAATGGATGCTTTATGCCATTTTGACAAATAAGGTCATATTCATGGCAAAAATAGGTTGGGGATGAAATCTTACTTTGGTGATCGAATCTATGAGATGAAGGTGACAGGGTGGGCAAACAGCAGGGGATCAAAACCTGGAAATCATTTTTGATGTACCTCATCTTTTAGTGAACCAAGCAACAACCAAGAATTGAACCCAAAGAACCCCTAGGGTCCCCCTATCGTCGCCTTATATGATCAGCATTGGCTACTGGGGGCCTATTCTTAACCAGAACTCCGACGGGGAAAGGTAGATGTCACAACTGGCATCAATGGCATAAATGTAAGGTGCTGCCACCTGGTGGCTACTGTGCTAAGAGTTTACTACTGTCCAGTTTGTAAACTAGTTTAGTAATTATTTCATGTAGTAAATATAGACAATTGTCTTTATTTTGTGATCAGTGATGCCTTGTAACTCTATGCTATACCTGATTCTCTTCCTTTGCCCAGAAATGGACGATGAATAAAGGTTGTACTGTATTGTATTGCCAGAGAGCTCAATTGCCTAGAGGAGCGAAGCAGGAATCTGAATCTCTGACAACCCACGGAGGTGGGTATGGGCTATACCCGTGACGATTTGACCCATGTCACCTGCGGAGGTTCTTCTTCATCAAAACTCATGACATCAAGTTCAATGGATGGTGGTGAGATGGTTGAAGAGGCACCTGCAAAGGCTAGGAGAAGCTCCAACTGAAGAGAAAGTGTTGGTGCCAGAAATTCCAGAGGAAACATATCCAGATGATGTGGATAAACATCACAGCACAACTATGCTTCTTTGTTGTGAATTTGCCAGTATTGCTTCCATGTCAGGGCCAGAAAAGTATGTTGTTATGATGAAGCAGTTGCGCATTCTCAAAACTGGACATGAGTTAGACATCCCAGTTTCAGCCTGATTCATGGTTGATGAGCCTAGTGAGAGTGAGTAATGGATGCTTTACGCCATTTCGACAACTAAGGTCATATTCATGGTGAAAATGGTTGTTATCAATGAAAAGATGGACTAAAAGTTGTCAATAGAACAACATGATATATGTACAAGATCTTATCCTAAGGATAAAAAATGTTAATATACTAATCATATCAGTCCATACAGACCAGCTGTTTTCAAAAATTAGATGATACGATGGGACTGTACAGTGTTAAAAAGTTCAGGTAGACCAGCTACCTGATAGAATTGTCTTCGACTTTGTTCAAAATCTGGGCACTCTAACCGTCAAGCATCTCCTTTTGAAGGTTCATTACAAAAGATGCATTCTGATTGGGGCTCACCCTTAGAAGAAAAACATGAGCCAGTCTAGAATGACCAATTCTAATTCTGGCAAAAACAGTTTGGTCTTTTCTAGCTTTTAAAAGATGAGGTTTCACATCTTTGATTGTTGGGAAAATAGAATGCAGTTTGTCATTGGGGAACTGGTCCCATTCATTTTGCCATCTCTCAATGATATATTGAACAATTCTCGGTTTAAAATAAATATATAAGCTTGTAATAGTAGGTTATTTACAAGAAAAACATAAAAAATGACCTATAAATATTATCTAAACATCTCTCTTAGTCCCATTTCTGCTGGATCAATGGTACCTCTTTGCACAACTTCGAGGGGCACCTAGCGGAGGTGATGTGGTGAAATTGGAACAGGGGAGACTCCAAAATAGCTGGAGTCTTCAACCTCATCAAAAAGTACTATCCTTTGGATCATGAACCACTGCTGGATGCCCCTCATCCACTTTTTGACACCTGGTCAAAAGGAGCCGTTGAGAACTTGAAGGTAAATAAATAATAAAAGAAGAGATAAAGTAAATAATTGTTAATAGTCCTTATAATATTATCTAGTATCTAGTAATGGTGAAAACAGCTTGGAATGAATTCTGTCTTTGGTGATTGTATCTATGAGATGAAGGTGGCAGGGTGGGCAAACAGCAGGGGATCAAAACCTAGCAATCATTTTTGTTGTACCTCATCCCTGAGTGAACCACAGAACAAACTGGGAATTGAACCCAAAGAAACCACTTGATCAGTGCGGGGTCCCCCCTTTTGTCGCTTTCTATGGTCAGCAGGGGCTACTAGGGGCCTATTCTTACTCGGAATCCCCACAGGGTGAAATTAAGTGATGCGGAGGTGAAAGAAAACCAAGTCAAGACATCGAAAATCTATCACTATGAGCCTAAACTAAACAGAAATCAGATGGGAAAATTCACAAAAATAGCAGAAAATGGTGTGGCCTTCTGCAGTAGATATTCCTATTTAAGCAATTTTCGCAGTGAGAATGTCAAAATAATAGTATCATGTACTACAGCAACGAACAAGCCTATCAGCATACGAAGGCCAAATACTGATAAGACACTGTTGTGGCAGAAATATCATGAAAACAACTGACACAAAGGAGATGGGAGATCAAGGCCTTAGGAGACAAGATCCCCTATAATCCATTATGGGAAACTTTTAAAGTGCAAAAGATGAAGGAGGTTTTGAAAGCCAAGTTCACACAAAACCATAAACTACAGTATAATACCTCATTGAGACAAACCCTTACCCACTTATTGAATGTACCAGCAACCTTGTCTAGGTCTGTGGTTTGGTAATTAGAAGTGAGAAACTAATGAAACAAGTTCTCCCAGGTAAAAACATTATTGGACATTGTCTTAAGGAGCGTCAAGAGGAGCTTCGGTGATCATATCCATGAGATGAAGGTGACAGGGTGGGCAAACAGCATGGGATCAAAACCTAGCAATCATCCCTTAGTGGACTGAGCACTAACCGGGAATTAAACCAAAGAACCACTTGGTCAGTGCGGGCCCCCCATATCGTCGCCTTCTACGATCAGCAGGGGCTACTGGGGGCCTATTCTTACCAGGACCCCCATGGGGTATACTTTGAGTGTGTTGTGCTCTTAAACATGGACGTCTGTGTGTGACATCACACACAAAAGCTGTTATATTCAAATTTCAAATTTACAAAATCATTAAAAATCATTAGTAAGGGGTGATATCAAAACTCACGGGCTGTCAACCTCAGATGCTGTGGCAGGTTTAAACAAAATGGTAGTTATAACCCCTATATGCCACTGGTTGGCTGCAGCTTTCTACAACCCATTGATGTCTATTAAGGGTGCCAGACATGCCTGTTTATCCATATATTATTGGGAAGAAAGATTAAATGGTTAACTTTTCTATCATGTTAGTATATACCTAATCACCTCATTAGGGGTAATTAACTAATTAATCAATTAGTTAATGGGGTCATGTGAGAAGATTAAGTTAGTATTACCACCCCTCTCCTAACAGGCTCCAGCCCATGGCAGCAGGCTGCGACCCTCAGTACCCCACAGTGGAGGCTACATGATGTTAAGTCACTGACCATTGGCTAAGACCAGGGGGCTGTTCCACAAAAATGTTCGTAAGTCTGAGTATTAATTTAGAATCTGTGCATAAATACTGTTAGTAAGAACATGTGTACGTTATGTCAAAAATTGCTGAAAAACAGAAGATAGAATTTTCTGTTTTCTTCGATAGCTCTGTGAATTCTTGACTGATTCTAATATGGTTTGCACTAACGGATTCCTTAAGAATTATGCCTTTAAATGATGCCTCATTTATTATCATAGCACTATAACTTTTTCAAATGTATATGAATATTAAAAATTATGTACGAATACTATTAGCACAAAAACTGTTCGTAAGTGTAAGGGTTAACTTTGAATTTGTACACAAATAGCGTTTGTAAGAAAAAGTGTGCGTATTGTCAAAAGTTACCTCAATCTTACACTGTACGTAGAAAAATTTACAAAAACGACATAGGATAGGATTTAAGATAATTATTCGCATTTTCTTTAATAGCTTCATGAATTCTTAACCCATTTTTAATTGTTTTTTACCAGCGGAAACCTAATAAGTTAAGCTTTCTTATCATATATCATTCATTATCATACCTTTAACACTTCATAATTAAATATATTTTTGAATAATAAAAGTTTTTTACAAACATTCAATTACATGTTGCAGATATTTGGCATTTATGTACACGTCTTGTACTGCGTACAGTGAGCAGAAATATCATTGTGTACGTATCTTGTTTCTGGAATGAAATATAAAATGTACATGTTCATAACTTTTTATGGAATGGCCCCCTGGGGTTATGCACACTTTTCTTATGCTGCAAACAGTATGTATCTTGTTTCTAAAATGGAATATAAATTTTGAATGTTTATAACTTTTTGTGGAGTGCCCCCCTGCTGTGGTGAATTCTAACGTCTCCCCTTATGGTTGCATAACACCGTTTTGACAGCTAAGGTCATATTCACAGCGAAAATAGGTTGGGACGAATTATGTCTTTGGTGATCGTATCTATGAGTGAGTGAGTGACTAATGGATGTTTTACGCCGTTTTGACTACTAAGGTCATGTTCACGGCGAAAACAGGTTGGGATGAATTCTGTCTTTGGTGATTCTGTCTTTGGTGATCGTATCTGGAGATGATATCATTTTTGCTGTACTCATCCCTTAGTGAACCACATCACCAACCGGGAATTGAACCCAAAGAACCACTTGGTCAGTGGGGAGTTCCCCCTAGCTATCATTGCCTTATATGATCAGCAGGGGCTACTGGGGGCCTATATTCTACCCAGGAACCGCCACAGGGTAAGAGAATCTTTCAGTATATTTCTAATTTTGATTCATAGAATGAATTTGAGTATTTTTCTAAATAGTGGACTTTGAATATTTTGGTCAGTGCTGTGTCCCCCCCTATTGTCGCCTTATACAATTAGCAGGGACTAATGGGGGCCTATGTTCTTCCCAGGAGTAGAAGCCCCACCCGGGTACCCCCACAGGGTCTAATTGAAGGGTCATTAGATTCTTTCTTGGACAGTGGGTGTGCTGTATATAGGCTACCACTCAAACAGGGCGCCTGGCCTAATAGTTACCACTTTGGTAGGATACAAATGTGTGTAAGGGAAGACCTAGTACGGGAATATCAGTCTAACGAGCACACCTGCGAGATTTAGTATAGTATATATAACACCTGTGTGTACAATAGTTAAAACTATATCTACAGGGATTTTTATGGATTCCCGAGGGCAAGGTGTTGGCTCAGAATTACATTCAAATGGAATGAATAGTAATGTTTGTATATTATCAGAAGAGCTGACTTAGTGAGTAATGGACGCTTTACGCCATTTGGACAACAAAGGTCATATTCAAAGCGAAAACAGATTGGGATGTACTGTCTTTGGTGATCGTATCTATGAGATGAAGGTGGCGGGGCGGGCAAACAGCAGGGATCAAAACCTGGAAATCATTTTTGCTGTACCTCTACCTTTGTGAACCACAGCACCAACCAGGAATTGAACCCATAGAACCACTTGGTCGGTGCCTGGTCCCCCCTATCGTTTCCTCATACGATCAGCAAGGGCTACCGGGGTTATATTCTTACCCGGAACCCCCACAAGGTATTAAACATTGATATTACAGTTATTAATGATATGAAGTAAGTAAGTAATGGATGCTTTACGCCATTTCGACAACTAAGGTCATATTCATGGCGAAAACGGTTGTTATCAATGAAAAGATGGACTAAAAGTTGTCAATAGAACAACATGATATATGTACAAGATCTTATCCTAAGGATAAAAACATGTTAATATACTAATCATATCAGACCATACAGACCAGCTGTTTTCAAAAAATGGATGATGCGATCAGACTGTACAGTGTTAAAAAGCTCAGGTAGACCAGCCACCCGATAGAACTGTCTACGTGTCTGTTCAAAATCAGGACATTCCAAAAGGAGATGCTTGATGGTTAAAGGTTGATTACAAACAATACATTCCGGTTGGGGCTCACCCTTTAAAAGAAAAACATGTGTAAGTCTAGAATGACCAATTCTAATTCTGGTGAAAATAGTTTGGTCTTTTCTAGCTTTAAGAACATTAAGTTTAACATCTTTGATGGTTGGGAAAATAGAATGCAGTTTGTTATTGGGGAACTGGTCCCATTCATTTTGCCATCTCTCATTGATGTATTCAACGATTCTCGGTTTAAAATCTATGTGAGGAATTGGAAAAGGAAGGACTGCTTTGTCCAATCCCTTCTTGGCCGTTTGGTCAGCTAACTCATTACCATGAATGCCTACATGACCCGGTATCCAACAGAACTGAACATCAAATCCTGAGTTGGACAACTTTTGTAGCCAAAGAAGAATTCTCATAATGAGTGTATGTTCCGTTTTTAAAAATTGCAAAGCCTGAAGACAGGACTTTGAGTCGGTAAAAATAATAAAGTTCTTTTCCTCTGCCTGCTTAATTGCCTTCAAAGCAATAATAATGGCAACTGCTTCAGCTGTAAAAATAGAACTGAAGTCAGGTAGACGGGCAAAGTGTTTCTTACCGCAGCAGACAGACGCTGCTGCAGCACGTTTCCCATCCTTTGAACCATCAGTGAAAACAGGAGAATGATGAGGAAATTTGTTTCGAACTTCATGATACCGGGACACATAATCCAATGGTTGAGTCAGTGACTTTTTGGATTTGGTGAGGTCAAAGTTGATGTTAGGTGGTTTGAGTCTCCATGGAGGAATGACTGAAAAATGAGGCTGTTTCAAAACATCAAGATCTACAAAGGCATTTGCTATGTGAGGTTTCAATCGAATGCCAAAAGGTTGGATGTAGTTTGGTCTGGCAGCATAGAGATGTTCGTTTTGGGGTTGAAATACGCACTTAAAGGCAGGATTAGAAGCATTGGTTTTTAACTTAATGATGAATTGAAGGGAAAGTTTTAATCTTCTATTGGTTAATGAAGATTCCCCTGCCTCAACATAGAGGCTTTGGACTGGCGATGTCCTAAAAGCACCCAATGCCAGCCGCAGCCCCTGATGATGGACAGAGTCTAGCTTCTTGATATATGATGCGCGTGCTGACCCATAGACCTGACAGCCATAATCGAGCTTTGATCTAATCAAAGCTCTATAAAGTTGTAGTAAAATTTTGCTGTCAGAACCCCAAGTGGTGTTTGCCAGAACTTTAATGATATCCAGAGCCTTGTTACATTTTGTCCTTAGACTGTTAATATGCGGAATAAAGGACAACTTGTGATCAAAAACCAAACCTAAAAACTTGGTCTGTTCTACTACTTTGATTGGATCACCATCCATCTTCAACTCAGGGTCCAGATGGAGGGATCTCAACTGACAAAAGTGAACAGCCACTGTCTTTGCTTTGGAAAATTTAAAACCATTATCTATTGACCATTTGTGGATCTTGTTTAGATTTAATTGAATTTGCCTCTCTATAATGTTCATGTTTTTGCCCTTATAGCATATGAGGAAATCATCAACATATAAACTACAGGACATGTCTTTTTGAAGACACTGAACAATACTATTGATTTTGATGCTAAACAGGGTCACAGACAAGATGCTTCCCTGAGGAACACCAAGTTCTTGATTGTGAATATCAGACAGAGTGGTGTCTAATCGCACCCTAAAGTGACGATTAGATAGAAAATTCCTAATAAAAATGGGTAAACGGCCACGAAATCCCATGTTATATAAATCTTTCATAATACCATATTTCCATGTCGTGTCATATGCCTTTTCCAAATCAAAAAAGACTGACACGACATGTTGCTTCTGAATAAAGGCATCTCTGATGAAAGATTCTAATCTTATCAAATGATCGAGGGTGCTTCTTCCTCGTCTGAACCCACTCTGAAATTCTGAAATCTGATGTTGAGATTCCAGCATCCAGACGAGTCGATCATTGATCATCCGCTCCATGGTTTTGCAGATGCAAGATGTTAATGCTATAGGCCTATAATTAGAAGGATCATTATGATCTTTACCAGGCTTTGGAATAGGAATAATGGTGGCTTCCTGCCAAGACGTTGGCAGTTGGCCACTATCCCATATGTGATTGAAAAGATTCAAAAGAATCTTGAGCACTGGTTTAGGAAGATGTTTGAGAAAGTCATAATGAATTTTATCAGGACCAACTGCTGTATTATGAGATTTATTGAGAGATTTTAAAAGTTCGTCTATGCTGAAGGCTTGATTATATCCTTCAGCATTATCCGATGTAAAATTTAATGGTTTTCTCTCCTCTCTCATTTTAATAGGTTTAAATTGGGGATGACAGTTTGCTGAAGAAGAATGGTGTTGAAATGTTTCGGCCAATCTTTCGACCACCTCAACAGGAGAGGTCAAAAGATTGTCACCATCTTGTAGGTGCTGGACTCTGGCCTGGCCCCCCTTGCCTTTTATTTTACGGACCATAGTCCAGACCTTTTTCATAGGTGTCCGAGTATTAATGCCAGAAACATAATCTCTCCAACACTGCCGTTTTGACTCCCATATAATTCTTCGGGCCTGAGCCCTTTTAATCTTAAATTGAGTTAAATTGTCAGCAGTTGGTCTTTGTTTGAATTTTCTCAAGGCCTTCTTTCTATCTTTAATGGCCTTTTTGCAGGCATCATTAAACCATGGATTACGGATGTGCTTAGGAACTGTAGAGGTTTTAGGGATAGTTTCTTCTGCTATAGAAAGTAATTTGGTGGAGAATTGGATAAACGAATCATCTGCTGAGAGCCTCTCCCGACACAAAGTCTGGAAGGACTCCCAATCAGCCTTATTGAGCCTCCATCGAGGCTCTTTTAGACCTATATTAGGATCATCAATAGTGACTAAGATTGGGAAATGGTCACTTCCATGGAGGTCATTTAATACTCTCCAGGAGAGGTCCAACAGCAGACGAGGGTCAGCTAAGGTTAAGTCAATAGCAGAATATGTACCATAACCAGGATGTAAATAGGTGTAAGAGCCATCATTTAAAACACATAAATCTAGGTCATTAATAATATCTTCAATCATCCTGCCCTTGTCATCATACCTGTCACCACCCCATAAGGGATTATGACCATTGAGATCTCCCATTATGAGGACTGGTGACGGTAATTGGTTTAAGAGATTTTCTAATTCTTGTCTATTGATGTTTGAATTTGGTGGAAGGTAGAGTGAACAGAGAGTAATGGTTTTATGTAATGTCACTCTAACTGCTATTGTTTGAAAATTGGTATTTAATGGAATAAGACTATGCATGATATCTTGTCTTATTAAAACGGATGAGCCCCCTGAGGCTCTTCCACCATCAGGGGCGTATGTGTTATAAATACAATAGCCTTTAAAAGAGATGTTATCGGTTCTCTTTAATAGGGTTTCCTGGAGACACAGGGCAAGAGGATTATAATGACTAACTAAAATTTTAAGTTCATTAAAATTGGCTCTAAAACCTCGACAATTCCATTGGAAGATTGATCTTCCTGCCATCAAGGTGGATGGACAGGAGATCGTCCCCGGATCTTATTTTGGGGGGACACGCTGCGACTTGCAGCCGCAGCTTCTTCCATCTCAACTTCATTTAAGTTTTCGAATCTATTTGCCAATGGCAAATGACTCCTTTCTATTTTACCATGCTGTTCCTGACTAGATTGAGTTTGTCTGTTTTCAGCCGAAGCCCTAGAGGAGCTTCGACTGTTACGACTTTTTTTCCTATTTGATGGAGCTTCAGATGATGGAACAGATGATGGAACAGATGATGGAACAGATGAATTCGAAGTTGATTTAGATGTACTAGCGCTAGATTCTGTTTGAGTAACCTTTCCGGCTACCACGACCTGGATGCCTGAGGGACTACGCACTGGTTTATCCAATCTCAACCAGGTGTAGTCTGTCTGACATTCAACTGTCCTGAGTTTTGGTTTTACCGCGGCTGCATAGGAAGTGGCTCCAGGGACTCTAATGGCCCCTTCCACCATCTTCCTTGCTTCCGGGTAACTAACACGATTTTCAGTTTTTACCTTTTGGATCGATTTTTCTTTGATCCACATAGGACAGTCTTTCGACGTGGCCATGTGGGCACCTTGACAATTGATGCATTTTGCATCGTTGACACATTCTACATTGTCGTGTCCCTTTTGACCACATCGGAGACAGGTCTGCTCGTTAGAGCAGGAGTCTCTGCCATGACCATACCTCTGGCACTTAAAACAGCGGAGTGGATTTGGTATGAACAAATCCACATCAACGCGGAGATAACCAACTTTAAGTTTCTTGGGAGGAGAAGGTCTGTCAAAAGTAAGGATATAGGTGTTAGTCGGAACGACATTACCTTCTTTCCTAATGGATATCCTTTTGACAAAGGAAACACCTTGAGGACGCAGTTCTCTAGTGATTTCATCCTCACCAACATCTCGAAGTTCTCTACATCGGATTACTCCTTTGCTTGAATTCAAAGATCTGTGAGGAGAGGCTTTCATGCCAACACCAGCAAGCGTAGTGGCACGCTGCAGGTTGGTGGCATGGGCCTTCTTATCACACTCCACAAGAATTTGGCCAGATCGTAGTTTACGAATGTCCTTCACCTTGCCAGCTATTCCTTCAATGCCTTTATTTATGGCAAAAGGAGATAGCTTAGACAAAGGATTCGCATTGTCGGAAGGCTCAAGAATCAAAAACCTAGGCCAGTACTCATTTTCATTTTCAGTATTCTCTGAATGTTCCGGGTCATCTTCAGTATACGGACGTTTGTTGGGGTTGTTTTTGTTATTAGCCATATAAGTACATATGGTGTTCATCCCCCTTGCTCCCCACCCACCTCGGAGTCCTACAAGGGGATGTGCAGAGCTGCGGAAACCGTCAGATACACACCAGAGATACAAGGGGGATATACTCTAATAGTCAACCAACTACTAGATTAGCCCTAGCCACTGCCTTCTAGGATATAAAAGAAAATAGATTGTTTGAAATTGTTAGAGAAGAACAACTATCCAATTGAGTTTGAAAAGCCACTGATATTATGGGCAAAATAAAAAGACAGCCACAGATGTTATTGGCAAAATAAAGAGAAAACCAAAGGCCACTCAAGTTATTGACAAATTAAAGCCACTGATGTTATGGGCAATATGAAAGGAAAGCCACTGATGTTATGGGCAATATTAACTTTCTGTATAAGTATCCTAGGGCTCAGCATGACCAGCCGATTGATTGGATCGGGCCTCTCCAACCTCCCGTCTAGATGAATTTAGAGCCAAAGTGCAGTATTGGGCAAGAGGAGGAACACTATGAACCCGCAGTCTTCGAAGGCCCATAGCCTCGCAGATGCCCTCATGACACCAGGATCTCCGCCTCCAAACAACACGGGTCGCAATTCACGGCAAACAAATTGCCCCATTTGTCGCCTCCTACGATCAGCAAGGGGATGCTAGGGACCTATTCTTCCCAGGAGGCTCCCGAAGGAACCCCCACCCCGGATCCCCACGGGGGAGGATCTCAAGAACCAATGACAATACATTAATGACCATGTACGTACTTAATTACGTGGTTAATATATGTAATTAGTTCCTAGATTATTAAATAAATTGAGCATGTTACACGGGGATATTTGAGATTGAAGGTTATGATGAATTCAAAAGGGGACTATTTTTTACTTGAGTATTTACTATCAACACATACATGTTGAGATTTTATGCTGACAAAAACTGCCATTCTTGTTTCAGCATATACATGCTTTCCTAGCATACCTGGCATATTAGGCCAATGAGGTGCCCAACAGTCCTGATGCTGCCCTCTGACCTAGTTGCAATGTGGGACAGGAACAAAAACTACCAACGGTTCTACAAAGGTAAGTCTGTTACCAAGGGATATTAGATTACTAAAATATTGCTAATTTATTCAATTTTTAGTGAGTGAGTGAGTTAGTATCACCAAATTTTGACTCACATGCCAACACAAACTGTTTTAGCTCTGATAGGAAATAGTCCAGCAATTCCAATACAATGTGGCTAGATGGTTTAGTTCCAATGGCCTAACTATAAATGAGTAAGTGAGTTATGGATGCTTTAAGCCGTTTCGACAACTAAGGTCATATTCACGACGAAAACAGGTTGGGATGAGCTCAACTTTGGTGAGCGAATCTATGAGATGAAGGTGACAGGGCAGGCAAACAGCAGGGGATCAAAACCTGGAAATCAGGAGCAGGAGCAGGAGCAGGAGCAGGAGCAGGAGCAGGAGGACGGTTATTTGCAAACACCTCCCAGACAAAGAGCAATGGAACAGGCGACAAAGGCACAAAAGGAGAGGGCCAAACAGGCAAACACTTTATTAAAAATGCAGAAGAAGAGTCAGTGCGAGTGAGTAATGGATGCTTAATGCCGTTTTGACAACTAAGGTCATATTCACGGTGAAAACAGGTTGGGATGAATTCTGTATTTGGTGATTGTATCTATGAGATGAAGGTGACAGGGCAGGCAAACGGCAGGGGATCAAAACCTAGAAATCATTTTTGCTGTACCACATTCCTTAGTACACCACAGCACTAACCGGGAATTGAACCCGAAGAACCACTTGGTCAGTGCAGGGTAACCCCTATCGTCACCTCATGCGATCAGCAGGGGCTACTGGGGGCCTATTCTTACCAGGACCCCAATGGGGAACTAAGGAGTGAGTGAGTATTAGTTACTTGTATTGTCTCACACACTTTACATTCTCTTCTTGCGTCATCTTGACTGGGGATTTTCTCCAGTTGCCTCAAGCCCCTTCTTCTTCAAATGGCGATCATGGAAACACTGTTTCCAGTCAAACCTTATCTCAGGCCTACATGCTGTGATGCCCATGCATGTTTACAGACAGCAAAGTTTGCAGGTAGTTACAACAATAAACTGCAAGGTGGTCACAACAAATACACAACACTGTGACAGTGTAATTTTGTTTGCTTGGTAACGAGTGAGTGAGTAATGGATTCTTTACGCCGTCTCAACAACTAAAGTCATATTCACGACAAAAATAGGTTGAGATGAAGTCAGACTTTGGAGATTGTATCTATGGGATGAAGGTGACAGGGTGAGCAAACAGCAGTGGATCAAACAGTGGGGATCAAACAGTGGTGATTGTGGGTGGTGTGGCCATGCCACCAACCTGCAGCGTTCCACTATGCTTGCTGGTGTTGGCAAGAAAGCCTCTCCTCAGAGTTCTCTGAATTCCATCAAAGGAGCAACCCAATGCAGAGAACTTCTAGATGTTGATGAGGATGAAATCAGTAAAGAAGTGCAGCATCAAGGTGTTTCTCTGCGAAAAGGATATCCATTAGGAAAGAGTGAATGAGTGAGTGATGGAGGCTTCATACCGTACCAACAGCCAGGATCATTTTCATTTTTAAAACAGGTTGGGACAAAATTTTATCTTTGGTAATAATATCTATGAGATGAAGGTGACAGGGCAAGCATAGAGCAGGGGATCAAATCCTAGAAATCATTTTTGCTGTACCTCGTCCCTTAGTGCAGCTAGCACCAAGTGAGTGAGTGAATGAGTAATGGATGCTTTACGCTGTTTCAACAACTGTCATTTTCATGGCGAAAACAAGTTCAGACGACTATGAGATGAAGGTGACAGGGCAGGCAAACAGCAGGGGTTCGAAACCTGGAAATAATTTTTGCCATACCTCATTCCTTATTGAATCCAGACACCAACCACGAATTGAAAAAAAAAAAAACTTGGTCAGTGCTGGGTTCCCCTATCATCACCTTTTATGATCAGCAGAGGTTACTTGGTGGAAAAGCCCAACCCTGGTACCCCAACAGGAAACTCATATTCTTAAAAATCATGTTACTACAGCAATTAAAGACAACAAAGCCAGGAGTGAGTTAGTAATGGATGCTTTACGCCATTGCGACAACTATAAAGGCAAAACTATGAATATCATAGAGAGGCAAATCCATTTAACTCTGAACACGATTTTAGGTTTGATCTTTGATCAAAAATTGTCCTGTATACCACACATCAATACTCTAAGAACAAAATGCAATAAGGCTCTGGACTGCTTTGTACACAAAACAAAAAGAAGACACGTGCCCACTACTCCTGGAGGCAGGGCTGACATACACCTACTTCCTACAACTCTGCAAAACACCAGATCGGTTGCAGTTGCTCAGGGTGTTCAAGCTGATGATGCTACAATTTAAAGGACGAAATACCCTTGCAAATTATCCTGTTGACTATGTTGATGGGGCAATACTCATTCTTGTCTGAGCGTCTGGTCCATCAAGTGCTTCATGCTTGTTTTGTAAATACCAAGGGTCAATCTGACTCCAGTGTGCCATCGAATTGAGTATCTAATATATGAAGTTGACAGGGCAGGCAAACAGCAGGGGATCAAAACCTGGAAATCACTTTTGCTGTATCTCATCCCTTAGTGAACCAAGCACTGACCGGGAATTGAATCCAAAGAACCACTTGGTCAGTGCAGTATCCCCCCTATTGTCGCCTCATACGATCAGTAGGGGCAACTGAAAGCCTATTCTTACCTGGACCCCCACAGGGCTAGATAGTAATGTCCTTTACGTACTCTTAAGGTAGAGAAAATCAAACCTGAGTGGATTACCCCAGATATTATATGCTCAATTTATGAAAAGAAAAATTCTTATAAGGCTAGGAAACTGAAAACTAAAGAATCTTGGGATACATTTCGACAATGTCCAAACATGACTGCTAAATTGATACGGAGTAAAAAATCAAAATTAGTACAGGAAAAAACGAAACGCTATCATACTAATCCCAAAGATTTTTGGGAAACAATGAATAATGCTCTTGGAAACCTGAAGGGAAATGACTATGGAGTAATTTTACTTGAGGATGATGACACGGGTAAAACATACATGTACATACATGTACGCACATACATGTACATACATGTACACACATACATGTACATACATGTACACACATACATGTACATACATGTACACACATACATACATACATGTATGCACAAACACATATATACTTGCACAAACACATATATACATGCACATACATTCATACATGCATATATACATACTAAGATGCACACACATACATACATACATACATACATACATTCACACATGCACACACTATCACATGCACACATATACATATATATGCAGGCACTTACATGCATTCATATTTGGACATTTTTGTTTGTTGGGTTAGTTTAACGTCCAGCCAATCCTCTAGGGTTCTTTCACCAGACTGCACAAGGTAAAGCTTTTCAGCTAGTTTTACACCACAAGGGCGGTGACTGAATCTATGATATGCTTCGATACCCTATTCTATTCGAAGAGTGGCAAGGGGTCTTTAATGCGCATTGTCCCCCCAGCCTTTGATAACCCTGTTGGGGGCACAGGGTTCCCCTTTTAGTCGCAGGGGATACTGAGGAAACATTCTTTCCAGGGAATTGAGTTCCAACAGGAGCTCCCACCCCGGTCCATACCACACCCATCCATACCACAAAGTAACCACAGAAGATGTCATTTCTGGATCATCATCCACAGAAACCCCATCTCACATTGGTCTACTCAAGTGTCAAGTACCCAACCTCGCAATTCGATCCCCTGCACAACTTAAGTCAACTACTATAAAGTATTTAGGTGGAAACAAAGTAACCAAAGTGGGCAAAGAGATCTTTATTCCTGAACAACAGGATTTTTGCCCCAAAAGAAATTCATCAACTCAGTATGAGAGTCCAGAGGTACCTAGTACAATCAACGAAGCAGGGTTCTCTAAGTCCAGGGACAAAGATGTCCGTAGTATAGTTTCAGACTTTTCTGACAGCTCTGAGGAGGAAGTTTTTTTTAAGTGGTGAAAGTGCATTATGCCACTACTAGAGACCCCGAGATGGCTGAGGGACAAGACGGACAAGTTGTTGAGTGAGTGAGTGAGTGATGAGTGTTTTACGCCGTACCGACAGCCAGGGTCATTTTCACGGCGAAAACCAGTTGGGACAAATTCTGTCTTTGTTGATCAAATCTATGAGATGAACGTGACAGGGCGGGCAAACAGCATGGGATCAAAACCTGGCAATCATTTTTGATGTACCTCATCCCTTACTGAACCAAGCACTGATCGGGAATTGAACCCAAAAACCACTTGGTCAGTGCAGGGTCCCCCCTATCGTCGCCTCATACGATCAGCAGGGGCTACTGAGGGCCTATTCTTACCCGGACCCCCACAGGGATGTTCAGGCCTTGTAAATCCCCAAATTCGTGCAGTGCATGGAACCTCATGCTGGTTCTATTGAAATGAGATGGGTTCTATTGAAATGCACACACCTGACGGTTTGTTGAACAGTACTAATTATACCAGTATTCTGGCAGCTTTTTTATGGAATGAGCATGAACACCTACATTACCTTCGGGAAGCAGACCTAGTTGTCCATAATGCTGGGGATAAATGATTTCACTATCCTTGATCGTTCCACCTGCAAGGTCAGACTTATTACGTCTTTTACCAGCAGACTAATAGTTCATAATAAGAACGAAACCCGCAATTTCGATACACATTTGCCTGTGAATTTCCTGCAGCCAAAGTCTTGTACTGTCCCATTTACGGCCTTGACATTAATAGATATAACAAACTAGCAGGAACTTATAGGTATCAAGAAGCCCTGGATATTGCAATACCTATCGTTCACTAACAAGCTCGACTTAAAAGAGGAGTATTCACACCACAGTTATGAAATGTAATGTAATACATCAATATAGGCCCAAGCGGAGTATATACATTACTCTCTACTTTTGGTTGCATGACAGACTCCATCCCTCATCCGAAACCCAGGTGCACATCATGGATCTACTACTGAAAAACATTGACAGAAACAGGAGAGTACTCTCTTCATAAAGACATTTTTCATACACTAACGTTTAAATAAATAAAGGATTTAACATCATTAGTCTCTATGAGTAATATGAAAAGTCATATATAGATTACATTGGTATATATTTGAATGGAACTCCCCAGCACGCTATTTCTTTTTTCTTTTTCTTTTTTTTCTTACTATTCTCACTTGCCAAATCTGTTTCAGTTGTCTTGGAAAACAACAGAACTTTGATAGCACAAATAAGAAGTGGTGAGTGAGTGATGGATGCTTTATGATGGTTTTACGGCGTTTTGACATTGAACTAAGGTCATATTCACGGCGAAAACAGGTTTGGAGGAATTCTGTCTTTTGTGATTGTATCTATATGATGAAGATGACAAGGTGGGCAAACAGCAGGGGATCAAAACCTAGAAATCACTTTTGCTGTACCTCATCCCTTACTGAACCAAGCACCAACCAGGAATTGAACCCAAAGAACCACTTGGTCAGTCCTGGGTGCCCCATCGTCACTTTCTATGATCAGCAGGGGCTACTAGGGGCCTATTGTTACCTGGAATCCCCACGGGGCTCTGAAAGGATGTGCTTATGATTTTGGGCCAAATTATGGATTTTGGGCCAAATTATGGATTTTGGCTTTTTCGTTTTGTGCGCTGCAATGGCACACTTGGAAATCAAACCAACAAGTCAAAGAAATATTGAAGCTCAGCTGTTCAATTGGTTTACTAATCACTTCTGTATCCTGGATTTTGAAAGACCAGGTCTCTTTGCATGTGAAATGGAAAAGGTTTATTCAGACCTCAAGGAAGGAAAGCAAAATGTTAGACAATTGGACCAGACCAAAGCTAAAATTGAATTGGACATGATTACGAAATCTCGTTCAAAATGCAATATATCAGACAAAGAATGCGAGTTACCTTTGTCATTCGAACACACTTTCAGGACAAAAAAAGTTGGGGCCGTCTCTCAAAATGAAATGCCATACCTGAGCAACATGTACAAATATCTATATGGACCAAAGGTTGATGTTGATGACTTCATCATATGTGACCCGTTTTGGCGAATTGAGTCAGATGTCGCACCAGGTCAAATTTGAGAGACCTATTCCATCTCAAAAGACCCACTGGACTGGCCCCTGTTGTGTTTTAATTGGAATGAGGCATATTACTGTGACCTGGCCATACCCTTCCAGGCTAGGGCCTCCTCGTTTCACATGCAGTCCATCGCCAACTGTATCACGGATGTCCTTAGAACAGAAGGGATAACATGTAATATGTACTTGGACAACTTGGTACTGCTGTCACCCGATGCAACTTCAGCAAAAGCCCAATATGACCGCGCCAGAGATCTGCTGGGTGATTTGGGCCTGCCAGAGGCGGTAGACAAGGCCCAAGGTCCGGCAAAAAAAATCAAGTGGCTGGGGGTGCACATCGACTCCAGGGACATGACCCTCTCCATACCGCAGGACAAGCTGCAGGATAGTGAGTGAGTGAGTAATGGATGCTTTACGCCATTTTGACAACTAAGGTCATATTCATGGCGAAAACGGTTGTTATCAATGAAAAGATGGACTAAAAGTTGTCAATAGAACAACATGATATATGTACAAGATCTTATCCTAAGGATAAAAAATATGTTAACATACTAATCATATCAGTCCATACAGACCAGCTGTTTTCAAAAAGTGGATGATACGATCAGACTGTACAGTGTTAAAAAGTTCAGGTAGACCAGCTACCTGATAGAACTGTCTACGGGTCTGTTCAAAATCTGGGCATTCCAAAAGGAGATGCTTGATGGTTAAAGGTCGATTACAAACAATAAATTCTGGTTGGGGCTCACCCTTTAAAAGAAAAACATGTGTAAGTCTAGAATGACCGATTCTAATTCTGGTAAAAACAGTTTGTTCTTTTCTTACTTTAAGAACATTAGGTTTAACATCTTTGATAGTTGGGAAAATAGAATGCAGTTTGTTATCGGGGAACTGGTCCCATTCATTTTGCCATCTCTCATTGATGTATTGAACGATTCTCGGTTTAAAATCTATGTAGGGAATTAGAAAAGGAAGGACTGCTTTGTCCAATCCCTTCTTGGCCGTTTGGTCAGCTAACTCATTACCATGAATGCCTACATGACCCGGTATCCAACAGAAATGAACATCAAATCCTGAGTTGGCCAACTTTTGTAGCCAGAGAAGAATTTTCATAATGACTGTATGTTCAGTTTTCAAAAATTTCAAAGCCTGAAGACAGGACTTTGAGTCAGTAAAAATGATAAAGTTCTTTTCCTCTGCCTGTTGAATGGCCTTCAAAGCAAGAATAATGGCAACTGCTTCAGCTGTGAAAATAGAACTGAAGTCAGGTAGACGGGCAAACTGTTTCTTACTGCAGCAGACAGACGC
The DNA here is from genome assembly GCA_936440205.1 of Lepidonotus clava. Classification (NCBI taxonomy): domain Eukaryota; kingdom Metazoa; phylum Annelida; class Polychaeta; order Phyllodocida; family Polynoidae; genus Lepidonotus; species Lepidonotus clava. The sequence continues at coordinate 39,258,097 of OW387144.1, read as the reverse complement.
TGCTGCAACACGTTTCCCATCCTTTGAACCATCAGTGAAAACAGGAGAATGATGAGGAAATTTGTTTCGAACTTCATGATACCGGGACACGTAATCCAATGGTTGAGTCAGTGACTTTTTAGATTTGGTGAGGTCAAAATTGGTAGGAGGTGGTTTGAGTCTCCATGGAGGAATGACTGAAAAATGAGGCTGTTTCAAAACATCAAGATCCACAAAGGCATTTTCTATGTGAGGTTTCATTCGAATGGCAAAAGGTTGGATGTAGTTTGGTCTGGCAGCATAGAGATGTTCGTTTTGGGGTTGAAATACGCACTTAAAGGCAGGATTAGAAGCATTGGTTTTTAACTTAATGATGAATTGAAGGGAAAGTTTTAATCTTCTATTGGTTAATGAAGATTCCCCCGCCTCAACATAGAGGCTTTGGACTGGCGATGTCCTAAAAGCACCCAATGCCAGCCGCAGCCCCTGATGATGGACGGAGTCTAGCTTCTTGATATATGATGCGCGTGCTGACCCATAGACCTGACAGCCATAATCGAGCTTTGATCTAATCAAAGCTCTATAAAGTTGTAATAAATTTTGCTGTCAGAACCCCAAGTGGTGTTTGCCAGAACTTTAATGATATCCAGAGCCTTGTTACATTTTGTCCTTAGACTGTTAATATGCGGAATAAAGGACAACTTGTGATCAAAAACCAAACCTAAAAACTTGGTCTGTTCTACTACTTTGATTGGATCACCATCCATCTTCAACTCAGGGTCCAGATGGAGGGATCTCAACTGACAAAAGTGAACAGCCACTGTCTTTGCTTTGGAAAATTTAAAACCATTATCTATTGACCATTTGTGGATCTTGTTTAGATTTAATTGAATTTGCCTCTCTATAATGTTCATGTTTTTGCCCTTATAGCATATGAGGAAATCATCAACATATAAACTACAGGACATGTCTTTTTGAAGACACTGAACAATACTATTGATTTTGATGCTAAACAGGGTCACAGACAAGATGCTTCCCTGAGGAACACCAAGTTCTTGATTGTGAATATCAGACAGAGTAGTGTCTAATCGCACCCTAAAGTGACGATTAGATAGAAAATTCCTAATAAAAATGGGTAAACGGCCACGAAATCCCATGTTATATAAATCTTTCATAATACCATATTTCCATGTTGTGTCATATGCCTTTTCCAAATCAAAAAAGACTGACACGACATGTTGTTTTTGAATAAAGGCATCTCTGATGAAAGATTCCAATCTTATCAAATGATCGAGGGTGCTTCTTCCTCGTCTGAACCCACTCTGAAATTCTGAAATCTGATGTTGAGATTCCAGCATCCAGACGAGTCGATCATTGATCATCCGCTCCATGTTTTGCAGATGCAAGATGTTAATGCTATAGGCCTATAATTAGAAGGATCATTATGATCTTTACCAGGCTTTGGAATAGGAATAATGGTGGCTTCCTGCCAAGACGTTGGCAGTTGGCCACTATCCCATATCTGATTGAAAAGATTCAAAAGAATCTTGAGCACTGGTTTAGGAAGAGTGAGTGAGTGAGTAATGGATGCTTTACACCATTTCGACAACTAAGGTCATATTCATGGCGAAAACGGTTGTTATCAATGAAAAGATGGACTAAAAGTTGTCAATAGAACAACATGATATATGTACAAGATCTTATCCTAAGGATAAAAACATGTTAATATACTAATCATATCAGTCCATACAGACCAGCTGTTTTCAAAAAATGGATGATACGATCAGACTGTACAGTGTTAAAAAGTTCAGGTAGACCAGCTACCTGATAGAACTGTCTACGTATCTGTTCAAAATCTGGGCATTCCAAAAGGAGATGCTTGATGGTTTAAGGTTGATTACAAACAATACATTCCGGTGGGGGCTCACCCTTTAAAAGAAAAACATGTGTAAGTCTAGAATGACCAATTCTAATTCTGGTAAAAGCAGTTTGGTCTTTTCTAACTTTAAGAACATTCGGTTTAACATCTTTGATGGTTGGGAAAATAGAATGCAGTTTGTTATTGGGGAATTGGTCCCATTCATTTTGCCATCTCTCATTGATATATTCAACGATTCTCGGTTTAAAATCTATGTGAGGAATTGAAAAAGGAAGGACTGCTTTGTCCAATCCCTTCTTGGCCGTTTGGTCAGCTAACTCATTACCATGAATGCCTACATGACCCGGTATCCAACAAAACTGAACATCAAATCGTGAGTTGGACAACTTTTGTAGCCAGAGAAGAATTCTCATAATGAGTGTATGTTCAGTTTTCAAAAACTGCAAAGCCTGAAGACAGGACTTTGAGTCGGTAAAAATGATGAAGTTCTTTTCCTCTGCCTGCTGAATGGCCTTCAAAGCAATAATAATGGCAACTGCTTCAGCTGTAAAAATAGAACTGAAGTCAGGTAGACAGGCAAAGTGTTTCTTACCGCAGCAGACAGACGCTGCTGCAGCACGTTTCCCATCCTTTGAACCATCAGTGAAAACAGGAGAATGATGAGGAAATTTGTTTCGAACTTCATGATACCGGGACACGTAATCCAATGGTTGAGTCAGTGACTTTTTGGATTTGGTGAGGTCAAAGTTGATATTAGGTGGTTTGAGTCTCCATGGAGGAATGACTGAAAAATGAGGCTGTTTCAAAACATCAAGATCCACAAAGGCATTTTCTATGTGAGGTTTCATACAAATGCCAAAAGGTTGGATGTAGTTTGGTCTGGCAGCATAGAGATGTTCGTTTTGGGGTTGAAATACGCACTTAAAGGCAGGATTAGAATGATTGGTTTTTAACTTAATGATGAATTGAAGGGAAAGTTTTAATTTTCTATTGGTTAATGAAGATTCCCCGGCCTCAACATAGAGGCTTTGGACTGGCGATGTCCTAAAAGCACCCAATGCCAGCCGCAGCCCCTGATGATGGACAGAGTCTAGCTTCTTGATATATGATGCGCGTGCTGACCCATAGACCTGACAGCCATAATCGAGCTTTGATCTAATCAAAGCTCTATAAAGTTGTAACAAAATTTTGCTGTCAGAACCCCAAGTGGTGTTTGCCAGAACTTTAATGATATCCAGAGCCTTGTTACATTTTGTCCTTAGACTGTTAATATGCGGAATAAAGGACAACTTGTGATCAAAAACCAAACCTAAAAACTTGGTCTGTTCTACTACTTTGATTGGATCACCATCCATCTTCAACTCAGGGTCCAGATGGAGGGATCTCAACTGACAAAAGTGAACAGCCACTGTCTTTGCTTTGGAAAATTTGAAACCATTATCTATTGACCATTTGTGGATCTTGTTTAGATTTAATTGAATTTGCCTCTCTATAATGTTCATGTTTTTGCCCTTATAGCATATGAGGAAATCATCAACATATAAACTACAGGACATGTCTTTTTGAAGACACTGAACAATACTATTGATTTTGATGCTAAACAGGGTCACAGATAAGATGCTTCCCTGAGGAACACCAAGTTCTTGATTGTGAATATCAGACAGAGTGGTGTCTAATCGCACCCTAAAGTGACGATTAGATAGAAAATTCCTAATAAAAATGGGTAAACGGCCACGAAATCCCATGTTATATAAATCTTTCATAATACCATATTTCCATGTCGTGTCATATGCCTTTTCCAAATCAAAAAAGACTGACACGACATGTTGCTTCTGAATAAAGGCATCTCTGATGAAAGATTCTAATCTTATCAAATGATCGAGGGTGCTTCTTCCTCGTCTGAACCCACTCTGAAATTCTGAAATCTGATGTTGAGATTCCAGCATCCAGACGAGTCGATCATTGATCATCCGCTCCATGGTTTTGCAGATGCAAGATGTTAATGCTATAGGCCTATAATTAGAAGGATCATTATGATCTTTACCAGGCTTTGGAATAGGAATAATGGTGGCTTCCTGCCAAGACGTTCGCAATTGGCCACTTTCCCATATCTGATTCAAAAGATTCAAAAGAATCTTGAGCACTGGTTTAGGAAGATGTTTGAGAAAGTCATAATGAATTTTATCAGGACCAACTGCTGTATTATGAGATTTATTGAGAGATTTTAAAAGTTCATCTATGCTGAAGGCTTGATTATATCCTTCAGCATTGTCCGATGTAAAATTTAATGGTTTTCTCTCCTCTCTCATTTTAATAGGTTTAAATTGGGGATGACAGTTGGCTGAAGAAGAATGATGTTGAAATGTTTCGGCCAATCTTTCGACCACCTCAACAGGAGAGGTCAAAAGATTATCACCATCTTGTAGGTGCTGGACTCTGGCCTGGCCCCCCTTGCCTTTTATTTTACGGACCATAGTCCAGACCTTTTTCATAGGTGTCCGAGTATTAATGCCAGAAACATAATCTCTCGAACACTGCCGTTTTGATTCCCATATAATTCTTCGGGCCTGAGCCCTTTTAATTTTAAATTGAGTTAAATTGTCAGCAGTTGGTCTTTGTTTGAATTTTCTCAAGGCCTTCTTTCTATCTTTAATGACCTTTTTGCAGGCATCATTAAACCATGGATTACGGATGTGCTTAGGAACTGTCGAGGTTTTAGGGATAGTTTCTTCTGCTATAGAAAGTAATTTGGTGGAGAATTGGATAAATGAATCATCTGCTGAGAGCCTCTCCCGACATAAAGTCTGGAAGGACTCCCAATCGGCCCTATTGAGCCTCCATCGAGGCTCTTTTAGGCCTATATTTGGGTCGTCAATATTGACTAAGATAGGGAAATGGTCACTTCCATGGAGGTCATTTAATACTCTCCAGGAGAGGTCCAGCAGCAGACGAGGGTCAGCTAATGTTAAGTCAATAGCAGAATAAGTACCATAACCCGGATGTAAATAGGTATTAGAGCCATCGTTTAAAAGACATAAATCTAGATCATTAACAATATCTTCAATGATCCTGCCCTTATCATCATACCTGTCACCACCCCATAAGGGATTATGACCATTGAGATCTCCCATTATGAGGACTGGTAACGGTAATTGGTTGAAGAGATTTTCCAATTCTTGTCTATTGATGTTTGAATTTGGTGGAAGGTAGAGTGAACAAAGAGTAATGGTTTTATGTAATGTCACTCTAACTGCTATTGTTTGAAAATTGGTGTTTAATGGAATAAGACTATGCATGATATCTTGTCTTATTAAAATGGATGAGCCCCCTGAGGCTCTTCCACCATCAGGGGCGTATGTATTATAAATACAATAACCTTTAAAAGAGATGTTATCATTTCTCTTTAAAAGAGTTTCTTGGAGACACAGGGCAAGAGGATTGAAGTGATTGGCGAGAATTTTTAATTCATTAAAATTGGCTCTGAAACCTCGACAATTCCATTGGAAGATAGATCTTCCTGCCATCAAGGTGGATGGACAGGAGATCGCCCCCTGATTTTATTTTGGGGGGACGCGCTGCGACTTGCAGGCGCAGCTTCTTCCATCTCTACCTCATTCAAATTTTCAAATCTGTTACTCAAAGGCAACAGATTCCTATCTATTTTACTTTCTTTAGTAGATTGTTGATTGACAGTCGAAGCTTCAGAAGAGCCTCGACTGTTACGACTTTTTTTCCTGTTTGTCGTTGAACTTGATGGTTTAGACTGTGGACTGGGTTTAGATGATGTCGTAGCACTTGTACTGGGCTCAGTTTGTGTAACCTTTCCGGCTACCACGACCTGGATGCTTGAGGGACTACGCACTGGTTTATCCTTTTTCAACCAGGTGTAATCTGTCTGGCATTCAACCGTCCTGAGTTTAGGCTTAACCGCAGCCGCATAGGAAGTGGCTCCAGGGACTCGAATGGTCCCTTCTACCATCTTCCTAGCTTCCGGGTAGCTGACGTGATTTTCAGCTTTAACCTTTTGGATTGCTTTTTCTTTCACCCACACAGGACAGTCTTTGGATGTGGCCATATGGGCACCTTGACAGTTTACGCATTTAGCATCATTGATGCACTCTACGTTGTCATGTCCCTTCTGGCCACATCGGAGACAAGTCTGCTCGTTAGAGCAGGAGTCTCTGCCATGACCATACCTCTGGCATTTAAAACAGCGGAGTGGATTTGGTATAAACAAATCCACATCAACGCGGAGATAACCAACTTTAAGTTTCTTGGGAGGAGAAGGTCTCTCAAAGGTGATGATGTAGGTATTGGTCTGAATGACATTACCATCTTTCCTAATGGAAATCCTTTTAACAAAGGAAACACCTTGAGGACGCAGTTCTCTTTTGATTTCATCCTCACTAACATCTTTAAGGTCTCTACATCGGATAACTCCTTTGCTAGAGTTTAGAGATCTGTGAGGGGAGGATTTCATGCATATACCTGCTAACGTGGTGGCACGAAGCAGGTTGGTGGCATGAGCCCTCCTATCACACTCCACAAGAATTTGGCCAGATCGCAGTTTACGAATGTCCTTCACCTTGCCAGCTATTCCCTCAATGCCTTTACTTATGGCAAAAGGAGAAAGCTTTGACAAAGGATTCGCATTGTCGGAAGGTTCAAGTACAACAAACCTTGGCCAGTAATCATTACCATTATCCACAGTCCTATTCTCGCCTTCGTTTTCAGATGAATCCGAATCCGGATGCTTTCGTTTGTCGGGGGTTGTAGTGAGTGTATCCATATGAGTATACTCGGTTTTCATCCCACAAGAGAGGATGAGACTATCCTGGATTAAAGGCAAGCCTACACAAGAGAACCATATACCGTGCCACGACCACAACGTGGGAAAGTGTTCCGAGCCGGGGAGGCATGTCGCGGCGGGTGATACATACATTCACTCGTGCGCCGTCTGCTTCTACGGCCTGGGACTGGGCGAGGATGCAAACAGTCACGCTGCCAAGGGATGCCGTAAGAAGCCGGGCTTGAAACTCGTCACGAAAACAGGCCGGATGGTAAGAAACGTCAACACAACCAATACCAGAAGGAGGACAACGAGACATCAAAGGCAAAAAAATAGGTCGCGGCCGGGCGGCGGGCAGTCACCTATCCTGCCCGGCCCTGGCCGCCACCCGTGATGATAGGGCCGACTCCGACTTGAGTGCTGACCGATCACAACAAACTTTCAACAGGAACAGTCAACAGGGCGACCGCTTGGTGTTGGTCGGTCCGGACGTGGCCCACCTCACTCAAGGGCCCGTCAATGGCCCCCTCGGCCCCATAGTTAATGTGATTGGTCAACAGGGCGACCGCACAATAACACTTGACATGGATAGCCCGGCTCCTGACCCAACGCAGATAGGTCACCAGGTCAGACAACCCGTGCACATACAAGACGAAAAACCTCAATTGGACACACGCCACAGCGGCGTGGCGGCAGCGCTGGCCCACGGATCCGTACCGGCCGTCACATCACCGACCCTGAGCCCTCCCCTTCGGCCCGAGATGACGCGGTGGCTCCAGACGTCACAGATCATCTTCAGGACGACACATGCCACGGGAGTGACCATGCTGGTCACGCATCAGATGCCCCCCAGCTGCACGACGCAGCTGACGACTCGCCAGCACCTGGCCATCTACATATGGAGAACGGGGCGGCCACAGCCGTGCCGTGTCCCTACTCATCCCCCTCTCTCGCACATATCACGCGATCACAAGCGGAAACGGGGGGCGATGCTCCTAGCGCACCCTCATGGGGCACCCACACGGATCATACGGAGCCTGGGGCGGTCGTGGTTGAACACCTCCCCCCCCCACACATCCACACAAGTGGACAGGTAGCCCTGGATCATACCCACCCTCGCCAAAAGCCTCCCCCGACCATTATCCCACATAACAGAAGCCCCTCAGATCATCGACGGCAACAACGGGAGTGCACCAGAGCGCCCCACTGCAGCAGTCATGTGTTAGAAAATATGTTGCCCTCCACCAGCGTTACGGTACTGGAACCGGATGGCCCGAGTGTCACGGATTACACAGAGTGGCCACGCCCATCTCAGGGCATCAATATGACCACGCGTCATATATACGACGTGGTTAGGGCAACGCGGCAACACAACCACCAGGCAGCTCACGTCGACCTACCATCAACACTCAACATACCAACATGGGAGGCAGAGATCATGGGCCATCACCAAGATAGGGACATCATCATGGGATTACGATATGGTTTCCCCATCCAGTATGCGGGCCCCCCCCTTGGCGACAGATCACATATCACTAATCACGCATCAGCGCTTAGATATGACCGCCATGTCGCCGACTATATACACCTGGAGAGGGCACTTGGGGCCCTGGAAGGCCCCTTCGACTCTCCACCATTTGTACCTTGGTTCGTGTGCAGCCCACTGATGATGCGTGAAAAGGCAGAATCGGACTCCCGCCGCATCATCGTGGACCTATCTTTTCCAGACGGCGGCATCAACAAGTACATACACCAGCACACATATAATGGGGGTGAGGCACTCCATAATCTTCAGACCATAGATACAGCGGTTGCCACAATATCAACCATGTGCCCCGGGGAGATCACAATGGCTGTCATTGACCTCTCACGGGCGTACCGCCAGTCAGCCCCCTCGACTGGCCACTCCTGGGCGTCACTCACAATGGTAAATATTTCTTCGATCGAAGAATACCGTTTGGCGCTAGGATGTCGTCATATGCAATGCAGACTATAGCTGATTTTATTACTCGTGTGCTCAAGAAGCACGCCATTATGTCTCGTATGTATCTGGATGACATCGTGCTTATCAGTCCCACAGCAGAGATTGCTCGCCGCCAATACGCTCAAATCCTCGAACTCCTAGATGAGCTCGGACTGGAGGTTGCTAGAAAGAAGTTGCAGCCCCCCTCTCGGAAAATGAGATGGTTAGGAATTGAAATCGATACCTGTACAAACCAGTTATCAATTCCCCACAAGAAACTACAGCAAATCAAACGTTGTATGGCCACTGCATCTCACAAGAAGGTACTAACAAAGACGCAGCTACAAAGGATAATAGGCCTAGCCAATCACCTCTCAAAGGTTGTGAGGGCGGCACGCGTATTCATATGCAGACTACTGGCGGCCCTCAGAGCCGCAAAGACAGACACCATCACTGTCACAAGACAGGTCGTGGCCGACCTGAGGTGGTTTACGAGGTATATGGAGGACGCCAACGGACGTGCCATCATACCTGACGGCAGAGTGGTGCTCCGGATCTGGGCCGACGCCTGCCTCCAAGGCGCTGGGGCCATGGACCGCACACGGTACTACGAAATCAGGCTCCCCCCACACGTCTCAGAGTGGCATCACATAACGCAGCTGGAGGCCCTTAACTGCCTGGCGGCCGTGAGGGCGTTCGTGAGGAAATCACATGCTGGAGGAACCATCGAGGTCCACTGCGACAATAGGGCCACGGTGGACGCCCTTACGTCCGGCAGGGCCAGGGATGGGGTACTGGCGGTGTGTGCGAGGGGGATGTGGTATCACGCGGCGCAGACGGACACTACCATTACCTTCACCCACGTCCCCGGAGAAGCTATGGCATTGCCAGACGCCCTAAAGGGCCATACCCACTAGACGATTTTGAACAAGTTGGCCGACTGATTGGTGCTAAAATCGGCCTATTATACCCCAATAATCGGCTGATTTTAGCACCGATTCAGTTCAAACATGCACATTTCAATGTACTGTACCAACAGGCAATCATAAGAATTGGCTGATTCTCCCAGTTGCCCATTGCCCCTCGACAGTAAAATCGCCACGAGTGGATATGGGGCTTTAGCTACGTACTAAACCTATGCACATTTAAGCACCATAGCCACTGTTACAATTGCCTGATTGTGTAAAAATCGCCTAGTGGGTATGGGGCTTTAGTCGCGCCCCCCTTGGACAGCCACACAGGAACATCGCCGACCGCTTCATTCGTGACCTCGCATTAACTAAGGTCGATCCTACTAAAGTCAGCTTTGACTATAACGATTTTATCTAATTACAGATCCCTTCGTCTCCGGCTTGGCAACAGTGGCTTCTAAACGCCAGCGACAAGCTCATCGCCCAGGGACGTCGGCCGCCAGGACAGAGGCTGTTAAACTTTTCTTAGCCTTTGCTAATAAGGCCCGCGTCAACTATAAAAGGATTACTTATAGAAATGTGTGCTGGTTTATAGAGTACCTGGCTAATAATAGCTACACTCCAGGCACCATTTCAAATATCATCTCTCACTTACGCACGTTTTATAAACTCTCCAACCTACCAGACGCCCCTCTTCACTACTATCGCGGCTACTTGGCACAGAGGGCCGTGGCCTCTAACATCAGACATAGGCCGGTTCCGAAAGACCCGGTCACACCTCTCAGCCTCAATAAGGTATTAATGGAGCTCCCTCGGGCCCAGGAACCACGGGCCATCAGGCTAGCCCTGTTGCTTATGTGAGAGTGAGTGAGTGAGTGATGGGTGTTTTACGCCGTACCGACAGCCAGGGTCATTTTCACGGCGAAAACCAGTTGGGACGAATTCTGTCTTTGGTGATCGAATCTATGAGATGAAGGTGACAGGGCCGGCAAACAGCAGGGGATCAAAACCCAGCGATCATTTTTGCTGTACCTCATCCCTTAGTGAACCAAGCACTGACTGGGAATTGAACCCAAAAACCACTTGGTCAGTGCAGGGTCCCCCCTATCGTCGCCTCTTACGATCAGCAGGGGCTACTGAGGGCCTATTCTTACCCGGACCCCCACGGGGCTGTTGCTTATGTTCATGGGGTTTCTGAGGCAAAGCACGCTGGACCCCTCACTACCAAGACATTTGACCCGACGCGACATCTAACGGAGGCAGACATACAGGAACATCCAGGGGTCCTCCATGTCCGCATTAAGTGGACAAAGACTATCCAGAGGTCGGCTGACGCGAAGGTTATTATACTCCCGGCGACTGCAGACCCCACCGTCTGCCCTGTTCAGGCGTACCAGGAGTACCGTAAACACACTCCCTCGGGTTACAGCCCCTCTCCTGACATACGAGGACGGACGCCCCATAACTGTGCGCTTCATTAAAAGGGAGTGGATACGCCTCCTGAGAGCCGTAGGCCTATCCACAGCATCCTTCTCCCTCCACAGCCTCCGAAGGGGCGGGGCTTCCCATGTCTTTAACAAAGGCAACGCTTTACTCAATGACGTGATGCGACAAGGGACATGGCGCTTTATGGCCGTTAGAGACTACATACAGCCAGAACAGGGACAACTTAACTCGGTCCATAGAGCCTTAAAGCTCATCTGAAGTTTGGCCGTACTCTTGACTATGCTATCCGTCTAACTAGCACAAGGACTTAATGCGTTCGCTCATCACAAAGACTTGGATATCATAAAAGCCCCATACTATGTAAATGTGTTATTTTACATGCTTCAAGTTAATTAATAAATTTAACAAATTTTATTCCTGTGTCCACGTCTCAATACTATCCTAATGTGGACTAAACTGGTTTCATAACCTCCTTTTCGAAACTTAAATGACAATGAATTTAGAAAGAAATTTTTTTTAAAAAAAGCACATCTAATCCAATAATACTTTCCGTTAATACACCTTTAGTCAAATTTCTATCTAAATTCATTGCCATTTATGATACTTGATTTAAAAGTATTCTACTATTTTGTTTCACAAGAAACAAATAGAGTATTATCAACGTGTAACACATAGTAAAGATTATTACGATTCATGACAGATATATCTCATGATCTTGAGAATTAGTAACAAAGAAATGGTTACAGTATCGAAGTTTCCAGAATGTACTAAAAATCAAATAAATGATTTCAATCGAATATATGATAACCTTTTCAGACTGCCAACTACCAACGCAGTAAAACTCAAAGAAAAACATTGTAAAATGATCACAGCTCCTACAATGTATTAAAGATCAAAGAAACCTTACTATTGCAAGTATGATAACTTTTTAGACTGCAACTTACCATCGCAGTAAAAATGGTTTCTTCTATTAAATCAGTATAACTAACAAACATTGAAAAACCATGGAAACACATAAACAATTTGATGTTTGAGAATTAAGAAACTTTCATTGTTTTAGAGTCTAAGTAACGTTTCGAAGTACTTTCATCATCAAATATAACATCATTTCCTACCTTTCAAAGGAAGAAAATGAAATATTTATATTAGATAGTTTGACTTTGAATTATCTTTCAATTTACATTGTAAAATGTTAAATGACACTAAATTTGAAATTGATTATAAATCAAATTTAATGTCATTTTGCATTATATAACTATTATTTGTTTTCAATGATTCATTACGATTGTAAAAATGTTCAATGATACTGACTTTGTAATCAACTTTGAATTAGTCAAAGTCAATCTCATTCTACATTTCATTTATTGATGTTACATTACTATAATAATTTAAATGTCAAATGACACTGAATTTAAAATTCAGATATAATTTGTCACATTCAATGACATTTCTCATATTTCTAAATAGTATTACAATTTCATTATATAAATGTTGTTTGTTTTCAATGATTCATTACGATTGTAAAAATGTTCAATGATACTGACTTTGGAAACAACTTTAAATTAGTCAAAGTCAATACCATTCTACATTTCATTTATTGATGTTACAGTGAACTTACTAAAAAACCTAACACTTACTTGATTACTTGCGTTTTCACATTTTCTTCATTTCAAATTAAAAAAAAAAACAATTGAAATTTTTATGTTTTATTTTCATCAAACATTTCTTCAAACCTTCTGTAATTATTAAATAAATATCTTTTAAAATCAAATAACCTTTTCCATCACTATCAAATACAAACTAAAATCTACTTAATATTTACATCTTTTCGTCAGGGCGCAGGTTTTAATTATGGCCATAATTAACCTATTTACCAGGTTTGTAATTATAGCATTTTTTACTTGCTCTGTCTCAAGGTCTTCGGTCCTGACATTGTATGCCCCTATGCTGTCCTTAATGGTGAGTCGGAGGAAGGAGTAGTTCAGTTGATAACATCAGTGACCATTCAGTTGATAAGGTAAAACAGGGCCTAGTGAGTGAGTGAGTGAGTGATGAATGCTTTACGCCATTTCAACAACTATGGTCATATTTGCAGCAAAAACAAGTCGGTACAAATTATGTCTTTGGTGATCGTATCTATGAGGTGACGGGGGGGGCAAACAGCTGGAGATCACGCAAGACAGTATAGAAATGGATGGACGACAACATGTCACAAGATACCCCTGGATAGTGAATCAGTTTTCAGTGCTTTGGAAGAACAATACATTAAGGTAAATAATACTTAATAGTGAGTGAGTGAGTGTTGGGTGTTTTACACCATAACGACAGCCAGGGTCAATTTCACAGCGAAAACCAGTTGGGACGAATTCTGTCTTTGGTGATCGAATCTATGAGATGAAGGTGACAGGGCAGGCAAACAGCTGGGGAACGAAACCTGGAAATCCCTTTCCCTGTACCTCATCCCCACCAACAGGGAATTGAACCCAAAGAACCACTTGGTCAGTGCTGGGTCCCCCCTATCGTTGCCTTCTACAATCAGCAGGGGCTACTGAGGGCCTATTCTTACCCTGACCCCCAAGGGGGATTATAATTCATGTATCTTTATTACATTAAGCTTTTTGGATATATGTATATATCCGTCTGCCAGAGATCAACAAATCCAATGCTAATGAATTATTTTGTTCAGGTTCTTCCCAGACACTAAACTCAAAACGAAGGCTCCATATATGAACATCAGCGACTTCCATCCAAACATCTTCATTAACGTTGATGCTGACATGCCCTTCTGTCTGCCGAAAAAGTACAAGAGAATACCCAAGAAACAAACAACAATGGAGGAGTGCCTTCCCATGATATTCACTGTTAACCACGATCACAGAGTCAAGGAAGATCAACTCAATGGACTACTGCATGACAGGGCCTACATCTGTATCAACAGTCCCTCTACTGCCAAGACTTCGAGGATCTCAAGAGTGAGTGAGTGAGTAATGGATGCTTTACGCCATTTCGACAACTAAGGTCATATTCATGGCGAAAACGGTTATCAATGAAAAGATGGACTAAAAGTTGTCAATAGAACAACATGATATATGTACAAGATCTTATCCTAAGGATAAAAACATGTTAATATACTAATCATATCAGACCATACAGACCAGCTGTTTTCAAAAAATGGATGATACGATCAGACTGTACAGTGTTAAAAAGTTCAGGTAGACCAGCTACCTGATAGAACTGTCTACGTATCTGTTCAAAATCTGCGCATTCCAAAAGGAGATGCTTGATGGTTAAAGGTTGATTGCAAACAATACATTCCGGTTGGGGCTCACCCTTTAAAAGAAAAACATGTGTAAGTCTAGAATGACCAATTCTAATTCTGGTGAAAATAGTTTTGTCTTTTCTAGCTTTAAGAACATTAGGTTTAACATCTTTGATGGTTGGGAAAATAGAATGCAGTTTGTTATTGGGGAACTGGTCCCATTCATTTTGCCATCTCTCATTGATGTATTCAACGATTCTCGGTTTAAAATCTATGTGAGGAATTGGAAAAGGAAGGACTGCTTTGTCCAATCCCTTCTTGGCCGTTTGGTCAGCTAACTCATTACCATGAATGCCTACATGACCCGGTATCCAACAGAACTGAACATCAAATCCTGAGTTGGACAACTTTTGTAGCCAGAGAAGAATTCTCATAATGAGTGTGTGTTCAGTTTTTAAAAACTGCAAAGCCTGAAGACAGGACTTTGAGTCAGTAAAAATGATGAAGCTCTTTTCCTCTGCCTGCTGAATGGCCTTCAAAGCCATAATAATGGCAACTGCTTCAGCTGTGAAAATAGAACTGAAGTCAGGTAGACGGGCAAAGTGTTTCTTACCACAGCAGACAGACGCTGCTGCAGCACGTTTCCCATCCTTTGAACCATCAGTGAAAACAGGAGAATGATGAGGAAATTTGTTTCGGACTTCATGATACCGGGACACGTAATCCAATGGTTGAGTCAGTGACTTTTTGGATTTGGTAAGGTCAAAATTGATAGGAGGTGGTTTGAGTCTCCATGGAGGAATGACTGAAAAATGAGGCTGTTTCAAAACATCAAGATCCACAAAGGCATTTTCTATATGAGGTTTCATACGAATGCCAAAAGGTTGGATGTAGTTTGGTCTGGCAGCATAGAGATGTTCGTTTTGGGGTTGAAATACGCACTTAAAGGCAGGATTAGAAGCATTGGTTTTTAACTTAATGATGAATTGAAGGGAAAGTTTTAATCTTCTATTGGTTAATGAAGATTCCCCCGCCTCAACATAGAGGCTTTGGACTGGCGATGTCCTAAAAGCACCCAATGCCAGCCGCAGCCCCTGATGATGGACAGAGTCTAGCTTCTTGATATATGATGCGCGTGCTGACCCATACACCTGACAGCCATAATCGAGCTTTGATCTAATCAAAGCTCTATAAAGTTGTAACAAAATTTTGCTGTCAGAGCCCCAAGTGGTGTTTGCCAGAACTTTAATGATATCCAGAGCCTTGTTACATTTTGTCCTTAGACTGTTAATATGCGGAATAAAGGACAACTTGTGATCAAAAACCAAGCCTAAAAACTTGGTCTGTTCTACTACTTTGATTGGATCACCATCCATCTTCAACTCAGGGTCCAGATGGAGGGATCTCAACTGACAAAAGTGAACAGCCACTGTCTTTGCTTTGGAAAATTTAAAACCATTATCTATTGACCATTTGTGGATCTTGTTTAGATTTAATTGAATTTGCCTCTCTATAATGTTCATGTTTTTGCCCTTATAGCATATGAGGAAATCATCAACATATAAACTACAGGACATGTCTTTTTGAAGACACTGAACAATACTATTGATTTTGATGCTAAACAGGGTCACAGACAAGATGCTTCCCTGAGGAACACCAAGTTCTTGATTGTGAATATCAGACAGAGTGGTGTCTAATCGCACCCTAAAGTGACGATTAGATAGAAAATTCCTAATAAAAATGGGTAAACGGCCACGAAATCCCATGTTATATAAATCTTTCATAATACCATATTTCCATGTCGTGTCATATGCCTTTTCCAAATCAAAAAAGACTGACACGACATGTTGCTTCTGAATAAAGGCATCTCTGATGAAAGATTCCAATCTTATCAAATGATCGAGGGTGCTTCTTCCTCGTCTGAACCCACTCTGAAATTCTGAAATCTGATGTTGAGATTCCAGCATCCAGACGAGTCGATCATTGATCATCCGCTCCATGGTTTTGCAGATGCAAGATGTTAATGCTATAGGCCTATAATTAGAAGGATCATTATGATCTTTACCAGGCTTTGGAATAGGAATAATGGTGGCTTCCTGCCAAGACGTTGGCAGTTGGCCACTATCCCATATCTGATTGAAAAGATTCAAAAGAATCTTGAGCACTGGTTTAGGAAGATGTTTGAGAAAGTCATAATGAATTTTATCAGGACCAACTGCTGTATTATGAGATTTATTGAGAGATTTTAAAAGTTCATCTATGCTGAAGGCTTGATTATATCCTTCAGCATTGTCCGATGCAAAATTTAATGGTTTTCTCTCCTCTCTCATTTTAATAGGTTTAAATTGGGGATGACAGTTGGCTGAAGAAGAATGATGTTGAAATGTTTCGGCCAATCTTTCGACCACCTCAACAGGAGAGGTCAAAAGATTGTCACCATCTTGTAGATGCTGGACTCTGGCCTGGCCCCCCTTGCCTTTTATTTTACGGACCATAGTCCAGACCTTTTTCATAGGTGTCCGAGTATTAATGCCAGAAACATAATCTCTCCAACACTGCCGTTTTGATTCCCATATGATTCTTCGGGCCTGAGCCCTTTTAATCTTAAATTGAGTTAAATTGTCAGCAGTTGGTCTTTGTTTGAATTTTCTCAAGGCCTTCTTTCTATCTTTAATGGCCTTTTTGCAGGCATCATTAAACCATGGATTACGGATGTGCTTAGGAACTGTCGAGGTTTTAGGGATAGTTTCTTCTGCTATAGAAAGTAATTTGGTGGAGAATTGGATAAATGAATCATCTGCTGAGAGCCTCTCCCGACATAAAGTCTGGAAGGACTCCCAATCGGCCTTATTGAGCCTCCATCGAGGCTCTTTTAGGCCTATATTTGGGTCGTCGATATTGACTAAGATTGGGAAATGGTCACTTCCATGGAGGTCGTTTAATACTCTCCAGGAGAGGTCCAACAGCAGACGAGGGTCAGCTAATGTTAAGTCAATAGCAGAATAAGTACCATAACCAGGATGTAAATAGGTGTAAGAGCCATCATTTAAAACACATAAATCTAGGTCATTAATAATATCTTCAATCATCCTGCCCTTGTCATCATACCTGTCACCACCCCATAAGGGATTATGACCATTGAGATCTCCCATTATGAGGACTGGTGACGGTAATTGGTTTAAGAGATTTTCTAATTCTTGTCTATTGATGTTTGAATTTGGTGGAAGGTAGAGTGAACAGAGAGTAATGGTTTTATGTAATGTCACTCTAACTGCTATTGTTTGAAAATTGGTATTTAATGGAATAAGACTATGCATGATATCTTGTCTTATTAAAACGGATGAGCCCCCTGAGGCTCTTCCACCATCAGGGGCGTATGTGTTATAAATACAATAGCCTTTAAAAGAGATGTTATCGGTTCTCTTTAATAGGGTTTCCTGGAGACACAGGGCAAGAGGATTATAATGACTAACTAAAATTTTAAGTTCATTAAAATTGGCTCTAAAACCTCGACAATTCCATTGGAAGATTGATCTTCCTGCCATCAAGGTGGATGGACAGGAGATCGTCCCCGGATCTTATTTTGGGGGGACACGCTGCGACTTGCAGCCGCAGCTTCTTCCATCTCAACTTCATTTAAGTTTTCGAATCTATTTGCCAATGGCAAATGACTCCTTTCTATTTTACCATGCTGTTCCTGACTAGATTGAGTTTGTCTGTTTTCAGCCGAAGCCCTAGAGGAGCTTCGACTGTTACGACTTTTTTTCCTATTTGATGGAGCTTCAGATGATGGAACAGATGATGGAACAGATGATGGAACAGATGAATTCGAAGTTGATTTAGATGTACTAGCGCTAGATTCTGTTTGAGTAACCTTTCCGGCTACCACGACCTGGATGCCTGAGGGACTACGCACTGGTTTATCCAATCTCAACCAGGTGTAGTCTGTCTGACATTCAACTGTCCTGAGTTTTGGTTTCACCGCGGCTGCATAGGAAGTGGCTCCAGGGACTCTAATGGCCCCTTCCACCATCTTCCTTGCTTCCGGGTAACTAACACGATTTTCAGTTTTTACCTTTTGGATCGATTTTTCTTTGATCCACACAGGACAGTCTTTCGACGTGGCCATGTGGGCACCTTGACAATTGATGCATTTTGCATCGTTGACACATTCTACATTGTCGTGTCCCTTTTGACCACATCGGAGACAGGCCTGCTCGTTAGAGCAGGAGTCTCTGCCATGACCATACCTCTGGCACTTAAAACAGCGGAGTGGATTTGGTATGAACAAATCCACATCAACGCGGAGATAACCAACTTTAAGTTTCTTGGGAGGAGAAGGTCTGTCAAAAGTAAGGATATAGGTGTTAGTCGGAACGACATTACCTTCTTTCCTAATGGATATCCTTTTGACAAAGGAAACACCTTGAGGACGCAGTTCTCTAGTGATTTCATCCTCACCAACATCTCGAAGTTCTCTACATCGGATTACTCCTTTGCTTGAATTCAAAGATCTGTGAGGAGAGGCTTTCATGCCAACACCAGCAAGCGTAGTGGCACGCTGCAGGTTGGTGGCATGGGCCTTCTTATCACACTCCACAAGAATTTGGCCAGATCGTAGTTTACGAATGTCCTTCACCTTGCCAGCTATTCCTTCAATGCCTTTATTTATGGCAAAAGGAGATAGCTTAGACAAAGGATTCGCATTGTCGGAAGGCTCAAGAATCAAAAACCTAGGCCAGTACTCATTTTCATTTTCAGTATTCTCTGAATGTTCCGGGTCATCTTCAGTATACGGACTTTTGTTGGGGTTGTTTTTGTTATTAGCCATATAAGTACATATGGTGTTCATCCCCCTTGCTCCCCACCCACCTCGGAGTCCTACAAGGGGATGTGCAGAGCTGCGGAAACCGTCAGATACACACCAGAGATACAAGGGGGATATACTCTAATAGTCAACCAACTACTAGATTAGCCCTAGCCACTGCCTTCTAGGATATAAAAGAAAATAGATTGTTTGAAATTGTTAGAGAAGAACAACTATCCAATTGAGTTTGAAAAGCCACTGATATTATGGGCAAAATAAAAAGACAGCCACAGATGTTATTGGCAAAATAAAGAGAAAACCAAAGGCCACTCAAGTTATTGACAAATTAAAGCCACTGATGTTATGGGCAATATGAAAGGAAAGCCACTGATGTTATGGGCAATATTAACTTTCTGTATAAGTATCCTAGGGCTCAGCATGACCAGCCGATTGATTGGATCGGGCCTCTCCAACCTCCCGTCTAGATGAATTTAGAGCCAAAGTGCAGTATTGGGCAAGAGGAGGAACACTATGAACCCGCAGTCTTCGAAGGCCCATAGCCTCGCAGATGCCCTCATGACACCAGGATCTCCGCCTCCAAACAACACGGGTCGCAATTCACGGCAAAGAAATTGCCCCATTTGTCGCCTCCTACGATCAGCAAGGGGATGCTAGGGACCTATTCTTCCCAGGAGGCTCCCGAAGGAACCCCCACCCCGGATCCCCACGGGGGAGGATCTCAAGAACCAATGACAATACATTAATGACCATGTACGTACTTAATTACGTGGTTAATATATGTAATTAGTTCCTAGATTATTAAATAAATTGAGCATGTTACACGGGGATATTTGAGATTGAAGGTTATGATGAATTCAAAAGGGGACTATTTTTTACTTGAGTATTTACTATCAACACATACATGTTGAGATTTTATGCTGACAAAAACTGCCATTCTTGTTTCAGCATATACATGCTTTCCTAGCATACCTGGCATATTAGGCCAATGAGGTGCCCAACAGTCCTGATGCTGCCCTCTGACCTAGTTGCAATGTGGGACAGGAACAAAAACTACCAACGGTTCTACAAAGGTAAGTCTGTTACCAAGGGATATTAGATTACTAAAATATTGCTAATTTATTCAATTTTTAGTGAGTGAGTGAGTTAGTATCACCAAATTTTGACTCACATGCCAACACAAACTGTTTTAGCTCTGATAGGAAATAGTCCAGCAATTCCAATACAATGTGGCTAGATGGTTTAGTTCCAATGGCCTAACTATAAATGAGTAAGTGAGTTATGGATGCTTTAAGCCGTTTCGACAACTAAGGTCATATTCACGACGAAAACAGGTTGGGATGAGCTCAACTTTGGTGAGCGAATCTATGAGATGAAGGTGACAGGGCAGGCAAACAGCAGGGGATCAAAACCTGGAAATCAGGAGCAGGAGCAGGAGCAGGAGCAGGAGCAGGAGCAGGAGGACGGTTATTTGCAAACACCTCCCAGACAAAGAGCAATGGAACAGGCGACAAAGGCACAAAAGGAGAGGGCCAAACAGGCAAACACTTTATTAAAAATGCAGAAGAAGAGTCAGTGCGAGTGAGTAATGGATGCTTAATGCCGTTTTGACAACTAAGGTCATATTCACGGTGAAAACAGGTTGGGATGAATTCTGTATTTGGTGATTGTATCTATGAGATGAAGGTGACAGGGCAGGCAAACGGCAGGGGATCAAAACCTAGAAATCATTTTTGCTGTACCACATTCCTTAGTACACCACAGCACTAACCGGGAATTGAACCCGAAGAACCACTTGGTCAGTGCAGGGTAACCCCTATCGTCACCTCATGCGATCAGCAGGGGCTACTGGGGGCCTATTCTTACCAGGACCCCAATGGGGAACTAAGGAGTGAGTGAGTATTAGTTACTTGTATTGTCTCACACACTTTACATTCTCTTCTTGCGTCATCTTGACTGGGGATTTTCTCCAGTTGCCTCAAGCCCCTTCTTCTTCAAATGGCGATCATGGAAACACTGTTTCCAGTCAAACCTTATCTCAGGCCTACATGCTGTGATGCCCATGCATGTTTACAGACAGCAAAGTTTGCAGGTAGTTACAACAATAAACTGCAAGGTGGTCACAACAAATACACAACACTGTGACAGTGTAATTTTGTTTGCTTGGTAACGAGTGAGTGAGTAATGGATTCTTTACGCCGTCTCAACAACTAAAGTCATATTCACGACAAAAATAGGTTGAGATGAAGTCAGACTTTGGAGATTGTATCTATGGGATGAAGGTGACAGGGTGAGCAAACAGCAGTGGATCAAACAGTGGGGATCAAACAGTGGTGATTGTGGGTGGTGTGGCCATGCCACCAACCTGCAGCGTTCCACTATGCTTGCTGGTGTTGGCAAGAAAGCCTCTCCTCAGAGTTCTCTGAATTCCATCAAAGGAGCAACCCAATGCAGAGAACTTCTAGATGTTGATGAGGATGAAATCAGTAAAGAAGTGCAGCATCAAGGTGTTTCTCTGCGAAAAGGATATCCATTAGGAAAGAGTGAATGAGTGAGTGATGGAGGCTTCATACCGTACCAACAGCCAGGATCATTTTCATTTTTAAAACAGGTTGGGACAAAATTTTATCTTTGGTAATAATATCTATGAGATGAAGGTGACAGGGCAAGCATAGAGCAGGGGATCAAATCCTAGAAATCATTTTTGCTGTACCTCGTCCCTTAGTGCAGCTAGCACCAAGTGAGTGAGTGAATGAGTAATGGATGCTTTACGCTGTTTCAACAACTGTCATTTTCATGGCGAAAACAAGTTCAGACGACTATGAGATGAAGGTGACAGGGCAGGCAAACAGCAGGGGTTCGAAACCTGGAAATAATTTTTGCCATACCTCATTCCTTATTGAATCCAGACACCAACCACGAATTGAAAAAAAAAAAAACTTGGTCAGTGCTGGGTTCCCCTATCATCACCTTTTATGATCAGCAGAGGTTACTTGGTGGAAAAGCCCAACCCTGGTACCCCAACAGGAAACTCATATTCTTAAAAATCATGTTACTACAGCAATTAAAGACAACAAAGCCAGGAGTGAGTTAGTAATGGATGCTTTACGCCATTGCGACAACTATAAAGGCAAAACTATGAATATCATAGAGAGGCAAATCCATTTAACTCTGAACACGATTTTAGGTTTGATCTTTGATCAAAAATTGTCCTGTATACCACACATCAATACTCTAAGAACAAAATGCAATAAGGCTCTGGACTGCTTTGTACACAAAACAAAAAGAAGACACGTGCCCACTACTCCTGGAGGCAGGGCTGACATACACCTACTTCCTACAACTCTGCAAAACACCAGATCGGTTGCAGTTGCTCAGGGTGTTCAAGCTGATGATGCTACAATTTAAAGGACGAAATACCCTTGCAAATTATCCTGTTGACTATGTTGATGGGGCAATACTCATTCTTGTCTGAGCGTCTGGTCCATCAAGTGCTTCATGCTTGTTTTGTAAATACCAAGGGTCAATCTGACTCCAGTGTGCCATCGAATTGAGTATCTAATATATGAAGTTGACAGGGCAGGCAAACAGCAGGGGATCAAAACCTGGAAATCACTTTTGCTGTATCTCATCCCTTAGTGAACCAAGCACTGACCGGGAATTGAATCCAAAGAACCACTTGGTCAGTGCAGTATCCCCCCTATTGTCGCCTCATACGATCAGTAGGGGCAACTGAAAGCCTATTCTTACCTGGACCCCCACAGGGCTAGATAGTAATGTCCTTTACGTACTCTTAAGGTAGAGAAAATCAAACCTGAGTGGATTACCCCAGATATTATATGCTCAATTTATGAAAAGAAAAATTCTTATAAGGCTAGGAAACTGAAAACTAAAGAATCTTGGGATACATTTCGACAATGTCCAAACATGACTGCTAAATTGATACGGAGTAAAAAATCAAAATTAGTACAGGAAAAAACGAAACGCTATCATACTAATCCCAAAGATTTTTGGGAAACAATGAATAATGCTCTTGGAAACCTGAAGGGAAATGACTATGGAGTAATTTTACTTGAGGATGATGACACGGGTAAAACATACATGTACATACATGTACGCACATACATGTACATACATGTACACACATACATGTACATACATGTACACACATACATGTACATACATGTACACACATACATACATACATGTATGCACAAACACATATATACTTGCACAAACACATATATACATGCACATACATTCATACATGCATATATACATACTAAGATGCACACACATACATACATACATACATACATACATTCACACATGCACACACTATCACATGCACACATATACATATATATGCAGGCACTTACATGCATTCATATTTGGACATTTTTGTTTGTTGGGTTAGTTTAACGTCCAGCCAATCCTCTAGGGTTCTTTCACCAGACTGCACAAGGTAAAGCTTTTCAGCTAGTTTTACACCACAAGGGCGGTGACTGAATCTATGATATGCTTCGATACCCTATTCTATTCGAAGAGTGGCAAGGGGTCTTTAATGCGCATTGTCCCCCCAGCCTTTGATAACCCTGTTGGGGGCACAGGGTTCCCCTTTTAGTCGCAGGGGATACTGAGGAAACATTCTTTCCAGGGAATTGAGTTCCAACAGGAGCTCCCACCCCGGTCCATACCACACCCATCCATACCACAAAGTAACCACAGAAGATGTCATTTCTGGATCATCATCCACAGAAACCCCATCTCACATTGGTCTACTCAAGTGTCAAGTACCCAACCTCGCAATTCGATCCCCTGCACAACTTAAGTCAACTACTATAAAGTATTTAGGTGGAAACAAAGTAACCAAAGTGGGCAAAGAGATCTTTATTCCTGAACAACAGGATTTTTGCCCCAAAAGAAATTCATCAACTCAGTATGAGAGTCCAGAGGTACCTAGTACAATCAACGAAGCAGGGTTCTCTAAGTCCAGGGACAAAGATGTCCGTAGTATAGTTTCAGACTTTTCTGACAGCTCTGAGGAGGAAGTTTTTTTTAAGTGGTGAAAGTGCATTATGCCACTACTAGAGACCCCGAGATGGCTGAGGGACAAGACGGACAAGTTGTTGAGTGAGTGAGTGAGTGATGAGTGTTTTACGCCGTACCGACAGCCAGGGTCATTTTCACGGCGAAAACCAGTTGGGACAAATTCTGTCTTTGTTGATCAAATCTATGAGATGAACGTGACAGGGCGGGCAAACAGCATGGGATCAAAACCTGGCAATCATTTTTGATGTACCTCATCCCTTACTGAACCAAGCACTGATCGGGAATTGAACCCAAAAACCACTTGGTCAGTGCAGGGTCCCCCCTATCGTCGCCTCATACGATCAGCAGGGGCTACTGAGGGCCTATTCTTACCCGGACCCCCACAGGGATGTTCAGGCCTTGTAAATCCCCAAATTCGTGCAGTGCATGGAACCTCATGCTGGTTCTATTGAAATGAGATGGGTTCTATTGAAATGCACACACCTGACGGTTTGTTGAACAGTACTAATTATACCAGTATTCTGGCAGCTTTTTTATGGAATGAGCATGAACACCTACATTACCTTCGGGAAGCAGACCTAGTTGTCCATAATGCTGGGGATAAATGATTTCACTATCCTTGATCGTTCCACCTGCAAGGTCAGACTTATTACGTCTTTTACCAGCAGACTAATAGTTCATAATAAGAACGAAACCCGCAATTTCGATACACATTTGCCTGTGAATTTCCTGCAGCCAAAGTCTTGTACTGTCCCATTTACGGCCTTGACATTAATAGATATAACAAACTAGCAGGAACTTATAGGTATCAAGAAGCCCTGGATATTGCAATACCTATCGTTCACTAACAAGCTCGACTTAAAAGAGGAGTATTCACACCACAGTTATGAAATGTAATGTAATACATCAATATAGGCCCAAGCGGAGTATATACATTACTCTCTACTTTTGGTTGCATGACAGACTCCATCCCTCATCCGAAACCCAGGTGCACATCATGGATCTACTACTGAAAAACATTGACAGAAACAGGAGAGTACTCTCTTCATAAAGACATTTTTCATACACTAACGTTTAAATAAATAAAGGATTTAACATCATTAGTCTCTATGAGTAATATGAAAAGTCATATATAGATTACATTGGTATATATTTGAATGGAACTCCCCAGCACGCTATTTCTTTTTTCTTTTTCTTTTTTTTCTTACTATTCTCACTTGCCAAATCTGTTTCAGTTGTCTTGGAAAACAACAGAACTTTGATAGCACAAATAAGAAGTGGTGAGTGAGTGATGGATGCTTTATGATGGTTTTACGGCGTTTTGACATTGAACTAAGGTCATATTCACGGCGAAAACAGGTTTGGAGGAATTCTGTCTTTTGTGATTGTATCTATATGATGAAGATGACAAGGTGGGCAAACAGCAGGGGATCAAAACCTAGAAATCACTTTTGCTGTACCTCATCCCTTACTGAACCAAGCACCAACCAGGAATTGAACCCAAAGAACCACTTGGTCAGTCCTGGGTGCCCCATCGTCACTTTCTATGATCAGCAGGGGCTACTAGGGGCCTATTGTTACCTGGAATCCCCACGGGGCTCTGAAAGGATGTGCTTATGATTTTGGGCCAAATTATGGATTTTGGGCCAAATTATGGATTTTGGCTTTTTCGTTTTGTGCGCTGCAATGGCACACTTGGAAATCAAACCAACAAGTCAAAGAAATATTGAAGCTCAGCTGTTCAATTGGTTTACTAATCACTTCTGTATCCTGGATTTTGAAAGACCAGGTCTCTTTGCATGTGAAATGGAAAAGGTTTATTCAGACCTCAAGGAAGGAAAGCAAAATGTTAGACAATTGGACCAGACCAAAGCTAAAATTGAATTGGACATGATTACGAAATCTCGTTCAAAATGCAATATATCAGACAAAGAATGCGAGTTACCTTTGTCATTCGAACACACTTTCAGGACAAAAAAAGTTGGGGCCGTCTCTCAAAATGAAATGCCATACCTGAGCAACATGTACAAATATCTATATGGACCAAAGGTTGATGTTGATGACTTCATCATATGTGACCCGTTTTGGCGAATTGAGTCAGATGTCGCACCAGGTCAAATTTGAGAGACCTATTCCATCTCAAAAGACCCACTGGACTGGCCCCTGTTGTGTTTTAATTGGAATGAGGCATATTACTGTGACCTGGCCATACCCTTCCAGGCTAGGGCCTCCTCGTTTCACATGCAGTCCATCGCCAACTGTATCACGGATGTCCTTAGAACAGAAGGGATAACATGTAATATGTACTTGGACAACTTGGTACTGCTGTCACCCGATGCAACTTCAGCAAAAGCCCAATATGACCGCGCCAGAGATCTGCTGGGTGATTTGGGCCTGCCAGAGGCGGTAGACAAGGCCCAAGGTCCGGCAAAAAAAATCAAGTGGCTGGGGGTGCACATCGACTCCAGGGACATGACCCTCTCCATACCGCAGGACAAGCTGCAGGATAGTGAGTGAGTGAGTAATGGATGCTTTACGCCATTTTGACAACTAAGGTCATATTCATGGCGAAAACGGTTGTTATCAATGAAAAGATGGACTAAAAGTTGTCAATAGAACAACATGATATATGTACAAGATCTTATCCTAAGGATAAAAAATATGTTAACATACTAATCATATCAGTCCATACAGACCAGCTGTTTTCAAAAAGTGGATGATACGATCAGACTGTACAGTGTTAAAAAGTTCAGGTAGACCAGCTACCTGATAGAACTGTCTACGGGTCTGTTCAAAATCTGGGCATTCCAAAAGGAGATGCTTGATGGTTAAAGGTCGATTACAAACAATAAATTCTGGTTGGGGCTCACCCTTTAAAAGAAAAACATGTGTAAGTCTAGAATGACCGATTCTAATTCTGGTAAAAACAGTTTGTTCTTTTCTTACTTTAAGAACATTAGGTTTAACATCTTTGATAGTTGGGAAAATAGAATGCAGTTTGTTATCGGGGAACTGGTCCCATTCATTTTGCCATCTCTCATTGATGTATTGAACGATTCTCGGTTTAAAATCTATGTAGGGAATTAGAAAAGGAAGGACTGCTTTGTCCAATCCCTTCTTGGCCGTTTGGTCAGCTAACTCATTACCATGAATGCCTACATGACCCGGTATCCAACAGAAATGAACATCAAATCCTGAGTTGGCCAACTTTTGTAGCCAGAGAAGAATTTTCATAATGACTGTATGTTCAGTTTTCAAAAATTTCAAAGCCTGAAGACAGGACTTTGAGTCAGTAAAAATGATAAAGTTCTTTTCCTCTGCCTGTTGAATGGCCTTCAAAGCAAGAATAATGGCAACTGCTTCAGCTGTGAAAATAGAACTGAAGTCAGGTAGACGGGCAAACTGTTTCTTACTGCAGCAGACAGACGCTGCTGCAACACGTTTCCCATCCTTTGAACCATCAGTGAAAACAGGAGAATGATGAGGAAATTTGTTTCGAACTTCATGATACCGGGACACGTAATCCAATGGTTGAGTCAGTGACTTTTTAGATTTGGTGAGGTCAAAATTGGTAGGAGGTGGTTTGAGTCTCCATGGAGGAATGACTGAAAAATGAGGCTGTTTCAAAACATCAAGATCCACAAAGGCATTTTCTATGTGAGGTTTCATTCGAATGGCAAAAGGTTGGATGTAGTTTGGTCTGGCAGCATAGAGATGTTCGTTTTGGGGTTGAAATACGCACTTAAAGGCAGGATTAGAAGCATTGGTTTTTAACTTAATGATGAATTGAAGGGAAAGTTTTAATCTTCTATTGGTTAATGAAGATTCCCCCGCCTCAACATAGAGGCTTTGGACTGGCGATGTCCTAAAAGCACCCAATGCCAGCCGCAGCCCCTGATGATGGACGGAGTCTAGCTTCTTGATATATGATGCGCGTGCTGACCCATAGACCTGACAGCCATAATCGAGCTTTGATCTAATCAAAGCTCTATAAAGTTGTAATAAATTTTGCTGTCAGAACCCCAAGTGGTGTTTGCCAGAACTTTAATGATATCCAGAGCCTTGTTACATTTTGTCCTTAGACTGTTAATATGCGGAATAAAGGACAACTTGTGATCAAAAACCAAACCTAAAAACTTGGTCTGTTCTACTACTTTGATTGGATCACCATCCATCTTCAACTCAGGGTCCAGATGGAGGGATCTCAACTGACAAAAGTGAACAGCCACTGTCTTTGCTTTGGAAAATTTAAAACCATTATCTATTGACCATTTGTGGATCTTGTTTAGATTTAATTGAATTTGCCTCTCTATAATGTTCATGTTTTTGCCCTTATAGCATATGAGGAAATCATCAACATATAAACTACAGGACATGTCTTTTTGAAGACACTGAACAATACTATTGATTTTGATGCTAAACAGGGTCACAGACAAGATGCTTCCCTGAGGAACACCAAGTTCTTGATTGTGAATATCAGACAGAGTAGTGTCTAATCGCACCCTAAAGTGACGATTAGATAGAAAATTCCTAATAAAAATGGGTAAACGGCCACGAAATCCCATGTTATATAAATCTTTCATAATACCATATTTCCATGTTGTGTCATATGCCTTTTCCAAATCAAAAAAGACTGACACGACATGTTGTTTTTGAATAAAGGCATCTCTGATGAAAGATTCCAATCTTATCAAATGATCGAGGGTGCTTCTTCCTCGTCTGAACCCACTCTGAAATTCTGAAATCTGATGTTGAGATTCCAGCATCCAGACGAGTCGATCATTGATCATCCGCTCCATGTTTTGCAGATGCAAGATGTTAATGCTATAGGCCTATAATTAGAAGGATCATTATGATCTTTACCAGGCTTTGGAATAGGAATAATGGTGGCTTCCTGCCAAGACGTTGGCAGTTGGCCACTATCCCATATCTGATTGAAAAGATTCAAAAGAATCTTGAGCACTGGTTTAGGAAGAGTGAGTGAGTGAGTAATGGATGCTTTACACCATTTCGACAACTAAGGTCATATTCATGGCGAAAACGGTTGTTATCAATGAAAAGATGGACTAAAAGTTGTCAATAGAACAACATGATATATGTACAAGATCTTATCCTAAGGATAAAAACATGTTAATATACTAATCATATCAGTCCATACAGACCAGCTGTTTTCAAAAAATGGATGATACGATCAGACTGTACAGTGTTAAAAAGTTCAGGTAGACCAGCTACCTGATAGAACTGTCTACGTATCTGTTCAAAATCTGGGCATTCCAAAAGGAGATGCTTGATGGTTTAAGGTTGATTACAAACAATACATTCCGGTGGGGGCTCACCCTTTAAAAGAAAAACATGTGTAAGTCTAGAATGACCAATTCTAATTCTGGTAAAAGCAGTTTGGTCTTTTCTAACTTTAAGAACATTCGGTTTAACATCTTTGATGGTTGGGAAAATAGAATGCAGTTTGTTATTGGGGAATTGGTCCCATTCATTTTGCCATCTCTCATTGATATATTCAACGATTCTCGGTTTAAAATCTATGTGAGGAATTGAAAAAGGAAGGACTGCTTTGTCCAATCCCTTCTTGGCCGTTTGGTCAGCTAACTCATTACCATGAATGCCTACATGACCCGGTATCCAACAAAACTGAACATCAAATCGTGAGTTGGACAACTTTTGTAGCCAGAGAAGAATTCTCATAATGAGTGTATGTTCAGTTTTCAAAAACTGCAAAGCCTGAAGACAGGACTTTGAGTCGGTAAAAATGATGAAGTTCTTTTCCTCTGCCTGCTGAATGGCCTTCAAAGCAATAATAATGGCAACTGCTTCAGCTGTAAAAATAGAACTGAAGTCAGGTAGACAGGCAAAGTGTTTCTTACCGCAGCAGACAGACGCTGCTGCAGCACGTTTCCCATCCTTTGAACCATCAGTGAAAACAGGAGAATGATGAGGAAATTTGTTTCGAACTTCATGATACCGGGACACGTAATCCAATGGTTGAGTCAGTGACTTTTTGGATTTGGTGAGGTCAAAGTTGATATTAGGTGGTTTGAGTCTCCATGGAGGAATGACTGAAAAATGAGGCTGTTTCAAAACATCAAGATCCACAAAGGCATTTTCTATGTGAGGTTTCATACAAATGCCAAAAGGTTGGATGTAGTTTGGTCTGGCAGCATAGAGATGTTCGTTTTGGGGTTGAAATACGCACTTAAAGGCAGGATTAGAATGATTGGTTTTTAACTTAATGATGAATTGAAGGGAAAGTTTTAATTTTCTATTGGTTAATGAAGATTCCCCGGCCTCAACATAGAGGCTTTGGACTGGCGATGTCCTAAAAGCACCCAATGCCAGCCGCAGCCCCTGATGATGGACAGAGTCTAGCTTCTTGATATATGATGCGCGTGCTGACCCATAGACCTGACAGCCATAATCGAGCTTTGATCTAATCAAAGCTCTATAAAGTTGTAACAAAATTTTGCTGTCAGAACCCCAAGTGGTGTTTGCCAGAACTTTAATGATATCCAGAGCCTTGTTACATTTTGTCCTTAGACTGTTAATATGCGGAATAAAGGACAACTTGTGATCAAAAACCAAACCTAAAAACTTGGTCTGTTCTACTACTTTGATTGGATCACCATCCATCTTCAACTCAGGGTCCAGATGGAGGGATCTCAACTGACAAAAGTGAACAGCCACTGTCTTTGCTTTGGAAAATTTGAAACCATTATCTATTGACCATTTGTGGATCTTGTTTAGATTTAATTGAATTTGCCTCTCTATAATGTTCATGTTTTTGCCCTTATAGCATATGAGGAAATCATCAACATATAAACTACAGGACATGTCTTTTTGAAGACACTGAACAATACTATTGATTTTGATGCTAAACAGGGTCACAGATAAGATGCTTCCCTGAGGAACACCAAGTTCTTGATTGTGAATATCAGACAGAGTGGTGTCTAATCGCACCCTAAAGTGACGATTAGATAGAAAATTCCTAATAAAAATGGGTAAACGGCCACGAAATCCCATGTTATATAAATCTTTCATAATACCATATTTCCATGTCGTGTCATATGCCTTTTCCAAATCAAAAAAGACTGACACGACATGTTGCTTCTGAATAAAGGCATCTCTGATGAAAGATTCTAATCTTATCAAATGATCGAGGGTGCTTCTTCCTCGTCTGAACCCACTCTGAAATTCTGAAATCTGATGTTGAGATTCCAGCATCCAGACGAGTCGATCATTGATCATCCGCTCCATGGTTTTGCAGATGCAAGATGTTAATGCTATAGGCCTATAATTAGAAGGATCATTATGATCTTTACCAGGCTTTGGAATAGGAATAATGGTGGCTTCCTGCCAAGACGTTCGCAATTGGCCACTTTCCCATATCTGATTCAAAAGATTCAAAAGAATCTTGAGCACTGGTTTAGGAAGATGTTTGAGAAAGTCATAATGAATTTTATCAGGACCAACTGCTGTATTATGAGATTTATTGAGAGATTTTAAAAGTTCATCTATGCTGAAGGCTTGATTATATCCTTCAGCATTGTCCGATGTAAAATTTAATGGTTTTCTCTCCTCTCTCATTTTAATAGGTTTAAATTGGGGATGACAGTTGGCTGAAGAAGAATGATGTTGAAATGTTTCGGCCAATCTTTCGACCACCTCAACAGGAGAGGTCAAAAGATTATCACCATCTTGTAGGTGCTGGACTCTGGCCTGGCCCCCCTTGCCTTTTATTTTACGGACCATAGTCCAGACCTTTTTCATAGGTGTCCGAGTATTAATGCCAGAAACATAATCTCTCGAACACTGCCGTTTTGATTCCCATATAATTCTTCGGGCCTGAGCCCTTTTAATTTTAAATTGAGTTAAATTGTCAGCAGTTGGTCTTTGTTTGAATTTTCTCAAGGCCTTCTTTCTATCTTTAATGACCTTTTTGCAGGCATCATTAAACCATGGATTACGGATGTGCTTAGGAACTGTCGAGGTTTTAGGGATAGTTTCTTCTGCTATAGAAAGTAATTTGGTGGAGAATTGGATAAATGAATCATCTGCTGAGAGCCTCTCCCGACATAAAGTCTGGAAGGACTCCCAATCGGCCCTATTGAGCCTCCATCGAGGCTCTTTTAGGCCTATATTTGGGTCGTCAATATTGACTAAGATAGGGAAATGGTCACTTCCATGGAGGTCATTTAATACTCTCCAGGAGAGGTCCAGCAGCAGACGAGGGTCAGCTAATGTTAAGTCAATAGCAGAATAAGTACCATAACCCGGATGTAAATAGGTATTAGAGCCATCGTTTAAAAGACATAAATCTAGATCATTAACAATATCTTCAATGATCCTGCCCTTATCATCATACCTGTCACCACCCCATAAGGGATTATGACCATTGAGATCTCCCATTATGAGGACTGGTAACGGTAATTGGTTGAAGAGATTTTCCAATTCTTGTCTATTGATGTTTGAATTTGGTGGAAGGTAGAGTGAACAAAGAGTAATGGTTTTATGTAATGTCACTCTAACTGCTATTGTTTGAAAATTGGTGTTTAATGGAATAAGACTATGCATGATATCTTGTCTTATTAAAATGGATGAGCCCCCTGAGGCTCTTCCACCATCAGGGGCGTATGTATTATAAATACAATAACCTTTAAAAGAGATGTTATCATTTCTCTTTAAAAGAGTTTCTTGGAGACACAGGGCAAGAGGATTGAAGTGATTGGCGAGAATTTTTAATTCATTAAAATTGGCTCTGAAACCTCGACAATTCCATTGGAAGATAGATCTTCCTGCCATCAAGGTGGATGGACAGGAGATCGCCCCCTGATTTTATTTTGGGGGGACGCGCTGCGACTTGCAGGCGCAGCTTCTTCCATCTCTACCTCATTCAAATTTTCAAATCTGTTACTCAAAGGCAACAGATTCCTATCTATTTTACTTTCTTTAGTAGATTGTTGATTGACAGTCGAAGCTTCAGAAGAGCCTCGACTGTTACGACTTTTTTTCCTGTTTGTCGTTGAACTTGATGGTTTAGACTGTGGACTGGGTTTAGATGATGTCGTAGCACTTGTACTGGGCTCAGTTTGTGTAACCTTTCCGGCTACCACGACCTGGATGCTTGAGGGACTACGCACTGGTTTATCCTTTTTCAACCAGGTGTAATCTGTCTGGCATTCAACCGTCCTGAGTTTAGGCTTAACCGCAGCCGCATAGGAAGTGGCTCCAGGGACTCGAATGGTCCCTTCTACCATCTTCCTAGCTTCCGGGTAGCTGACGTGATTTTCAGCTTTAACCTTTTGGATTGCTTTTTCTTTCACCCACACAGGACAGTCTTTGGATGTGGCCATATGGGCACCTTGACAGTTTACGCATTTAGCATCATTGATGCACTCTACGTTGTCATGTCCCTTCTGGCCACATCGGAGACAAGTCTGCTCGTTAGAGCAGGAGTCTCTGCCATGACCATACCTCTGGCATTTAAAACAGCGGAGTGGATTTGGTATAAACAAATCCACATCAACGCGGAGATAACCAACTTTAAGTTTCTTGGGAGGAGAAGGTCTCTCAAAGGTGATGATGTAGGTATTGGTCTGAATGACATTACCATCTTTCCTAATGGAAATCCTTTTAACAAAGGAAACACCTTGAGGACGCAGTTCTCTTTTGATTTCATCCTCACTAACATCTTTAACCCCTTGCTGACGGCACCAAAATGGATAATATGAAAGTGAATGAGCATACACAATTTTGTTTCTTTATTTTCATATTCTATAAGAAGGTTTCATCAAACGGTTTTATATCATCATATAACAAATTATGACAGGGTTTAGAGAATATATTCAAATCTTTGATTTTGGTTGCCATGGTAACTATAGAACGTTTTGAATAGTAATGAAATTTCTCAAAAAATGAATATTTTTAGGTCCCTTTTTTAAAAAATGCCCAAAAATATGAATAAATATTAATTTTAGAGAAAAAAACCTAATTAGAAAGTTGTTCTCTGTGTCATTTCCTATCATTTGATACCATAATTTTATAATCATCAATATTTTTCAAGTACATATGTAAACAGGATGATAGGTATGTCATGCTTCAAAAATAGGCGAATTTCCATTATTTCAAGTAATTCTTCATAAAATACAATAAAAAATCCTTTTAAAATAATGAAAATGCAAATTTTGACAGGAGAATCTTTAAAATTACTATTAAGGTCAGATTACTGAATGGTTCTGCACTTTTTAAAATGATTTAAATGGTTAAGCTAAAGGAAATTATGAAAATAATGATAAAAACTATGAAATATGAAAACTAAAGGGCGGCCATCTTGAATTTGCATGAAAATGGCTCATTTATTAGCATTTTCTCAGAATAGAATTGTTGAATTATTTTGAAATGAATCTAAACAAGTCAATGTAAAAGAGATTAAATTTTAAACATATGAAAATTGTGAACAAGTTATGACCACATAGAAGGAAAGATTTATATTTTGAATTACCATAAGAACCTTTTAATGTTAAATATTTTAATATTTTAAGGGTGAAATAAGGTGGCCCTATCAATAACATGTTAAATTTGCCAAACATACCATCAATCAAAGTGTCACAAAAATAACATTGAAGTTTTCATGAGCAAAATATACCTCAATTTTGTTGTACAATGACATCTAATATATATATATTAAATATTAACATTGGGATATCAAAATTATAGAAATTGAAGCCTAATCAATGACCATCGATCATATATGATCGATTTCCTATGGGGCCGTCAGGAAGGGGTTAAGGTCTCTACATCGGATAACTCCTTTGCTAGAGTTTAGAGATCTGTGAGGGGAGGATTTCATGCCTATACCTGCTAACGTGGTGGCACGAAGCAGGTTGGTGGCATGAGCCCTCCTATCACACTCCACAAGAATTTGGCCAGATCGCAGTTTACGAATGTCCTTCACCTTGCCAGCTATTCCCTCAATGCCTTTACTTATGGCAAAAGGAGAAAGCTTTGACAAAGGATTCGCATTGTCGGAAGGTTCAAGTACAACAAACCTTGGCCAGTAATCATTACCATTATCCACAGTCCTATTCTCGCCTTCGTTTTCAGATGAATCCGAATCCGGATGCTTACGTTTGTCGGGGGTTGTAGTGAGTGTATCCATATGAGTATACTCGGTTTTCATCCCTCTTGCTCCCGACCCACCACGGAGTCCTACAAGGGGATGTGCAGAGCCGAGGTAACCATCGGATACACACCAGAGATACAAGGGGGATATACTGTAGCAGTCAACCAACTACTACATTAGCCCTAGCCACTGCCTTCTAGGATACAAAACGAAATAGTTTACAGAGTTTAGACTGAAAAGAACAACTATCCATTTGAGCTTAAAAAAGAAAGCCACTGATGTTATGGGCAAAATAAATTTAACTTATAGATATCCTAGGGCTTAGCATGACCAGCCGATTGAT